>CM042160.1:51849530-51912030 GCA_023376005.1 Doryteuthis pealeii | reverse complement strand
TTGTACTTCCATGCAAACTTTACATTTACTTATATAAACACATAAGGTCGCTATGAATGCTATATCCGTTAAGAATGGCTATGCAATGTTTGTGTAGTTACTGGCATATGTACGAGTAATTTGCAGACAGTTATGTAGGTTCAAGTATTCCTATTTAATAGAAATAATTTTCTGTTTAAATGTTTTTGTATTTCATTGGAATGTGTGCAAAAATAATGAAATTTCTTATGAAACATATATATAAACATATGATGAATGCAATTCCCGAACCTCTAGGTATAGATTATTATATAGAAACATATGAAACCATACAGCTATGTGTAAATTATTTGTACTAGTACAAAATAAAAAATGCCCTCTGGGCGATATAAAAATAGATTTTTGAAACATATTGCCTGAGGGGTGGGAGTTAAAAATTCAATGTCAGCGAGTTTGTACCCTAAGTAAGTAAAATCATCAAATTCATTAAAGGATTTAAAAAAAAAAAGGATTGAACCTGCAACCTACTGATGATTGTTACTTAGAACTGTATTAACTCTACCCCTATATCTGTTGCACCATGTCCAACAATAAAGATGAGGACAACTGTTACAATTTTATGGGCCATCCTTTAGGCTTCAAGCAAGAGCGCTTGTCCAGCAGAGATCCTTTGTGTTAAAGTGAGCATAGTTTCAATCTATGGACCTCTGATTGTTCCTTTGTGATCCTCTGTATTGCAAGTCCTTCATCAATGATTGCAAATGGATGTCTTTCAGTATCAGTGATTAAGTTGTCAACCAGCCACACATTCAGGCTGTTGATTGGCTGAGGTTTAAACCATGTGACCTCACTTAGTCTATAAATTTAAGTGGTGTATTGTAGCACACCTTATATCCAAAATAGTCCAAAGATTAAATAATGGAAGGCAAATTGTTATATATATCCATAGTCCAACTGGCTATATATAACAATAAAGATGAGGACAACAGGCAGAAAAATTCAAGTAATATAAAATAGATGAGTGTTATTTTTATATAAAGAGAATAAGATTAAATAATGGAAGGCAAATATATATATCCATTGCGTCTTGTGTCCAAATGGCTATATATAACAATAAAGATGAGGACAACAGTCAGAAAATTTCAAGTAATATAAAATAATGAGTGTTATTTTTATATAAAGAGCATAAGATTAAATAATGGAAGGCAAATTGTTATATAAATTCTGATTTGTCTCAGTGTTTTAAACTGATAAACCATTTCAGATGTGTCAATAAAAAAAGGTTTGAAGGACAAAAGGAAAAACTGTCATTTATTCTTATCAATAGCAACAGGCCAAGTGGATAAGAGTTTTGTGACAAACAACACAAAAAAGAACACACACACATACATACATATATATATATATATATATATATAACCAAGGCTATATATATATATATATATATATATATATATATATATGAGAAAGAGATGATTTGTGGTTGCTGATATGAAAATATAGTGATTTTTTTTTTCTTCTTATCAAAAAGGTACATCCAGCAAACTATGAATAATAAAAAGAGGAAGAAAAAGAACAAAAAAAAAAAGTCATTTTGTTTTGTTTATTTCTTTCTGATTTTGCTTGTCTACTATTCTTCCATTCACAATCTGTTTGGATTTTGCATTTTTTGCTTTTTTTGCTTTTTTTACTTTTTTGCTTTTTTTTGTTTTTTTTTTTTTTATTACTTTTTGTTTTTTTTTTACTTTTTTTGCTTTTTTTGCTTTTTTACTTTTTTTGCTTTTTTTGCATTTTTTGCTTTTTTTACTTTTTTTGCTTCGGGACAAAAGACAAGATGGCATCACAAAATGTTTGGAGGAGAGAGAATTTTTTTTTTCCTCTTTTTTTTTTTTTTTCGCTACAAATTTTTTCCCCCCACTAAACAAGACAATGGTCGACATTGACTCCTGGAACAATGCCTCCTGTTTTGGGTTTTTTTTTGTGAATTCCTCTAAGTCATAGAATTGTCATTAAAGAAAGACATTTTCAGGGAGAGGAATCTTTTTTTTTAAAAAGGGGATTAAATTCCTACAACAGTTACTTACAAGGAGAGAGAGAGAGAGAGAGAGAGAGAGAGAGAGAGAGAGAGAGTGTATGAGAGAGAAGAGGGAGTTTAAAAAGTGAATGTAAAAAAAAAAAAAAATGTATGTATTGACCAACCCCCCTCCGAACGAGCACCATGTGACACAAGGTCAATTTTTAAGTGGAGTTTAACAAGTTTGAATTCAGAGTTTTCCTTCTAGACTAGTTGCCTAACCAAGGCTAGAGGGGAAATGTAAAAAAAAAAAAAAAAAAAAGAAGATAAATAAATGTACACATGACCAACCCTTCCATGTGAGCAGGATGTGGCAGAAGGTCATTTTTTTTATGCAGAGTTTAAAGTTAGAATTTAGAGTTTTTTTTTTTTCTTAGACTGGTTGGCTAACCAAGATTAAAGAGCCTAGTCTGCCCTACTATTTACCCATAGTTGGAAGGAAAATAGTTGGAAGCATACCTTTCCCAAGAGTATTGGTTCTGTGTGAAATGCAATTAGCTTCGCCCTGGATTTTGAACTTGTGTCACCGTGTGCATTTCCTACCAAGAAGCTCCTGCTCTGTTGGCAGGAATTAGAATATACCAATTGCAGACTGCTAAGACCTCCACACTGAAAAAAAAAAATGATGTCCTGAGTATTACATGGAACTGCGTTAAGTAATGAGGTACCAGTTCTGGAGCTCTGAGTAAATGTTATTGCTTGTTGTAAATTTGTCATGGAAGAGCTGGTGCGCTAAGAATAAATTTTATAACCCAATTTGTCTGCTGACCCATGCCATAAAATCATGCATGCGTAGATTTACGAGGTTGGGGGTGGGTGGAGATTAGGTTTCCCTTAGGTTATTCTAGCTATTGCTTCTCTCCCTTAGTGTGAACATATGCCAAATCCTGAAGACAATGGTAGGTGGGTACTTACACTAGTTTCTCTATCTCTTTTTGTTTTTTTTTAAATTATTTTTTTACTGTCACAGACACCAAAATTTTGATTCTCTTCTTGGCCTGATGAATTCCAAAGGTAGATAGTCACTTACTAAGCTTTGCTTGGTTTGGCACAAGGCTAGAAATCTTTTGAGTCTTGAGGAAAATTGAACTTATGATGGTATTATTGTATTATTATAATGGTATTATTTGTATTATTTGGACTATTGTCCTCGTCTTTATTGTCATCTGTACAATGTTTCGGCCAATGTGCCCTCCGGCCTTCTTCAGGTATTTCTTGTCCGACTCGGAAACCTTCTTCTTTTTAACTCTAGAACCTTCTTGTCGTAATCGAACAAAAAATAGCTGAAAAGGCCAGAGGGCACATCGATCAAGGCGTTGTACAGATGATAATGAAGATGAGGACAATAGTCCGAATAATACAAATAATCAATCCTTAACAATGGTCTGATAGCCTAGCACCTAACTATTAACCATTACATCATATAAGGTGCCCATGGACAAAAGTAGGTAGGTAGTTAGTTACAATGGTATTGATATATAGATGATTGATTAAAAGTTTGAATAGATTTGAGTACATATGTGAATAATACAAAAAAAAAAAGATTTGGTATCAAATAACCCAGAAAGGTTGATATGCCATTAGCCAATAATCAAAGCAAAAGTGACATCTTAAAGATGTCATCTATGGGTTAAATAGAAAAAATGTGTTATAAAAAATTGAGTTTAAAAAACTGTTGTATCGTTGAGGTGGTAAAAGATACACAGAGAAATAGTGTGCTTGAGATATATTTTATTCGGCACTTGTATCTGGTGCTAACAGATACTTATAACATAAAAACAAGAAGTAGAACAATTCACAAAGACAAACTTACAAGAATGAGGAGGGTCAAATGTGTGTAATCAAATGCAGTGTTTTTGTCCGAATATAATTTTCCGTTTCTATCACTGCTACGTCGACTATTATAGGCTATGAGCCAGTCCATCCTGTAGGGGTGTTAACTCCTCTACAACAAAAACAAAATTGAGTACCCATCATGAATGAATATATTATGTTCAAGGCATGACATTAAACTATCTGATGGTGATGTTCCAGTTCTAAAGCTCCGGGGAATGTGGAGTACCCCTTCATCACCATTACTCACAGGTCCACTCTGACCTAAGAGGTGTTGGATTTTGTGTCAAGTATTCAGCTCTGTTACAAGTTGGATGCATAACTAACTCTAGAGTGTTGGTAGGTGGTTTATATACAGCTTTGGGTTGTTCCATTATGAACTCTGGCAAGTTCACTTCCAGGGATTTGATTGGCTGATGGTTTTCAGGGTGAGTAAAGATATGGATAAGTACCCACTCTTCAGCCATCAATCTGCACTATGCCAGCAGCATGCAAGGACTGTATTTAAGTTACAGCTTGCATGTTGTTCTTGTCTGCTAACTCGACGGTAGTTAGAATCCTATTGCGACAGTGACTATTGTATGGTTTCTATGATATCTGGGGGATAACTTCTACAAGTGGTAGTATCTGTTAGGGTTCCATCTATAGGTTAAATAGAAAAAAAGTAAGTTTAAAAATTGAGTTTGAAAAAGATGTTGAATACCCATCATGAATTAATGAAATTTTAACAAAAAAAATCTTTGGCATAAAATAACCCAACAAAGGTTGACATGCCATAAAATCCAACCAACCAACCAAATTTGATATCTTAAAGACGTCTTTATATTTTTTTTCTAGATTTTCTTTTTCTAATTATTTTTTTACTCTTGTTTGGTTATGCATTTTTATTAATCATGTTCACCTGGATTGGCGTTATACAAACTGCAATCTTTAATGCAAACATTTGCAGCTGCTGTTTGCTGGGACATTTTCATGCACTAACTAGATTTATAGATAAATATGCTTAATACCCTCACCCCCACCCCCCACCTCTCTCTCAACACTTTAAGTTTCTCACTCTTTCTTTCTCTCTCTCTCACTCTTTCTTTCTCTCTTTCTCGTTTTCAATCTTTCGATCTGATCACTTGATCAAATAACTTTTCCAATGCTAATAGGAATCTGAATGGATCGGTGCAAAAATGTTTGCAGTTTTTAACAATAAATTTTATAGCACTATAATTGTTATATATATATATATATATATATATATATATATATATGTGTGTGTGTACAGTGATGCTGATAGCTTTTTGAATTAGTGCGTCCTGATATGCATGAATTTGATTTGAATGATTCCCCAGGAAATTTGATGGATCCCAACTAAAGTTTCTTAATGTAGAGTTTTTATCTCTGAACAACTAAAGCTGTCTAACCTCTACCTTGTACCCCATATAGTGTAATTTGTTTCCAAGAAAATATTGAAATTTATTTACAGTTAACTGAAAATGGTGGGGAAGAAAAAAAAAAAACTGGACTCATGGATACATACCTATCAGCATCTTTGTATATATATATATATATATATATATATATATATATATATATATATATATACACACACACACACACACACACCAACCCTCCGCACAAGCAGGATGCGACATAAGGTCAGTTTCTTAAGCAAAGTTTAACAGGATTGAAGAGAGTAGTTGGATGCATACCTTTCCCAAGGGTATTAGCAGTATGTGAAATGCAAACAGCTTCGTCCAGGATTTGAACTCGGGGTGACAAGTCCATTTCCCATGACTCTAACCACTACACCACACACTTTTTTGTACAAGGCAAGCGGTGTAATGGTTACCATTATAGGAAATGAACCAAGTTTAAAGATGTGGCTGTTTGTATTTACCCTAGTGCTAATACTCTTGGAAAAGGTATGTATCCAACTAGATCTAGATCTGAACTGACCCCCCACCCCACTGCTTGTACCTGTAAGTCAAATTTTTCTTTGGAATGAGATAGGCACTACTAACTGACCTGTATTATTCCAATAAATGCTATGAGTGACTTACAGATAGAAGTAAATTGATCTGCGTAATCACTTTCGCAATTTCAAAAGTTTGACTACAAGACTATCACTTCCATGAATAACAAAGCAGTCTTTAACCTCAAAACAACATCAAAGCGTCTCACCTCTTTCCCTGCCTGCCTAGTGTTTTTATGCACAGATCGATCTCAAAAAAAAAAATTTATATATGTGCAAATACATTCTTGCCAATTCTCCTGGCTCCGAGATCATGTTTTCTTAAATTAAGTTGTTAAGGCAGCCATATTATTGTTTTCTTTCAATCTTTTCACTCATTTTGCACACAAGACATGTTTGCGCCCGCTTTGAGCTGTGAGGTATGTCATTTCTTTCACTACAGGAATTCAAAATGCCCTACATTTAGCATGAAGTAAAACGAAAGATAGTCTCATCCAGGATTTGAGTATGGTCTGCCATTTGGGATATAGTTAATTTTGTTAGAATATGTTAAGAGAATATTAAGAGTTAAACACATTTTGGCTTTGTGGAGGAGCTGAATAAATATCTACATGTATCAAATAGAATATGTTTGTAAAACCTAAGAGAGAGAACCACAATTTTGTTTTGAATGAGGGAAAAGAATTGAAGAATGTAAATTGATCCAAGTAATCACTTTCGCAATTTCAAAAGTTTGACTACAAGACTTTCGCTTCCATGAATAACACAGAAGTCTTTAACCTCAATACCATGTCAAAGGATCTCACCTCTTTCCCTGCTGTGCCTGGTGTTTTTATGCACAGATTGATCTCGAAAAAATTTTCATACATGCAAATACATTCTCGCCAATTCTCCTGGCTCCGAGATCATGTTTTCTTAAATTAAGTTGTTAAGACAGAAATATTTTCTTTTCTTTCAAGCCCTTCACTCATTTTGCATGCAAGACATGTTAGCACCTGCTTTGAGCTCCGAAGTATGTCATATGTTAAAGAGATTTGGGATTAAGGATTAGCAGCACTGACATTTTATTTTGTATAATCATTTCCTTTTTGTCGCAAAAGTGCCATGCTAGGTTGCTGGATGCGATCCATTTTTTGTTACCTGTCACAGCTATACGGGCGGTCAGAGAGGCCCATCTGATCAATCAGCTGGTCACATCAAGCCCTAGCACCTATATGATTGCTCCGATCTATTGTCCTTATGGCAAGCCCCAACCCTTTTTATTATATGGGTGCTAGAGAGTGGTTGCTGAGGGTCTCCATATCCTGGGTATGACATTAAACTCTAAATGATGGTGAGGTTCCAGTTCTGGGGGTCTGGGGAATGTGAAACACTCCTTCATCACCATTGCTCCCAGATCCACTCTGACCCGGAGTGGTAGTACCTGTTAGAGTCACATCTATAGGTTAAATAGAAAATTTGTTTACAAAAAAAAAATTGAGTTTAAAAAATTTTCCTCCAAGCTACAAATCTTTCAATACTTTGCCGGCATTAAATGACCCATCGAGGTTGGTATGCCATAAAACAAAACAAACAAATGTACATGTCACAAAAGTGATTGAGAAATGAATTGTTCTTTTATTTTGGTGTAACCAAATTGCTAAGTAGACTTCATAATGGCAAATGTTTTGATTTTTATTCAGTTTGTGCTCATGAAAATATGTTTGAAATAGGTTTTTTCTTCAAATATGTTAGCAGAAATATTTTTAACAAGGTCTCCCCCTTCCCCTCATTATATTTTAGGAAATCTGAAAAAAAATGAACTGATAAAAAACGATTTTTAATTTTGTTTTCTATAAGATAATAGTCTGAATAATTATATCAGAAGATTTTTATAAGTTTCTATACAGGATTTTTTTTTTTTTAAATGGAAGTTGAATAAGTCTTTTCTGGTCTAAAGTAAGTAATGATGATAATCTTTTGTAAACAATTTTAGTTTTAAGTAACTATTCTGATTAGATTGATTGATGTATGTATTTACCTAACACCATCTGAATGAGCAGGATGTGATACAAGGTCAGTTTTTGAGCAGGATGTGATACAAGGTCAGTTTTTAAGCAGAATTTAACAGGTTTGAATTCAGACTTTTCTTTCTCCTAGTCTGGTTGCTATATTAAGGTTAAAGAGCTCAGTCTACCTTTCTATATACCCATAGAGAGAATAGTTGAATTCTGACCTTTCCCAAGTGCATTAGTGCTATCTGAAATGCAAAATGCATTTTGTCCAGGATTTAATCTTGGGTTGCTGGGTTTAATCTTTTTTTAGTAAAAAAACATGAATTCTGAATTCTGCTAAAAACTGTCAATATTATGACATAAAATTGTTTCAAAACACTCAAACATTTAGGATTACATTTTTAAAGAAATATTTTCAATGTTAACAAAAAAAAAAAAAAAATTCCCTAAAAGTTTTTTTTTATTTTCCAATTTGGTGCAAATATTGAGCAGCTGTTGAATGGTTGATGTTTAGTTATGCTGCAACTTCTCAAGTTGTTTGGGGTCTGCTTCAGATGTAGCCCGTAATTGGTTTTCATCAATTGCAGAAGGATGCTCTTAATCTTCCTCATCTTCAAGACTCTTCTTCATGGTCCCCTGGCCAAGTGCTTAGTTGATGTGGTGTGTATTTTTTGCTGCTGATTTATTTTGAAATATAAAATGTAATAATATTTTAAAAAAAAGAATAGTGTGTGGATTTTATTGAACTTTGGTCTTTGCTGGTCTCCACAAATTTTCCTTCAGTCATTTTATGAATGCAAACAAACATACGTACAGATGTACAGAATATTTCTTTATATATATATATATATATTTTGTTGAACAAAAAAAAATTCTGTGTTGAGGGGGGGTCCACAATCAAGTCTGCTGCAAACTGGTTAAGTTTGTCACTTTTCTTTTCTGTCTTTTCCCACTAGTTTTAATTGAAGTCTTACGTCGGTTAGTCTCTGCAGGTGCACGCGACGCTCTGTTTTTCGTTCTCCTTAGATTCCAGCTACTTATATGGACGTAGCCTCCCAACATCCGGGCACCTGAATCAAACCTCACGTCCGCACAACGCCCAAGTCTCATTTTCTTGCATTCAGGAGGATGCTGGTTCGACTCCAGCAGGCAAGACAATGTATTGCTCTTTTTCTCACTGAACACAGCAGTTGCCGTGCATTGCCGCTTTGTTCTCCATCACACACCCACACAGATTCTAGTAGTTTTGAAACATCTATTTCTTGCTTTATTCCATCTTTGATTTGATAGCCTAAAATTAGAAAAGAAAGACAGTGTTAATTTTATCTAATTGTTCTTACATTTATTCTTAAGAGGAAACCACATTTAATCTGTGATAAGCTGGCTTTGAAAGCAGAAATAAAATTACGAAAATAAGAAGTCTGCGCATAGGATCAGCACAGGTAGAAAGCAAAAAATAGAAATATTAAAAATGATAGTTTTCAACCAATCAGGAGCGTTCGCGCCTAAAAAGAAGTTTTTCAAAAAGTCCAATTTCAAACCTAGGTAAATGCTATAAATAGCAGAGTTTCAAAGAACATTTCAGAAGACAAACTTATGCCTAATTAGTCCATGTCACTCGACTCCAAAATATTTGCCTACCGCTGAAGGTATTACAAGCTATATCTTTCTTTCTCTAAAAGTTACTTCACTATTGATATATTGAGCATTACCCTTTCTTTTCTCTATTGGAGTTAACTCAACACTTTTTTTTCTAATTACATGAACTTTTAAAAAAGCATATTCTGCAGGACTTTGATCAGTATTCTTGACTACTGTAGTCTATTTGTTTTAATACAAATATTACTTGTTGAATTTATGAGTTATTTGTTTTTCTGTCTTAATATATGTGACCATATTATGTATTTTGTTGTAATTACCAATACATATATATATATATCCACTCATTAACAACCACCATAAATCAACAAACATTTCTGTACAAACACATTGAATTTTAAAATAACAAAAAACAGTTATTTTTGCACTCACCAAATCACAATACTTACTAAGCTCATCCTTGTATCATACAAAGATAGTTGAGTTGGAAATGGGTTAGAACGATTCCGTTATGTCATTCTTTTACATAAGGAGGGACTGCTTAGAATATCAGCATTTGAAATCCAGGGTTTTAAATGGGCTCAAATGCCAGTTACTGACAAATATGTAACTGTGTCATCCCTGATACTGGCTCCACCCGGTCGCTGGAATCCTGTGATTTTGAGAAAGGAAATAAATCATGTCTGTGTAAAAAGAAAAAAAAAAGAACTGTAATATAACTCTTCATTTTCAACAGTGGGGAATCCAACCTGCAACTACCATTAGTTCTTCAGCTTTCTACACACACACACACACACACATATATATATATATATAGTAGTTGTGTGTGAGGAAAAGACATAAAACCATATTATATATATATATATATATATATATATATAAATACCAAACTTGTTATATCTTAGAGTCAGATCTTAACCATGAAGAGCATTAAGCGAAACTTTTAGTAGGTATAATTGACTCATTAGGTTTATATATATATGATTATTGAATGGGTTCTGCTAATGCTTCATAATTCTTCAACCTATTATCAACACACATGGACCATCGGCTCCATTTTATTTTAAGCCATTATTTTTTAATTTTTATATACTCTGTTAAATATATATTTATAGAGGTTATAAAACAGTTTTATCTTTAACTATTAACTGTTAAGGGGTAAAGATATATTTGGATAATTTCTATCCCACTTATATATATATATAAGTTCGGAAGTGCGTGGTGTAATGGTTAAAGTCATGGGAAATGGACTCGTCACCCCGAGTTCAAATCCTGGACGTGGCAAATTGCATTTCACTTAGCGCTAATACCCTTGGGAAAGGTATAAATCCTACTCTCCCTCCAGCTATGGGTAAAATAGTAGGGCAGACTGGGCTCTTAACCTTGGTTAGGCAACCGCTCTAGGAGAAGGAAAACTCTGAATTCAAACCTGTTGAACTCCGCTTAAGAAATTGACCTTGTGTCACATCCTGCTGGTAAATAAATATATATATAAGTCATCCACAGACACGTGTTTCGAAGTTTACTTCTCATCAGTGCGGTTCGACTTTTAACAGCTACCTCTAGCCAGGATCGAAACCTGACAGAATTTTCATCTGCCAAGTTCCTTACCCTTGCAGCTATCAGCGGCTGTCAGTCTGGGGTGAACAATTAATTGATACATACTTTATGGGGGTATGTTTTTATAATCACCAGAGAACTCAAATCTGTAAACAGTGCACAGGCGAATAATGGCTTACGCCAAACGGTGAAGTGTTGTTATGGGTCCAACAGGACAAAATTAAATATTTTATAAAAAATGAAGGTTCACAAAATGGATTAATTTTTTTTTTTTTTATTTTCATTTTACATTAGCAACACATGTTTCAGATATTCTGATATCTTCTTCAGGCATTAATTAACCACATTCATATATATAGTCCTGATGAGTAAGAGTGTTTAGACTGAGAATGAAGATACAAATTATCCTAATATACATCTAAAGACTCTTACTTATCATAGGTTTATATGAATAATTGTTTTTATATCATCAACAGGTTTCTTTGGGTTTTTTAGGAATAATTGATCTTAACTCTGTATAGAGTTTTTAGGAATTATTTCTTTACAGTAATATTAGAGTTTATAGGAATAATTGTTCTGATATGAAGAGGGTTTATCATCCTTATATTATGAATAGGGCTTTTAAGAATAATTGTCCTTACACTAAGAATTGAATTTACAGGAATAATACTCTTTATATAATAAGAGCCAGTTTAGCTCAGTCGTAGAGCGTCCGCTAGGAATCATAAGGTTCCTGGTTCGATACCGGCCCTCGCCAATTCAGCATATGAGTAGCACAAAGATCTGTGCGGTAAAGTAAGGAGCTGATGGTAGGTGTGGTGCTCCACTTCAGATGCTAAAATAATCTCCTTGGTCTAGCGCTATTGAAAAGGGGATAGACTCCCTCGCTGACTGGCTGATACCAACTTTAGGCCGCCCCGTCGACTTTTTACTTATATAATGAGAACCAGTTTAGCTCAGTCAGTAGAGCATCCAGCTAGGAATCATAAGGTTCCTGGTTCGATACCGGCTCTCGCCAATTCAGCGTATGAGTAGCACAAAGATCTGTGCAGTAAAGTGAGAAGCTGATGGTAGGTGTGGCACTCCAATTCAGATGCTAAAATAATCTCCTTGGAAATCTCTAGAGAAAAGGGGATAGACTCCCTCGCTGTTTGGCTGCTACCGACATTAGGCCACCCTGACGACTTTACTTTACTCTTTATACTCTAAATAGTAAGAATAGGGTTTTTAGGAATAATTATCCTTATACTATGAATAGAGTTTTTTTTAGGAATAATTTCCTTACAGTAAGATATGGGTTTATAGAAATAATTTTCCTGATCCAATTCACAAAATTATGTGTCAATCCAACTAGAAAAGCTGAACATCCCAGTAAACACTCTGACTGTAACTGAGAACAACATATTATTTTGTACAAGAAGCTAACAATGAATTTTAAAGCTCTGATTAAATTTTACACATGATAATTTTGCCAATATCTTCTTATATATCTTTAAAAAAAATGTCTCTAATTAATCTCCTACCCAGAAGCATCATTTTTATAATAATTATTTCTCCTTGGCTTAGGGTTAAAAGATAATTGCCTGTGTATAAGTAATGTCAAAAGTCTCAAAGGTTAATTGTTTGTCTCCTCCCCCCCCCATATTGAGCAGCAGAGGCACAGGTGGTGTTATGGTTGTTATCTCAGAAAATGGAGTTGATGAGCCATATTCAAACCCTGGACAAGGCTGTTTGCATTTCACACACACACACACACATATATATTTATTCATATGGAAGCGTGTGGTGTAATGGTTAAAGTCATGGGAAATGGACTCGTCGCCCCGAGTTCAAATCCTGGATGTGGTAATTGCATTTCATTTAGCGCTAATACCCTTGGGAAAGGTATGAATCCTACTCTCTCTACAGCTATGGATAAATAGTAGGGCAGACTGGGCTCTTTAACCTTGGTTAGGCAACCGGTCTAGGAGAAGGAAAACTCTGAATTCAAACCTGTTGAACTCCGCTTAAGAAATTGACCTTGTGTCACATCCTGCTTGTGCGGAGGGGTTGGTAAATATATATTTATTTATTTATCCATTATACTGTACAATACATTTAAGGTGCAATTGTTACCATTGGTTTCCAAGCAACATGTTAGCCCCTTTTTGTCAAGACAACATGCCTGTTAAAAAATTTAGGGAATGTCAATTCATTTATATATGTGTGTACTTGTGCGAGCTGAATCTTTGTATTTCTCCCCCTGATGGTGAAAGTAGTGTGTATATGTTTGTTAAGTTTTTATGAGCCATCCCTTGGTCTCCAAGCATTGTCCAGTGGAATTGGATCTTTGGTAAAGAGTCCTAAGATAATGAATCCTTTGGTAATCCCTTCAGGTAAAGAATCCTAAGTTCCTTCATCAATGGTTGCCAGTATACTGTGAAAGAATCAGTGTTTAAGTAATGTATCAGCCACACAGTATGGTCAGTGATTGGCTTGCAATCTTTGTGGAATTAATATTTTCCAAATAATATAAGCAACCCATTCGTTTTATATTAAATATCATGCCATTTGGGTAAATCAATTTTGAATTTTTTTGTCTGAAACTTATATGGGCCCCTAAAGCCGTAGCGGCCCAGACTGAAAAAATATTCTTTTAAAATGTATTCACAAATTTGCCCCTTATTGTCTTTTAAATATATGCACACATCTCCACATTTCTGAACTAAATCATTGGATTTGCTTCCATCTGCTAACTCCACAAAATGATTTTCAGGCTCAAAATTGGGGTCCAAGCATATAAATTTAGTTTTATCATTGATCACATGTTGGGTGGTGCCACAATCAATGAGCAAATGGTCCTTATATAATAGTGAGTCATACCCAGCAGCAAAAATAAAGTTTGTTCTGTTAGACCTTTCTCAGGACATTGGATTGAGTTCTTGCTTCAACGGTGAACATTTTCATACTGGAGATTAATTTCCTCTTATTTCTCCCATATATATATATATATATATATATTTATATTTTGCTTGAAGGCAACTACAATGCGAATATCACATAAATTCGATAATTATAGAAGATAATAATGACAAGTGAATCTCGCAAAGAATTACTCGGTGTGTAGAATATCGTACAGACTGTTTCAACTTTATTAAGTCTCATCAGCGATATATACTAACGACTTCCCTCCGACAGAAATTGAAACCGGGACCTCAGCAGGATAGTTAAACACTATACTGTTTCAGCCACGATACAGACGTCGGAGAGAAGTCGTTAGTATATATCGCTGATGAGACTTAATAAAGTTGAAACAGTCTGTACGATATTCTACACACCGAGTAATTCTTTGCGAGATTCACTTGTCATTATTATCTTCTATAATTATTCGCATTGTAGTTGCCTTCAAGCAAAATATAAATATTAATATATATATATATACTTTATTCGGCAATGCTTCTAAAAATAAACAAACATAAAAAAAAATCTTATATATATATATATATATAAAATATGGGTGCTATATTTATAAATAAACAGTGCTTAATATCATTGATAGAGATTTGTATTTAAGTTAAGGTAGCATGGACAAGAAGTTAATAGCGCCTAGTTACTGATAGTGAATGTGATCTTTAGACTTGTTGTGGTAGAGAGAGTTGAGTAAATAAATGCCACCCACTCATCATCAAATTAAAAACTTTTGTGTGGAGATTCAATTACAACAAATAATCATTTGACAAAGAGATTAACCTTGTACTCTTTGTTTTCTTTATCTACAATACAATAATTAAACAAGACAACATAGTAGTCTAAAACATCATGACCAGTGACTGTAATAATAAAAAATGGAGTAGAAATGAATTAGCTCAATGAGACACATCGGTTATTTCCTATAACTCCAACCTAAAAAAAGGGGAACCACTCTGAATTAATTTTATTTGTTAATTAATCTACCCATTATTTTCCCATTAAACTAACCTTACCCCCCTAACCCTTAACCCTAACTCTAACCTCGTCTTCTATTTTCCTAGTAGATCAATAAATAAATAAATAATTTATCAGTCAATCAGAGTGGTTCCCCTTTTTTAGGTTGGAGTTATAGGAAATAGCCAACACATCTTTCTCCCTGTCTCTGTCTCTGTGGGAGGTAATGCTCATGTTTTTTTCTTCTTTCTAATAATTCAAAATGAAGTAATGAAGTCTACCTTACCAGATTATAGACCTTTAAACTTGAAATGCAAAATTATCTATGAGACAGTTGTTGTCACTGTAAGGGTCCGGTTTAGCTCAATTGGTAAAACATTTGTATTAGAACCACAAGTATGGCCTCTTGCTTCCTATCATAAAAATCATTGAAGACATTTCTTAAGATTTTTTTTTTTTTTTCCCAAAGCCCTATCATTTTTAAATAGATCTACTACAACTCTGGATCATTGTGGGCCTGAGAGTAATGTCAATGAAGGGTACTCCTCACTCTTCAGATGTGGAACCTCACCATTAGATACAGTTCAGTATCATACCCAGGACACCCTTTTTTGTGTGTGTGGGGGGGGGTCGTGCCTGCAGTCAATATATTCTAAGCCTCACTGACTGGACAAAAAATTTAATCAAGCACATGCACAACAAAGTTCAAACAGACAATTAGGATTCCTAAAACAAATAAGAATCGCAATATGAAATCAATCAAAGATGGTACAAAATGATTTCTATCAGAATTTCTAAAAATGTAGACAAAAAAAATCTACAAAACCCAACATGGGGCTTAGAATATGTTGGCCATATCCCATGCAGAAGGGGTAAGACACCCCCCAAAAGTGTATCTCATGTATGTATTACACAATGGGCATGACGTGGAACCATGAGGGTGATTTGAGTGGCCTGATTAGTTATGGTAAAGTTTGAGTGGTGGTGGTGTGTGTTCGAATGGAAAAATTTAAATGATGGTGTCAGCATAGATGCATGGCATGGTTTTGATTGGACGAGGAATGGTATGTGGTGAAGGGGAAAGGGGGAGTGAGAGGTGAGAGTTTTGAAATTCAGCCCAACCGTCAAAGAGTCCAGACGTGTCATGAGGCTAGTCTCCCCATGTGGTGAATAAGAATGATGGGCTAGATAAATTAAAAACTTGATCAAATAACAAAAAAAATGTCTCGTAGTTCATTTAATTAAACACAAGCAAAGCACAACAGAAGCCCTTAGAAGAACTCAACTAAACAGGAATATGGCAACTGGAAGAGTAAATATATCAACAAGTGATAAAGTAAGGCCAACTTCTAACCAAGTAAGTCTCTAAACTCTCTCTCTCTCTCTCTCTCTCTCTCTCTCTCTCTCTCTCTCTCTCTCTCTCTCTCTCACTGAAGAACTCTCTTATCTGAGAACTCTCACTCTCAACTATTGTATGCTCAATGTCAATGTGGGTATACAATAGTACCACATATGACACTAAACTGTTGATGGTGAGGCTCCATTCTAGGGGGGTTCACTGTCATTATTCCCTGACCGGTTATTTCCTATAACTCTAACATAAACAAAGGGGAACCACTCTTGACTGATAAATTATTTATTTATTTATTGATCTACCAGGAAAAAAAGAAGACAGGGTTAGGGTTAGGGTTTAGGTTAGTTTAATGGGAAAATAAATAAATAATTTATCAGTCGAGAGTGGTTCTCCTTTGTTTATGTTAGATTATAGGAAATAACCCCTGACCCATCTATGGGCCAAATAGATTTGTTTAATAATGATTATTTGATAGGAGGACTGTGTGCAAAAGAAAGAAAAAATCTTAAGAAACAATTACACAAGATGTAGACAAATGAGGACTGTCTAATGTTGCATGTTCAAATTTTGAGTGTATTTATTCTATGTTATGACGATTTTGGGTAATGTGACGTAAGCAGTGACATAGTTTTTGTTACAGACAAAAACCCGGAAGCGAATCTCCATTATTAATAGATATGTTGAGATTTCTTATGACCATTATTCTCAATAGCCTTTATGAACCTCACCTTATAGAAAGTAATGTTCATAACTATTTGAACAGTAGCCCTGTTGTCTGGGGCTTAGAATACACCAACTGCCCCTCTGCAGAGGGGTAAGACTTCCCTAATGGGTCCACCTGTTGGCCATTGATGACCAGTGATGCTTAAGGATGGGACCGTGGTGGCCGAGCAGTCCATAACATGCAGCATTTTGACCCTTGCTTAGGCTAGATGGATGATCAATTGGCTGGTCACGTCAAGCCCTAGCATTTGTATGATTGTCCCAACCCTATTGCCTTTTTATCATATATGTGCTAGAAGGTGGTGGCTGGAAGTCTGCATGTCCTAAGTATGATGTTAAACTCTATCTGATGGTGAGGTTCCAATTCGAGAGCTCTGGGGAATGTGGAGCACCCCTTCATCACCATTGCTCACAGGTCCACTCTGACCTGGAGTGGTAGTATCTGTTAGGGTCCCATCTATGGGTTAAATAGAAAAATGTATTTCAGCTAGGTGGGGTTGTTTTTTTAGCTATCACCGCCTAGCGTTTTTCAAGGCAGGAGGCTGGGACGCAATTCTGCGAATAGCACCCAAAAAGGTTCCAAGATAATTCCCAGTTGATTACCATATAACTGTTTGTAAACAATCAAACCAACTTGAAACCCTACAACTATATGCAAAAATCTCTTAAGAAACTACTACACAAAAAATGTAAATATAAATCTATAATGAACATGATTCCCTAACTTCTAGGTATAAAATAACCTTTGATGGGTTGACATGCCATTAAAATCAATCAATTAAATCCTTCACTCCTTAGAATTAAAATAACCCTTGATGGGTTGACATGCTGTTAAAATCAATTAATCTTTACCAGGAATAGTATTTACTTTCATAAGGGGAAATGCAAACAGTTACATCCAGGATTTGAACTCGGCTCGCCAAGTCCAATTCCTATAACAATGTCATGCCAATTCCTGACGGACACCGAGGAGAGGAGTAAATTTGGAAATGGATGCATTGCAGCTCTTTAACTAACAGACATCTAATGCATTTCAAATTCACAATAACAATAAAAATTGCATCTAATGTGTTAAAACAGAAGCTAAGTGCATAAAAGGAATGAGGCTGTTTTTTAACTTTTGTTTTGAACTGAAATTGCCATGCACTAACAATATCGTTTAATGAATGGTATACAAAGATTAAAGGGAGAAAAATGACTAATATTAAATTCATTTTTGGTTGGTTGGATTTTATAGCATGTCAACCCTTGTTGGCTTATTTTATGCTGAAAATGTTTTATTTGGTATTCAATTTTTTAAAAAAAACATTTTTTGTAAACTCATTTTTAAAAATCTATTTAACCCATAGATTGGACACTAATAGGTACGACCACTCTGGGTCATTTTATGGCATGTCAACCCTTGTTGGCTTATTTTATGCTGGAAATGTTTTCTTCAGTATTCAATATTTTGTTTTTAAACATCTTTTGTAAACTTAATTTTTATTTTTATTTTTTTATTTTTTGTAAACTCATTTTTTTAAATCTGTTTAACCTATAGATGTGACACTTACAAGTACTACCACTCCAGGTCAGGGTGGACTTGAGAGTAATCGCAATGTAGTGGTACTCCACACTCCCCAAGGCTCAAAATTGTTGGATTTTATGGCATGTCAATCCTTGTTGGCTTATTTTATGCTGAAGACGTTTTGTTTTATTACTGATTATTGGGTATCATTTTTTGATTTTTTTTAACCCATAGATGGGACCCTAACAGGTACTACAACTCCAGGTCAGGGTGAACCTGGGAGTAATGGCAATAAAGAAATACTCCAAATTGGAACTTCATCATTAGATGCATTTTAACATCATACCCAGGACACAGAATTCCTTTTTAAAATAATCTTCAACGAGGCCATATAATCCTGGGAAAATTGATAAGCAATTAAAGAAAAGAAAGAACTTTAAAGAAGGAGAGAAAAAAAGACATAAAATGTCTTAGCAGAACTAACAAGAATATGCACCCACCGAGCGTAAATATTGAAGTTTTAATGTAATGAACTATATTAAATTAGAAGGACTATCAAAATTAGATAAAGAAAATCATTATTAATAATAATTATCAAGTATATAGTTATTTACTAAGCTTAGCTTAGATGTGGCACAAGGCCAGAAGTCTGGGGCACTCAATGAGAATGGAACTCATAAACAATCGCCTGCAAATCTAGTTTGCTAACCATTAGACCATGTGTGGTGCCCAACTAGCAAGAATATATGCCTCCCTCTTGGTCTAAGTATTTAAGTTTTGATGTGATGAAATATATTAAATTAGAAAGACTATTGAAATTAAATAAGAATGCATATAAAAATATTAGACTTATTTTTAATTATATTTTAATTGGTTTCTATATAAAATCATTAATAGGATTGATTTTAATATGTTGGAGAATAAAACAATGATATTAGAGATCAATAACACAAAGTAATTATTTATTAAACCTAGTTTTGGTAAAACCAGTATGCAAATTAACTACACCATATATTATGTATTAGTGATATATAAGACACATGATGATGATGATATTTTAATTGGTTTCTATATAAAATCATTAATAGGATTGACCTTGATACATTGGATAATAAAACAATAATATTAAAGATCAATAATACCTAGTAATTATCTATTAAACCCGGTTTTGTTAAAATTAGTATGCAAATTAAACACACCATATATTATGTAAACCTTTTTTTTTCTTAGTGATATATAAAACACATTGCTGGATTTTAAATGCATTAATAACATGAGCTGTTTTGAGACAAATCTAACTCAGATTACATAGAGAGTATCTACATTGATTTAAAAAGAAAAGGATTTTGCTTTATATTTTACTGATATATATATATATATATATATATATATATATAAAATAAGACTCAAAAAAGTCTGGTGTAGAGTAATTTAAAAAAAAGTGTAAATTTGTATAAAAAGTGTATATAAATATCAAAATTATTTGTAATACAATCCAACTGTAAAATAAGTCGCCCACTTTTATAGGTAAATCCGTGTTGTTATGGATAAATATCATTGAAGGAGTAAACTTTCATATGTAAAGTTTTTTCAAAGACAGGTGTGTGAAAATAAAATGGAAAAACTTTACATATGAATGTTTACTCCTTCAATGATATTTATCCATAACAACACGGATTTACCTATAAAAGTGGGCGACTTATTTTACAGTTGGATTGTATTACAAATAATTTTGATATTTATATACACTTTTTATACAAATTTACACTTTTTTAAATATATATATATATATATATATATATATTTTTGTTTTTTTGGTGCTCTTCATCCTGACTCCAACACAGGAACTCAATTATTAAAGTGAATAGAACATAAAGAATAAGCTCCAGGCAAAACCCAAACTTGAATCAATTTTATCCCAGGAAACCTCGATATCCATAACAGCTGCTTTAACAATTGAGCTAGCAGGAAATAACTTCATCTCAGACACAGATCACCAATACCGTTGGGAAATATAAGGCTACCTAAGCTACTAAACTCGTGTACCACTTGGGAAATAAGGAAAAAGTAAATAGAGTAGTATTTAATACCTTTCTTCTTTTTATTTTTTTATCTATATATTAATACTCTTGTTCCTTAATCTTTCGACCGTTATCATCTTGCAAAAACACCCTCTGGTTAAAAATGAGAAAGAAAAAAAAAATCAGAACGAGCTGAAATGCAAAATTGTAAATTATGATTATCTGGTGTCACTTATCTGCCAAATTTTTATTTTTTATGAGTGTTGTCGCCTCAGCTAAATAATGGACCATTCCATTTTTATTATGAAGAAAGAAATGGATAAAAAGTAAATGCTACACAGAAAAAATATAAGAAAGAAAGATAGAGAGAGAGGAAAGGGAAAGAAAGATAGAGAGAGAGGAAAGGGAAAGAAAGAAAGAGAGAGGAAAGGGAAAGAAAGATAGAGAGAGAGGAAAGGAAAGAAAGAAGAGAGAGAGAAAGGGAAAGAAAGAAGATAGAGAGGAAAGGGAAAGAAAGATAGAGAGAGAGGAAAGGGAAAGAAAGATAGAGAGAGAGGAAAGGGAAAGAAAGAAAGATAGAGAGAGAGGAAAGGGAAAGAAAGAAGAGAGAGAGGAAAGGGAAGAAAGAAAGATAGAGAGAGAGGGGTTTGATTGTGTGGAAGTGATAATGTTAATCTGCTTCACTCGAACATAATGAAAAGATAAAAAGAAAGAAAAAAAGAGTGAGAGAGAGGATTAAATGAAGATTAGTAGACTTTTTTACATATTGAACTAAATGCAATAGCTTATAAGTAAACATATCAAACATTGTAATAATTAAATTATCATACTGTGGTATATCCACAGGTCCTGCTAGTCAAGATTATTATACTTTTTACATATTGAACTATTTGGCAATAGCTCATAAGTAAACATATCAAACATTGTAATAATTAAATTATCATACTGTGGTATATCCAGGTCCTGCTAGTCAAGATTATTATACTTTTTACTTATTGAACTATTTGGCAATAGCTCATAAGTAAACATATCAAACATTGTAATAATTAAATTATCATACTGTGGTATATCCACAGGTCCTGCTAGTCAAGATTATTATACTTTTTACATATTGAACTATTTGGCAATAGCTCATAAGTAAACATATCAAACATTGTAATAATTAAATTATCATGCTGTGGTATATCCACAAGTCCCGCTAGTTATTATTATTATCAAGCTTTGGGACCTTGACACGATTAGGCACCCCAGCTCAAAAAGGAACTGAATTTTGCTTTTCACTGGTTGTTAGTAAACAAAACAGCTGGCCAATAAAAACCAGTTACGTTTTTATAATAAAATAGTTTTTGATTTTAATAAAAAAAAATTAGTTATTTAATGTTGTTGTTGTTAGCATATGTGAAAAAATTAATTTTGCACTAAAGATAAACTAATATTGTTATTTTTAAAAAATAAAACTTAAAACGAAAGACATGTTTATTTATTTTCCATGTACCTCTATGGATAGTTAATATTAAAAATTTTGCTAGGGTTAGGGTTAGCAGTTATTATTATAACCTTATAATATACTTTTTATAATCATTCCCGTGTTAAATGTGTCTACCATTAAAAGTTTTATAATTAAAAAAGGATTGCTATTGAATTAACAACATGAAATAAGTAAAAAAAAAAAAAGTGTCTTTAATATAAAAACGTGTCTTTCGTTTATAGTTTTATAATTTTTTTAAAAGTGCGTCTAAAAATCGTCTGTTAACAAACAACCGGATTTTGATGGTGAAAAGCAAAACATGTCCTTTTGAATTTAGGTCGCAAATGGGGTGCTTAATGGTGTCTTGGTACGAGCTTTGAAGCAGAGAATGTTCTTGCACTTTGCGGCATTTGCATTCTATATGACCATTGACCTCATCGGATTTTGGAAAGGTTTTAATGGACTTTTCTCAAAATAGACTGGACATCAGTCGTTTCTAGTGAATATCGTTCTATCCAGTTGATGAGGCTGTAACAAAGAAACTTCTGCTTACTTTAACTCTTAATTGAGGGTCATTCAATAAATAAGATGGGGGTGGAGTCCTGTGGCATAGTTACTAATATGCTGGACTGCGACATCGTAGTAAGTGAATTTGAATTCCAGTCATGTTATTTTGTTTACATTTAGACTGATACTCTCGAGGAAAGTAATGAACCCTCTCATCTCCCAGCTATGCGTTAATTAGTACCACTACTGTTTTTCTACAAGGATGGCTTTAGCATTAAATAACCCCCAGAAGTTGATATGCCATTAAGCAAAGAAACACACCAAGAAATAAGGGGATTTTTTTTTTTTTAAAAAAACGAAATGAATTTTTTTCCATAAATGTAAACTCAGCATTGTTTGGAATTGGTTTAAAAGAAAAATTATTTTAATCTTGCTAAAATATCTATTTTGAGGCCATTCAAAATGGCAGAAAATCAAACAGCGCTCAAGGCTTGAACAGAGATCTGTCATCATATTTCTGGTGGCTAAGAAGTGCATTTTTAATCAAAAGACTGTTTACAAATGGGCTAAACATGGATTTGGAACTATGGATCTGAGTTGAAAAGACAGTCTATGGAGTGGAAATCCACTGACTATCTGGTAAAGAAAAAGTTCCAGGCACAGCGCTCAGTAAAGATTGTAGTGATCGTCTTGTGGGACATGATAGGATCCCTTACTCTTAATTTCCTTGAAAAAGATGCAACTATAAACAGTGAGTCCTATTGCAACAGGGTTAATACACACCAATCCTGAGTAGTGATGGTAGTTAAGCTAGTTTAATAGAAACACTGCAACTGTACTGTTGTAATGGTAGTGGTGGTGGTGATGGTACTGAAAATACTTTAAAAGAAGAATGACTCCCGACTGTACTGTAGTAATGATGGTATTAGTAGTAATAGTGGTGGTGGTAGTATTAGTATTGACAGTAATGATAGTGGTGATGGTATTAGTATTAGTAGTAATAATGTGGTGTTAGTATTAGTATTGCCAGTAACGATAGTGGTGATGGTATTAGTAGTGGTAGTAGTACTCAAGATAGTTTAAAAGAAGAATGACCACCGACTATACTGTGATGATGGTATTAGTAGTAATGGCAGTAGTGGTAGTATTAGTAATAGTAGTAATGATTGAAAATAGTGTTCGACCTGCCACATACTTTTACTGTTATTCTCATAACCATTATAGAGCAGTCATAAAACCATGTCCATTCATTCCCTCTAAGCCGTTATATAATGAAGAGAATTTCATATATATATATATATATATATATATACACACACACACACCAACACCTCCACATGAGCAGGATGTGACACAAGGTCAATTTCTTAAGCCGAATTTAACAGGTTTGAATTCAGAGTTTTCCTTCTCCTAGACTGGTTACCTAGCCATGGTTAAAGAGCCTAGTCTGCTCTGCCATTTTACCCATAGCTGGAGGGAGAAATTGGATTCATACCTTTCCCAAGGTATTAGCATCATGTGAATTATTAGCGTCATGTGAAATGCAGACAGCTTCATCCAGTAATTGAACTCTGATCTACGATTCCATTTCCTACGACTCTAACCATACGCGCCTCCAATATATATATATATATATATATATATATGCTCTGGAGATTGTTAAATCACAGTTGCACTGACATTTTTCTTTTACCATCAATTCTTCTTCTGTTTCTATCATCTCATATGCAATGCTATTCATGACCAGACTTCAACAACAACATAGATCAGTTAATACAGAAGACGTATGCCCATCGGCTGCAGCACCCCACCAAGCCGACTTCTTCGAAACGCATTGTCATTGTCAGAACATCAGAATATGTCTCTTTATTTGGGCAGAGCTGATTTTTAATAGCTTTTACACTTCTTCTTCTTCTGCTTCTTCTTCTTTCTTGTTTGGCAGCCACACCAAAGCAAAAGGCCCAGATAAGTTTAAATTGATACTTACATGGTTCTTATGTTAAACATGTGGCAGTCAATCAATTATAGGATGACAGAAATATTACACCTAAGAATAATGCCAGTACACGAAGACCCTCAGCACATATGATAAAAAAGTTTAGGGGCTTGCCATAAGAGCAATAGGATTAGGGCAATCATATAGGTGCTAGGGCTTGACATGACCAGCCGATTGATCAGAAGGGGTCTCTCCAACCGCTTGTCTAGCCTAAGTAAGAGTCAAAGAGGAGTGTTGCATGTCATGAACTGTTTAGCCACTACCATTCCATCCTTAAGTATCACAGGTCGCCACCCACATCCAACTGGTGGTCCTATTGAGGGGGGGGGGGTTCTTACCCTTCTGCAGAGGTGCAGTCGGTGTATTTTAAAGTAAGAGTCAAAGTGGAGTGTCACAAGTCATGGACTGCTCAGCCATCAGGGTTCCATCCTTAACCTTCACGGGTCACCACCCATGGCTAACGAGTGACCCCATGAAGGGGGGGGGGTCTTACCCCTCTGCAGAGGTGCAGTCGGTTCCAATGTCATCAACCATCTTTATTCGTTATCACTTCTGCGAGGAATAATAACCCAAAATTCAAAATGAAGAATATCGTGTTGTTTATAATCTTCTCAGTCCGTAGAGCGTTCTGCTAGAAACCACAAGGTTCCTAGTTCGATATTGGCCCTCGCCAACTCAGCGTATGAGTAGCACAGGGAATCTGTGTGGAAAAAGTAAGGAGCCGATGGTATGTGTGGCACTCCACCTCAGACGCAAAAACAATCTCCTTGGTCTAGCGCTAGTGAAAAGGGGATAGACCCCCTCGCTGATTGGCTGATACTGACTTTAGTTTACCCTACAACTTTTTTTAAAAATTAATCCTAATATTTCAGATGGACCTCCACCTTTTATCAAAGCCCTTTGAATTGGTTATTATTCTTTATCTTATATTTTCCATGCTTCCAATACAACCCCAAAAGTCTTCCAACATTCATCACATAAATCTATAAAAAAGATTTGATATACAAGGAAATTGACTTACGAGAGGAACGAATTTAACTACTTGCGATTCCTGGGCAGTTGCTCAACCCACTGAGCTAAGTATAAAATTAGTTTATATTTGAAAACTTTCTCAAATCTTGAAATTAATATGAGAGCAAATCAATAGGCGCACAGATTGGCTATGAGCCAATTTCTGATCTGAAATGGTCACTGTATAATGCTTGATCTGTGATTAATGTTGACCAATGAAAAACGCTGAATACAAAGCAGCTTTACTCTATTTTAGAAATGACCTACCACTACCATATATATATTATATATATATATATACAGGGTCAGGTTAGCTCAGTCGGTAGAGCGTTTGGCTAGAAACCACAAGGAGCTGATGATAGGTGTGGCGCTCCACCTCAGATGCAAAAACAATCTCCTTGGTCTAGCACTAGTGAAAAGGGGATAGACTCCCTCGCTGATTGGCTGATACCGACTTTAGCCCTCCCCGACAACTTTATGGAAAAAATTATTTTTACTGGACTCTTTTGAAGCATCAAATTAATATATATGAAGATATTAGGAAGATGGTAGGAAATTGAAAACTTAAAAATCAAAACAAACAAGAATTAAATGAATTTCTTACTTTTGTAAAATTCTGTTGAGGAATGATTGGATTTTTCCTTGTAGCCAATTCTGAGTGTTTCATTTCCGGTTTAGATGTAACTTAGGTTATATTTGAATTTGAAATAACTGAAAAAAAAAATGTAATGCATAAATAGTCAGGCAGACTGGGTTCTTTAGCTCTTGGTTAGACAACCAGTCTAGGAGAAGGAAAACATGAATTCACACAAGCTGTATTCTGCTTAAAAATTGACCTTGTGTTACATCCTCCCCATGGCATTTCTAAATGGCAGAGGGGTTGGGTAAATACATAATTTGATAAAATTAAGCCTTTAAGTTTTGGTAGCAGGTGATTAGCTTATCTGGAGATACAGAAATTAATCATCAACTTTTGTTTCTGACAGATAAATTGGATTAAAAAAGACAATCAGCTATATATATATATATATATTATATGAAATTGTATTCTCACTTAAGTCATTTCAGTGTCATTCCCCTACATGTACAAGATAATGGTTTTCTAAATTACAATCTTGGTGCATGATACAAGAGGAAGTAGTTTGATAAATGTCTGAAGTTCTGTGATTAACCATTTGATTATTATATGACTTTTCATTATTCTTTTTCAGATACATATTCTCATCTATCTATAATTTTAAGAATGGTCATTAATAGTCAATGAATTCTTCTTTACAGGAGGTGCTCATAGTGTTATGGTTATTGTCATAGAAATGTGGACATGGCAACCAGAGTTCAAATCCTGGATGAGGCTGCTTGCATTTCACATAATAATGACAATAATAATAGGACTTTATTTAAATAGGGGCCGGTTTAGCTCGGTCGATAGAGCACTTGCCTAGGAATCGCAAGGTTCCTGGTTTGATACTGGCCCTTGCCAACTAAGCGTATGAGTAGGGTAGGGATCTGTGCGGTAAAGTGAGGAGCTGATAGTAGGTGTGCTATTCCACCACCTCAGACGCAAAAACAATCTCTTTGGTCTAGTGCTAGTGAAAGGGGGATAGACTCCCTCGCTGTCTGGCTGATACCGACATTAGGACACCCTGTTGATTTTACTTACTTATTTGAATAGAATGCTATAAAATATGGTTATTGTCATAGAAATATGGACATGGCAATCAGAGTTCAAATCCTGGACGAGGCTGCTTGCATTTCACATGTATGACTTTACAAGGCATAATCAGTTAAAATTGACTGCTCACTGCTTTTGTGATATTTTTTCTTCTACTTTTTTACTTTTAGTATACTAAACACAGTAAGAAAATACTTATAGGAATGTGTTCATAAAAGTGTCCTGGGTATGATGTTTATTGTAACTCGAGTATCAGTTAACTGAGAAATAATACGAAGAAACCCAGGGAGTATTAAGGATTGAGGAAAAGGTTTACTAAGCAAAGATATAAGGTGAATAGAGTAATTGACAAGTCCTATGAGCTATGATGTTTATTGTAACTCGAGTATCAGTTAACTGAGAAATAATACGAAGAAACCCAGGGAGTATTAAGGATTGAGGAAAAGGTTTACTAAGCAAAGATATAAGGTGAATAGAGTAATTGACAAGTCCTATGAGCTATTATTGTTTTTCTCTTCATAGGTTTTGTCAGATATTATTCATAGGAAAAACAGACAATTCTTTTCTCATTATTTAGGTACTACATGACTACATGCATCTAGTAGTGAGGTTCCCATTCTAGAGCTCTAGGGTGTGTGGAGTGACCCGGATTGGTAGTACCTGTTAGGGTACCATCTATAGATTAAATAGATCAGAAAATGAGTTTAAAAAAATGTGTTTAAAAAAAATTGAAGATCTAACAAGAAGGGATAAAACTAAATGTTTTCAACATAAAATAACCCAAGGGTTAACATACAATAAAATCTAACCAAGCCTTTGGGAAAGGTATGCATCCAATCATTCTCCCTCCAGCTATGGGTAAGTAGTAGGGTAAACTGGGCTCTTTAACCTTGATTTGGCGACTAGTCTAGGAGAAGCAACACTCTGAAAAAACTAGGAAATAAAGAGCTCGGAAAAAACCCGTCAAGTCTTGTGTTCATTAATTAAAAACCAAGCAATGACACAAGACAAGACATCCCTATAAGCAATTGGTTCAAGACCCAAAGAACAGAGAGAGTGCCAACCCAGCAACAGACCCAGCTCAGCAGATAAGTAAAACAACAAGAAAAAGTAGATAAGTATATTAATGAACGTATATCTTTTTAAATTGTGCCCACAGGAATGTTACATTACTTTGAGGATAAAACTTGGTTATTTTTTTTTTTTATATAGGCAGGAGTGTCTAAGGTCTGTCTATCTGCTGCTACAGGACTGTTACTGTCTAGGATGGGAGATAGCTGGTATTCAGACCCACTAAATTTTTGTGGCAATATTTCTAGATTCAATAACACACTTGGTTTAGAGGCCATTACAGATCTTTTCCCTGACATCCATCCTGTTTGATACCATTTTTTGTGCACTGAGGAAGGCCAGAGAAAGTACCAGTCAAAACCTCATACAAACAACAAAAATGAGAAGTTTAACTGCCCAAAGAATTCTTTGATTATCCTGATCATTTATATTTTTATCTCAATGTTTTGCTGGTCATGTCAAGCCCCTATCACCTATATGATTGTCCAAACCCTATTGCCCTTATGGTAAGCCCCAGCCCTTTTTATCATATATGTGCTAGAAGGTGGTGGCTTAGGGTCTTAATGTCCTGGGTTTAATGTTAAACTCAATCTGATGGTGAAGTTCCAGTTCTGGAGAATGTGAAGTACCCCTTCATCACCGTAACTCACAGGACCACTGTGATCTGGAGTAGTAGTACCTGTGAGGGTCCCATCTATGGATTAAATAGAAAAAATGTGTTAAAAAAATGAGTACCCATCAAGAATGATTTTTATCATATGGGTGCTAGAAGGTGGTGGCTGCAGGTCTACATGTCCTGGGAATGACGTTAAACTCTATTTGATGGTGAGATTCCAGTTTTGGAGGTTTGGGGAATGTGGAGCACCCCTTCATCACCATTGCTCCCTGGTCCACTCTGACCCGGAGTTGTAGTACCTGTTAGGGTCCCATCTATGGGTTAAATAGAAAAATGTATTTATAAAAAAATTGTATTATCCATTAAGAATTGATTTATTTCAAAACTTTCTTGGCATTAAATGACCCACTGAGGTTGATATGCCATAAAACAAACCAAACCAAACCAAACCAAACCCATCTATGGATTAAATTGAAAAAAATGTGTTAAAAAAATGAGTACCCATCAAGAATGTATAAAAAAAAACCATCTTTGGCATGAAATGACCCAATGGGTTGACATGCCATAAAAATCCAACCAACCGACCGACCCAATGTTTTGCCAATTGTTCTTTTTGGCTTAATGTTGCTTTCAGTAATCTTTGAGTATTTCCCAGTACATCATCTCCACCTGCTTAGTTCAGAAATCTGATCATCAAAGCCTCAAAGTCATGTTGGAAGTTTTTTGTCTAGACTCTTAAAAAAAAAAAAAAAGAGAAAAAACGAGACAACCATTTGTACTAAAACAGTATGTCAACTAAGTTTCTAATGTAGTCAACTTAATGGTCATTATTTGACTTTTTCTCATCTCTTTTGTGTACAAGCTTTCATATAGAATGCATAAGTTATTTATATATAACAAATTACATAGTTTATAGGACGTTTTACTTTAAAATTCCTAGCACTATAAAAACGGGCCACTATTACTTCTACAAAAACTCCCCACAATTTACCATGTTGCCCATAAGGTCTGAAAGCATTTTTCAATCGGGGTTCCCCAGAACATTTCGGTTCCGCAAAAGGTCCCTAAGGGTTCCATAAGATGAGTTAATGCCCTTTTGACATTTTATTTAATTTCATATACATAGTCATCGTCAGGGTGGCCTAATGTCAGTATCAGCCAGACAGCGAGGGAGTCTATCCCCTTTTCACTAGCGTTAGACCAAGGAGATTATTTTTAGCATCTGAGGTGGAGCGCCACACCTACCATCAGCTCCTCACTTTACCGCACAGATCCCTGTGATACTCATAACGCTGAGTTGGCGAGGGCCGGTATCAAACTAGGAACCTAGTGGTTTCTAGCCGAATGCTCTACCGACTGAGCTAACCCGGCCCTTTTACTAAACACGCACAATATATTCTTGGTTATTATGACTCTGAATCTTTTAGATGAGACTTGATAATTTGTATTATTTAGATTATTCGGACTATTGTCCTCATTTTTATAGTTATCTGCACAACATTTTGGCCAATATACCATCCTACCTAACCTATTATGTTATAAAAAAAATATAACAATCATTGGAAATATATTTAATGATATCAGTATGAATTTGATTTAGCATTACTAAAAAATTTGACGAAGAAATATTCATTTTTCCTTAAACCAGTTATTAAAAAATATATACTATGATATTTACCACGTGAACTACGGTCGAGATAAAATGATAAAGATATGGTAGTATATAATTTTGTTTCTGAGCAGGGGTTCCTTGAGACATATAGTTTATTTTAAGGGTTACACAAGTGTAAAACGGTTGAGAAATACTGCTCTACAGTATTGAAACTTGATAACCAAAATTGTAACTATGTGTGTATTTACCCAACCCCTCCGATTAAGCAGGATGCAATGTAAGATCAATTTTAATGTGGAGTTTAACAGGTATGAATTCAGAGTTTTCCTTCTCCTAGACGGTTGCTATACCAAGGTTAAAAAGCCCAGTCTATCCTACTATTTTACCCATAGCTGGAGGGAGAATAGTTGGATTTGTACTTTTCACAAGAGTATTAGCCCTATGTGAAATGCAACCAGCCTCGTCCAGAATTTAAATTTTTGTCACTGTGTCCATTTCCTTCAACGATAAATTGTTACTATGTAGCAGTCCAAAGATTATTACACCACCTCTTATATATATATATATATATATATATATATTATGGACTCTCTTGTCGATTTTCGATGCATGAGGGTTCATACATACAATGAACACCCACACAGTGATTTGTTTATAGTGGTGAAGGCTTGTGTTGGACCATCCACACTTTTTGGCACAGTCGATAGGAAAGAATTGGTGCATCAAGGAATGCCGCAAACCTAATCAACGACTGACCTCAGGAATTTTGAATTCAGAGTTATCCCTCTCCTAGACTGGTTACCTACCCAAGGCTGAAGGGCCCAGTCTGCCCTACTATTTAACCCATAGCTGGAGAGAGAATATATGGATTCATACCTTTCCCAAGGGTATTAGCGCTATGTGAAATGCAAACAGCCTTGTCTGAGATTTGAACTCGGGTCGACAAGTCCATTTTCTACGACTCTAACCATTATGCCACGCACTTCCATATATATATATATATATATATATATATATATATATATATATATATATATATATATATATATATATATATATATATATATATATATATATATATATATATATATATATATATATATATATATATATATATATATATATATATATATATATATATATATATATATATATTATATATATATATATGTACTTCTTTATAATACTTCTTGTTGGCAATGAGTTAAGCCTGAAGCCTATACCAATCATGGCAGTTTTGATCTCAGCTTTTAGCATACGATTCATTTAGTGTTGATAAACCTGAACTATTTGATTAAAATAGATTTTCTCACCTTGCAAAATCTGAGAAAATGCTGAGAGAGAAAATAAAGAAACAGAAAAAAAGAAAAATAAACAGTTTTCATTGGCTAAATCAAAACTTTAACTTCAAACAGCCATTTTCAGTAATTAGATTTTTTTTTTTTTTTTTTTCGTGAAAGCATTTAAACTTGAAGACCAAGAAAAAAAAATCTGAGTTGATAATAAAATAATTAAGTGTGCAAAAAAAAAAAAAAAATTGGGGAAAAAAAATAAGGAAAAATGACAAATTATTGAGTTAAGATCTTTTATTTCATTTATTTTTATTTTATTTATTTATTGGGCTTTTCTTTTCTTTTTTTTTTACTTTACTTTTTTTTTTTTTTGTTGCTTGTTCATTACTGAATATGAACAGTCAATTAGCAAAAAAAACATTTCAAACATTAATGCAAAAGTTCTATACAAAATCAAAAATAAAGCATCAAGTCTAGAGAGTCTGTTTACTTAATAGCTATAGCCAAATAGTTCAATATGTAAAAAGTATAATAATCTTCATTTAACTCTTTCTCCTTCTTTATTTTCTTTCTTTCCTCCTTTTCATATTTTCATCATGTTTGATTGAAACATATTAGCATTATCGTTTTCACATGCTCACCCCCCTCTCTCTCTATCTTTCCCCTACTCTCTTTGTTTCTTTTTTATTATATATATTTTTTTGTGTAGCATATCCTTTTTCTTACCTTTTCTTTCTTTATAATAAAAACAGAATTGTCCATTATTTAGCTGAGGTGATGTCACTCATAAGAAATAAGAATTTGGCCAATAAGTAACATCAGATAATCAGGATTTACACAAGCAACACCAGATAATCAGGATTTATATTTTTACATTTCATCTACATGCAACACTCCACTTTGACCCTTACTTAGGCTAGACGGGCAATCAGAGAGGCCCCTCCAATCAGTCTGCTGGTCATGCCAAGCCCTTCCACCTATATGATTGTCCCAAACTTATTGCCATTATAGCAAGCCCCAACCCTATTTATCATATATATGCTTGAAGGTGGTGGCCGAGGGTCTTATTGTCCTTAAATTCTATCTGATGGTGACATTCCAATTCTGGAGCTCTAGGGAATGTTCAGTACCCCTTCATCACTATTACTCCCAGGTCCACTCTGACCCTGAGTGCGTGCTAAGATCCCATCTATGGATAAATAGAAAAAAATAGTTTAAAAAAGAAATTGAGTTTTTTAAAAATTGAGTACCATCAAGAATTAATAAAGCAAAATGTCTTCAGCATAAAATAACCCAACAAGGGTTGACATGCCATAAAAATCCAACCAACCAACCATAATTGTAAGTTATAAACATACAACACTGTCTGGTTAGAAATGAGACCGTCCAAATCATCCAAGACGAAATGCAAAAATATAAATCCTGATTATCTGGTGTTGCTTATCTGCCGAATTCTTTTTCTTAGGAGAGTTACCAATTCAGCTAAATAATGGACCATTTCGTTTTTATTATAAAGAAAGAAAAGGAAGAAAAAGGACATGCTTCACAGAAAAATATAATAAGAAAGAAAGTAGGGGAAAGATAGTTAGATGCGTGGAAGCGATAATGCTAACATTAGGGGTGGGCAAATGGAGGTCAAATTTTAGGAATGAGTGTTTTTTATGGCCATTTTTGCTGCTGATTATGAATTTTGGGGGGGATATGACATCATTTTTTGTTGGTTCTGTGACCTTTTTCAAAATGGCAGCTGAAAACCATTATTTTTTTCAAAGAAAATTAACAATTTTAGTAGTTACAATGGTGTAGTAAAAGTAAAGTCGATGGGGTGGTCTAAAGTCGGTATCAGCCAGTCAGCAAGGGAGTCTATCCCCTTTTCAATAGCGCTAGACCAAGGAGATCGTTTTTTAGCATATATATATATATAAACAACTAAGAATATTATATACGTGCATATATATATATATATATATATATATATATATATTTTTTTTTTTATTCCATCTTTCTCTAATGAATATAAATACACATACACCCAACTGCAAAATAAGACTCAAAATAGTAGAAGGTATTAGCCAGACGGCGAGGAAGTCTATCCCCTTTTCACTAGCACTAGACCAAGGAGATTGTTTTTTTTTTGCATCTGAGGTGAAGCGCCACACCTACCATCAGCTCCTTACTTTACCGCACAGATCCCTGTGCTACTCATACGCTGAGTTGGTGGGGACCGGTATCGAACTCGTAACCTTGTGGTTTCTAGCCAAACGCTCTACCGACAATGGTGTAATATGTCAAATGATATGTTTTCTGGGTCATAGAATATGAAAATATATTCATTTTAGTGATTTAACCAACTCATTTATTTTTATTAGGTATTCTAAGTGAAAATTATCCAAATATGCCCAGCATTATGCTATTCTTACACTGAGTTGATGAGGGTCAGTATCAAACCTTGTAATTCCTAGGTGGATATTCTGCCGATGGAGTGATATGAGTTCAAGTACTGAATAAGACTGGTTGTATCTTATATAGCATTAATAACCTAACTAAAACTATAAATCCAGCTATTTTCACTCCATCTATGAATAAATAGTTGGGCAGACTAGGCTCTTTAACCTTGAAATGGCAACCAGTCTGGGAAAAAAAAAATGCTGAATTCAAACCTGTTAAACTCTGCTTAAGAAATTGATTTTGTGTCACATCCTACTCATGCAGAAGTGTTGGTAAATACACACACACACACACACACATATAATATATATATATATATATATATATATATATATATATATATATAATGAAATCATGCCATTATTTTTGGAAGCAACACCCCCATCCCCACCACAAAACAGCAGTAAAAGTGTAGGAGAAGGAAAACTCTGAATTCAAACCTTTTAAACTCCACGTAAAAATTAACCTTGTGGTGCATCCTGCTCATGCAGAAGGGTTGGTCTATCTATCTATCTATATATATATATAAATATATATATATATATATATATATATATATATATAGATATATATAAATAGCATAATCTTTACAGATCCCTGCTGTCCCTCATAATCCTATAACCCCACCACCAGAACCTTTCCCCTCATGAATCCCTCAAATGACTCATCAAACCCATTGCAGATCCACAAAGTTTGATGCAAATATGGCATAGGAAGGACGTCCTTCTCGTTGTATCAGATGATAAAATTTATGCTTATGCACCACCATATGTCTCTTAAGACCAGAAGCTGACTTACAGACTTTGTTACAGATTGCACAAGACATTGTTTGTTCCTGGAGTTTGCATGAATTGTTCCTGATGATATTTCCTATGATTGACATATCCAGCCATGGAAAGCAGAATTTGACTACATGTCTGACATTTCCAACCCTCCATGTTCTCTCCAATATGACAGGTGTATCCCTTTCAAAGTTGACACTGGAGGTTTTCATGCTCAATTCTTTCACACTCAAAACTGGTACAGCCATCAACTACATGAATTCTCCAGTCAGTTCTCTCCAATGCCAGCTTTTCCCAGTTGTCAGGATTTATTTTTATTTTTACAAGGCTGCTTTTTAAGCAATCTTTATACCTCTTCCAAGGCTTATGCTGTGGCATTTTGCCATCATGCAACTGACCATAAAAGAGTTGCTTTGGCATTCTAACATCACTCATACGCACAACATGACCTGCCCATTGCATTTGGGCTATTATGATAAGAGTTTCAATGCTTGTGCATCATGCCCCTGTAAGGACTTCTATGTTAGGTGTGTTGGAATTCCACTTGATGTTTAGAATGCATCTCAAACATTTCTGATGAAAGTGTTCAAGAATTTTCAAAATGAAATTATGCAGTACTGGTCTAGAAGGAAAATTCTGAACTCAACCCTATTAAATAAATTCTGCTTAAAGATTGACCTTGCGTCAGATCCTGCTTATGTAGAGAGGTTGGGTAGATACATACATTTAAATATCTTTTTAAAACATTAACAATCATATGTACATATATATTCAATGTATCTTTGCAAAGTATGATTAGTTCTTATAGTGACACTGCCAAAATTTCAAGTTGAAATACAATAGATTTCCTTTTTACATTGTCTCTTTGTAGCATTTGGCAGAAAACTCATTATTCCAAGATCAGATAGAAGAAAAACAAATAAAAACAGTTTTAATTTGTATCTTACAGCAAAGATAATGGTCAATTAATAGTGCAGGCCAAACATCAAATAACAAAAAGGCATTTTGAAGCTTCAGAAGTTGTTTGTTTTTGTCTCTCATGGGCAATATAATAAAAAAAAAAAAAAAAAAAGAGAGAGAGAGAGAGAGAGGGGAGAGAGAGAATCAAATTACCAGTGGATCATGTGACAGTTATTAGCCAATAAAATTGCTGGACCATTTTGTACATTGGCATCATTCTGTAACATAGCCTGGCGATGGTTATTATTCGAGACAAGTCTTAAAGTAACTAATACCATCTTCCATTCTCTCTCTCTCTCTCTCTCTCTCTCTCTCTCTCTCTCTCTCTCTCTCTCTCTCTCTCTCTCTCTCTCTCTCTCTCCTTTTCCTTTCTTTATTTCATTTTTTTAATTTCTTTTCTTGTTTTTGTTCATCAGTACTTTGTATCTCTCTCTCTCTCTCTCTCTCTCTCTTTTAATATCACTCTCTTGCTCTCTTTCTTTCCTTCCTTGTTTTTCTTCCTTAATTCTCTCTCTCTTTCTCTCTCTCTTTTCTCTCTCTCTCTCTCTTTCTCTTCTCTCTCTTCCTTTTCCTTCCTTCCTTTCATTTTATTTCTTGTTTTATTCATCAGTACTTGTCTCTCTCTCTCTCTCTCTCTCTCTCTCTCTCTCTCTCTCTCTCTCTCTCTCTCTCTCTCTCTCCATATTCTCTCTTTTAATATCACTCTCTTACTCTTTTCCTTTCTTTCCTTGTTTTTCATTATTTCTCTCACTTTTCTTCATCAATATTTCTCTCTCTCTCTCTCTCTCTCTCTCTCTCTCTCTCGGTCGTATCTCTTACCAATCCCGATTACTTCTTTATTGTATATGTGTTCTTTTGGGGGGTTTTTCTTTTTTTTTCTTTATATGACAATTCCTCTGTTCCCTTACTTAGACTTGTAGATGTATCACCAAACACAAGAACAAAACAAAAACAAAAACCTGCTTGATATTCGCCTTTTTATTATCTAAAGTCAAGTATGCATTTATTCATGGACATTTTAACTGATTAATGTACAACTTGCAATCTGTCTTCTTTGTTCTTGCTGTTGCTTTTTCTTTCTTTTTCTTTCTTTTAGATATCATTTATTTTTTCTATCTAGCTCAATGGTTACAGTGCTTAACTGAAGGACATAAAAACCTTTGATGTTATATTCAGCCAAATAGTTAGATATTTCCCTGATGGACTCATTTAATTCATAAGTTATCATCAAAAAAAAGTTGGTACATAGCATTAACCCTTTAAAACTGGAAACCTGATAGTTCAGGTTGAGCAGTATTTTACTACATGCCATAAGCCCAACATTTCAAACTGAGCAGTATTTTAATATACACCATAAGCCCAACATTTCAAGCTGAGCAGTATTTTACTACACACCATAAACCCAATATTACAAGCTGAGCAATATCTTAATATACACCATAAGCCCAATATTTTAGGCTGAGCAGTATTTTAATATACACCATAAGCCCAACATTTCAAGCTGAGCAGTATTTTAATATACACCATAAGCCCAACATTTCAAACTGAGCAGTATTTTAATATACACCATAAGCCCAACATTTCAAGCTGAGCAATATTTTAATATACACCATAAGCCCAATATTTTAGGCTGAGCAGTATTTTACTATACCCCATAAGCTCAATATTTGAAGCTGAGCAATATTTTAATATACACCATAAGCCCAATATTTTAGGATGAGCAGTATTTTTATATACCCCATAAGCCCAGCTTACAGTGAAGTCATATTGAAATCACTAGTTCATCTTTTGTTAGCAAAGTTAAGCAATGATAAACATGTTCAATACTTAGATGGGTGATCATTTAAGCAATAGCAGTTACCTAATATCAAAATAATTTGACAGTGAATGATTTGAAAAGAAGTTGACATACCATAATACAAAAAACCAACCAACCAACCAACCAACCATAAGCCCAATATTTCAGTCTGAGCACTATTTTACTACTATCAGAGCGATTGGGTAATTAGTTTGATGTTCACATGGGTGCAAAATTGACCATCACCATTCAGAAAGTGATGAATATTGTGTTATTTTTAATCTTATTTTTAAATATAAAAGCAGAATGTAAAAGCACTTGTCTAACAATAAATTCTGAGAAAGCTTCAACTAAATACCGAGGCGAAATATCAATTGAATTTAGTTACTGTGTTGTTATATCCACTTTTTCCTCTATTTTCAACCACATTTTGTCGGATTTACTCAATCCTTTACTCCTCATATATATATATATATATATATATATAATATATATAGTATCCAATTGCTGCTTTAACTTTACCGTCGAAGTGGCATCAGTAAATAATCCAAAAGTGCTCAATATATTAAAAACATAGAGCTGTAATAATACTAATAATAATATTATTAGAGGAAAAATACCATGGTTTCAATTAAAGGGTAGACCCTTTATTTTTCCTCTAATAATAATATTAGTAGTATTATATATATATATATATATATATATGATGGAATAATATACAGTGGTTAGCTCAGTCGGTAGAGCGTTTTGCTAGAAACCACAAGGTTCCTAGTTCGATACCGACCGTCACCAACTCAGCCTATGAGTAGCACAGGGATCGGTGCGGTAAAGTAAGGAGCTGATGGTAGGTGTGGCGCTTCACCTCAGATGCAAAAAGAAACAATCTCCTTGGTCTAGCGCTAGTGAAAAGGGGATAGACTTCCTCGCCGTCTGGCTGATACCGACTTTAGGTCACCCCAACAACTTCTACTATTTTGAGTCTTATTTTGCAGTTGGGTGTATGTGTATTTATATTCATTAGAAAAAGATGGAATAATAAAAAAATATATATATATATATATGCACGTATATAATATTCTTAGTTGTTTATATATATATATATACTAGCAAATATATGCACCCTCCGGGTGCAAGTATTTAAGTTTTGATATAATAAAATATCATATTAAATTAGAAAGGCTAATGAAACTGACTAAGAATGCAGATAAAAAGATCTGCAACAGAGGGGGTATAATCGAAAAATAGAACAACTTTGAAACTAACTATTCCATCATTTTCCATTACTCCCCTCTTTTATTGGTAAATTTTCTTAATTTAACTATTTAGTTAAAATCGGAAGTAAAGGATAATATTACAGTTATTTCTTCTTGTAAATAAATTTCTTTTAAGATTTATCCACGAGATTTTGTTTATATTTCTTAAGATAAAACCAAACAATTAGAAATCAATAATACCAAGCACATATTTATTAAAATAAAATTTTAAATATCAATATGCAAATTAGCCTTCTCGTTCAAACTGTAAACCGCTATTTTGTTGTATATATAAATACAATTGCATGTTATTGGTACGTAGATATGGTCAACAGTATTAATAATGTAAAACAATTTTATTAATAACTGAAGGTTTAAAAGAATGAAATCATGGAGAATTTGACGTAAATAATTAAGGGAATTGTGACTTGAGTAGTAATATAGTTTCGGTTACAGACAGAAAAACACACAATCTCCATTATAATAAGATATATATATATAATAGTATTGTTAGTTGTAATATAAAATGATTGCCACTTAATCATTTACGTTGCTTTCACCTAGATAATATTGAATTCTCTCTAACAAAAATGGCTTCACACTCTATAATTTCAACCCTGGCCACTCAATAACTTATAATGTCAAAACAATCAAAACATCACTGAAGACCATTTACTGTCTGGAGATGATGTAAACCTTTTTTTTTTCTTTCTTTCTTTCTTTCTTCTCTATAAATACGAAGCCCCCCTCACAGCTTGTTAGTAAGTGACAATAATTAGCAATGGCTATAGAAGCTTTTTTCACACTGTTCTCTGTCGTTATCACACTTGCTCACGTGATACGCTTCTCAAAAAAAACAAAACAAAAAATCTCTCAACATTATTCACCCAATACACAAAACAACGGTACAATATTCACCACGTACAGGGATGAAACGCTCATCATTATCCACTAATGGCGAAACGGTGATGCAATACAAGGCCTGATCAAAAAGTAAGAGGTATTTTGAGACTTTTAAAATTTCCCGATGGTAAGCAAATAATTCCGTTTGAGAGAAGACGAGAACAACATTTGAAATTAAAGAAACATATATTCAAAAGGTATAAAAAGGGTTGCAAATTTGTGGCATTTGCTAGCCAGACTTATCTTGCTGAGGTTGAGAGTAAGGTAGCGCTGGAATATCATTCCGCTTGCTGGTTGACAAGGTAAAGGGAGCGCTGGAAAAACGCGACTCGCCTGGTTGACGGCCTCTTGGTAAGTGACTTTCGTCAAAGGATGTAATTTTGGCGCCAATATCGTATATTGGAGGAGATAATTCAACTATAATTTTTCCGATAAAAGTTGTTGGTTGGTTGGATTTTATGACATGTCAACCCTTATTGGGTTATTTTACGCCGAAGACATTTTGTTCTATTCATTCTAGTTTGGTGTTAATTTTTTTTCTAACTCAATTTTTCTTAAACACATTTTAATACTCATTTTTTTTAATCTATTTAACCCATAGAATGAATAAAACAATTATTTATTTTCAGGTGTTAATTTAATCTATTAGTTTTTTTAGTCTCTCTCTCTCTCTCTCTCTCTCTCTCTCTCTCTCTCTCTCTCTCCTTTTGTCCTGGGTATGACGTTAAACTGCATCTAATGGTGAAGTTTCAATTTTGGAACCCTGGGAAAATGTGTAGGTCCACTCTGCCCGGAGTGGTAGTACCTGTTAGGGTCCTATCTATTGGTTATATAGATTTTAAAATGTTTTTTATTGAGTTTGAAAAAAATACCCAACAAGAATGAATAAAACAAAATGTCTTCGGCATAAAATAAACCAACAAGGTTGACATGCCATAAAATCCAACCAACCAAGAAATTGGCAACAAATAAAATATCACAGAATAAAAAGTCTCATAGTTACTCATAATATAAATTTGTTGTTGTATTGTGTGGAATCCATGATAACAACACTTCAACCTTTCTGAAAAGATGTGATAATGATATAGTATTTTTTTAGGTAAGGTACTTAGTTTTATTATATTATCTCCTAGGTAATGTGGGGTTAATTTTATGATTATTGGTGCTTGTTGTAATTGTATAAATTCCCAATAATCCAACCAACCAAAACCACCTAATCTACGATACTCTTGCTGCAAATGATTGTGTGGTTGTTATTTCTGGAGTTGATAAAAACAAAAAGAAATTTAAATTATCAAGAAGAAATGGATTTCATAAACAACTGAAATCGGATTAGAGTCAAATTGTGCTGCATTGTTGATGTGTCAAAATCGATCGGTGACCCTAAAACGTCAAGAGAAATGGATTAGTAATCTTAAGTGGAAAACTGCAAACTAATGATAAAATAGAGAAAATTATTGTTTGTCTATATCAGGTTGAAATAAATGAAATGCCCAATTTTATGGTATATATATATATATATATATATATATATATATATATATATATATGTGTGTGTGTGTGTGTGTGTGTGTGTGTGTGTGTGTGTAAAAATGGAATGAATCCGACAATATGAGGAAGAATGAAGAAAAGAAAGAATGGAATGGATAATAAAAGAAGAATTTAATCAATATCACTTACACATGTGTTTCGGTCAGTTCATCTGTGTGAAAATATTTCGTACACAGAGAAGATTCGACCTTCATCAGAGTGAGATTTTATTTTTATTTTCAAAATAAAATCTCACTCACTCTGATGAAGGTCGAATCTTCTCTGTGTACGAAATATTTCTAAGAAACCTAATTTAAATTTATTAAGAACCAAGATGTTGAAGCTACTGACTAGCTGCTTATGAAATTTAACATTTTTTACATTTCTCTCTCTCTCTCTCTCTCTCTCTCTCTCTCTCTCTCTCTCTCTCTCTCTCTCTCTCTCTCTCTCTCACACATTTTTGGAAAGACAATGTAATGACGGAACATATGTAAAAAAAAGATAATTCGCTAATAAATCGGTTTTGGAAATAGGGCATCTTAAACATTGAAACTTAAATCTCGTAAATAAGAAAAAATATGTCTTTTTTTTTTTTTTTTTTTTTAATTGTTAGATTATTTTCAAAAGAATCTTATATTAAAAGTTCCTATTGTCTACATTTTTATTTTATTTTTCAGGGATTTTTTAAAATTTATAAAATGTAAAATAAATACTTTTCTTTAATGTACAGCAAAATCGTATTTATTTAATCAAAGAAAATATTGTATAAAAAATATCTTGCTAAAAATAATGACATAATATATGTCGGTTTTTATTTTATAAATTTTTTAAAATAATGTTTCAATTAAAAATTGTCGTCATTCTTATTACGGATGGATCTAAGAGAAATAAAAACTGGGTTTTGGGGAAAACTGTTGTTGTTCTTTTCACTGTGTTCTGGGTACATAAGTTAATAGGTTCGAATCCGTGACGCGTGTATAATTATACTATGTAAAAGAAAACTCAAACAAACAGTGTTTGAAGAAATTTATTATTTTATTTGGAAACAAATAATTCTCCCGTTTATATCCAGAAAGCAGATATTACCGTTCAGTTAAAATTTTATTATAAATAATTTCTAACATTGTAATTTTGATTTTCCCAACTTTCTTTTTCAATAATATTAAGAGTTAAATCGTGAGGCATCAAGGAAAGGCTAAATTAGTAATTTGTTTTTGCTTCAGAAAATAATTCTTTTATACGTATAGTCCTCCATACTAACAAAAGGTGCACACGTCAAGATTGCGATAACTGTCAACAAAGATTGAGAATTTACAGGAGTTTACTTTTAAATGCAAAATTTAGGTTTTATGTAAGAGAAATTTGTTTTGTTTTTTTATAACACATAAACTTGGAATTGTTCTTTATATTAAATGTAAAAGAAAACATTAAAAAGTTAATTTTCCATTTTTTATTGACGTTTTAAAATGTTTTTAACAATTAAGCGAGCTTTCAAAATGTCCGCGGTTTGCACAACCTATATATATATATATATATATATATATATATATATATATATATAGTGATTAATCTATAACGTGTTTTGTAGTGTGTGTGTGGGGGGAGATGAATGAAAGAAAGGTGACAGCTTTTGCTATGTTAGTTTGCTTCAGAAAATTTTTTTTATACGTATAGTCCTCCATACTAACAAAGGTGCACACGTCCAGATGCGATAACTGTCAACAAAGATTGGGAATTTACGGGAGTTTACTTTTAAATGCAAAAATTTAGGTTTTATGTAAGAGAAATTTCTTTTTTTTTCTTTTTTATAACACATAAACTTGTAATTGTTCTTTATATTAAACGTAAAAGAAAACATTAAAAAGTTAATTTTCCATTTTTTATTGACGTTTTAAAATGTTTTTAACAATTAAGCGGGCTTTCAAAATGTCCGCAGTTTGCACAACCCTATACATATATATATATATATATATATATATATATATATATATATATATATATTAATCTATAACGTGTTTTGTAGTGTGTGTGTGTGGGGGGAGATGAATGAAAGAAGGGTGACAGCTTTTGCTTAGTTTAGAAGTGTTCCTTTGTTTAATTTTATTCTTATTCACACCTAAGAGCTGTTACTCTTATTTGGTTTGTCAATAGGAGGGTCTCGACTAGTCATTGCGATTGACAAAGGAGTTTTTTTTAGGAAGATGACAAATTAAAAATCTGATGAGACTACAGGTTTGACTAATACCAATATTTACTGACCGATAAACAGGAGTTTTTTCTTGCCCTCGAGTAAGGCAATCCTCTGTGTAAAATAATCACGCCAATCCTAGAAATGACCTCACAGACTTTCGGAATGTTCACATTATTACTCATATATATATATATATATATATATATGTTGGTACAAGAAAATTTATATAAGATTGTAATTAATGGAATCATATGTAATTATCTATTAAAAAAAGGAAAATTAATAGAGAAAATAATGTTTTATTACGAATAATAAACAAGGACCCTTTCGTTCGGTGCTTTGTCAAGTATTACAGCCGGAGAGCGATTAAGAGTCAAATTGTAAACTACGATTAAATAAAAGTATTTTTAAAAATTTCAAAAAAGTTTGAATATCACATAAGAATGAATATGTAGCGATTGTTGCCCCTGCTGGGATGGACTTGGGTCCAGAAGGGTTATCTTCCCTTGTCGCCAGTTTTTTGCCCATAGGTGGCTGGGGTATTTAAGCAGTGGCCCTGGAATTCTCAGTCTCTTTCCCTCTGTCCAGCAACTACTAAACATGGGCTAGACATGTGGTGTCAATGCCCATTAAGTGTGTGTGTGTGGCGGTGGGGGGGGGGCTCAGCCTCCCAACCAGCAGTAAGTGACTTATTTCTCCATGAACTCTGTATCACTTCTTTAGGACTTTAGTCCTACCTGTTCTGTATCTCTTTCTATATCTATGTATCGTATTTTATTATGCCATTATATTTGTTCATTCGTCCATGTGCTCAGACAATAAAGTCTGAATTTGTTATCATATATAACTTCTTTGTCGGATTATTTTATATACATATATGTACGTACCTACGTTGTAAGGTTACTTTCAGCCTTCTAATGTATGATAAGAACACCTCAATTCTTAAACTGTTATACCCCGATTGTGAATAACACGCATCTATGTACATATGTTGGAAGGTTACTCTGAGCATTCTAACGTATTACAAGAACCCCACATCCAATTCTTAGAAACAAAACAAACGTCTTCGGCATAAAATAACACAAGAGTTGACATTTCGTAAAATCCAACCAACCAAAACCTTCAAACTCTTACTTAGACTATACGGGCGGTCGGAGAGGCCCTCTCCGATCAATCGGCTAGCCACGTCAAGCCCTAGCATCTATATGATTGCCCCAACCCTATTGCCCTTATGGCAATCCCCAACCCTTTTTATCATATGGGTGCTAGAAGGCAGTGGCTGAGGGTCTACATATCCTAGGAATAACGTTAAACTCTATCTGATGGTGAGGTTCTAGTTTTGGAGATTTGGGGAGTGTGGAGCACCCCTTCGTCACCATTGCTCCCTGGTCCACTCTGACCCGGAGTGGTACCTATTAGGGTCCCATCTATGGGTTAAATAGAAAAATGTATTTATAAAAAAAATTGTGTATCCATTTAGAATTAATTTATTTCAAAACTTTATCGGCATTAAATGACCCACTGAGGTTGATATGCCGTAAAACAAACCAAACCAAACCAAAACTCCCAGTATCTGTTGTTAATTGGTTAGTTGGGTTTTACGGCATGTCAACCCATTGGGTCATTTCATGCCGAAGATGTTTTTGCTTAATTCATTCTTGATGGATACTCAATTTTCCCCTTTTTTTTCTATTTAAGCCATAGATGCGACATTAACAGGTACAACCACCGCCAGATGTCTAGAATTGGAACCTCGCCCTCAGATATTTAACGTCATACCCAGGACATTAGGACTCTCAGCCACTGCTTTTTAGCACATATATGATAAAAAGGGCTGGGGCTTGCCATAATGGTAATAGGGTTGGGACAATCCTATAGGTGCAAGGGCTTGACATTGCCAGCTGATTGATCGGTGAGCGCCTAAGTAAGGGCCAAAGTGGAGAGCTGCTCAGCCACCAGGATTCAATGCTTAAACATCACTGGTCGCTACGGGTGGCCACCTTAGGGGTGTCTTTCTCTTCTGTAGAGGTGCAGTCGATGTGGTAATCTGAACATTAGCTATATAAATGAGAGTAACCTTCCCTTTTTTGTTTCCCTTTGAGGAAGCCGTTATATTTTGGTCGGCCATTTTCATTTAACCGTAAATCTACACTGAAAATACGAATTTGTTCGAATCAATACAACAGCATTTTTTAACACGAAAATATATCATAAAATGTGTTCTTAATAACAGTTAAGTTCATTTCAAATAATGCGCAAGCACAATTAAGAACATATCTTATGATATTTTCGTGTTAAAACGTAGTTGTATTGATTCGAACAAATTCGTATTTTCAGTGTAGATTTATGAAAATGTATTGATTCGAACAAATTCGTATTTTCAGTGTAAGTAAGTAAAGTCGTCGGGGCGGCCTAAAGTCGGTATCAGCCAGTCAGCGAGGGAGTCTATCCCCTTTCAATAGCGCTAGACCAAGGAGATTGTTTTGGTGTCTGAGGTGGAGCGCCACACCTACCATCAGCTCCTTACTTTACCGCACAGATCCCTGTGCTACTCATACGCTGAGTTGGCGAGGACCGGTATCGAACTAGGAACCTTGTGGTTTCTAGCCGAACGCTCTACCGACTGAGCTAACCCGGCCGACCAAAACATATTGCTTCCTCAAAATGAAACAAACCAGGGGAGATTACTCTCATTTATGTAGCTAATGTTTAGATTACCGTCGATGTATTCTAAAGCCCCAGCTCTGTTGTTGGTATTTCGGTCACATTGTTGAAATGCTAGAAGAAACTACGGCCTCATTATCATGTAATCCTTTGTTGTAGTTACGACTTTAAGTCAGTGTAAATAAACTGGTGCAACGAAGCGTTAATTCAATTATGTAAGATTTGAATTAACTGATGAGATGACAATGTCAAGACGTTGAACATGGCTAAATTAGACAATGAACTCATGTGCATAATCAATGTAGAAAAGCTCAATAATGAAGTCTAGGTACCACCAATTTTCTCTCTGAAATTTACCCCAATTTTAATCTAATGAAACTTGCGTAAAGATTAATATTATCTTCAAATTTTTTTTTTGTGAATTCGGAAGAAGAAACATTAAAAAAAAACTCCTGATTATTTTTTAAAATAATTTTTTTCAGCCTACGGAAATAATGAAAATTATAAACGAATGACAATGTTTACATTTTTGCACCGTTAAATCAATTGAAATTTAACGTAGCCAAAAACAAATTATCATTAGAGGCTTTTTTTTTCTTTTCTTTTTTTTTTTTTTTTTTTAATTTATTAATGGTCCGATTTTCATGAAAATTTCCATAATTACTTACCATTTGATGAAAATATGCCTGAAATAGTTTTTTATCAGGGGAAATATTTTTACGAGGTCTATCCCCCCTATTTTATTTTATGAAATATGAAAAAATGAACCGACAAAAAAAACAATTTTTACTTTTTTTCTATAAAGATAAAAGTCTGAATAATTATATCAGAAGATTTTTATAAGTTTCTATGCGAGAGTTTTTTTTTAGTAAAAGAACCATGAATACAGAATTCTACTAAAAAGAATATCAATAAAGAAACTGACCTGTTGTTAAAAAAACCGGACTGTTTTATTTATTTTTCAAGCTAACGATGAGTAATTTTTCCTCTATTGGATAATTTGATCTTGGAATTAACTATTTTTCTTTGTAACAACTCTTTATGTTCGTTATTTCTTTTTTGCGAGATTTTTAAAAAAGTTAAAAAATATTTACGTTTCTTCCTTCAATATGGCCTAAACTGACCACGTTACGTATTTTGGTGGTACCTAATAAACAAAAAAAAAAACAGAAATTGTTATTATACAAGGTAAATCCACAGAAAAGAAAAAGAGATTTGCCAATTATATTCTTTATACTGGCAGGACCTGTGGATATACCTCAGTATGATAATTTAATTATTACAACGTTTTGATATGTTTACTTAATAGCTATTGCTAAATAGTTCCATATGTAAAAAGTATAATAACCTTGATTTAACTCTCTCGCGCTTTTTTTTCTTTCTTTCATTTATCTTAAGTCGGTATCAGCTAGACAGCGAGGGAGTTTCCTGAGGTTATTGTGACTTAAACAATGACATAGTTCCGGCTACAGATACCGAATCTCCATTATGATATATAAATGTGTGTGTGAAAGTGTGGAAGAAAGAATGGTATCAGCAAGTAGAAAAATTCAAGAATCTCAGCTTTTTGTGGAATGAAAGGAAGTTACTAGCCCCACCCCCACCTCACTCCACAAGAGATCTTTATTCCTTTTGTATTCCAGCTGTCCGGACATGATTTTAAAATAACTTGTATTTATCTACATGTCTTTGACAAACATGGAAACTGATCTCTATGATTCTTTACCAAAATGGTTTTGATGCTTTCTTGATTAGAAGTCGGTGAACCGTGATTGCCAGCCACCAATACATGAGGTGTGTGTGTGGGGGGGGTATTAACTTTTTTCTGGTTTCTGAGTTTGTTGTGTGTAGAGAAATAAATTATGAATAGATGTTTTTGATCTTGGTTCTGTGAGATGAGGAAAAAATGTATTATATTCAACAATCTGATTTTTTTTCTTGAATAAGATACAGATGAATTAAAAAAATTTTTTTTTAGAATGTGATACAAATGAACAAAAAAGAAGGAAATGTTGTTTTTTTCTTAAATGTAGTACAAATGAAGAAAAAAGATAAAAATATTTTTTTCTTGAATGAAATTCAAATGAAGAAAAATTTTTTTTCTTTAATGAGATACAAATGAAGGAAAAAGAATGAAGATTTTTTCTTTAATGAGATACAAATGAAGGAAAAAGAATGAAAGATTTTTTTTCTTTAATCTTTAATGAGATACAACGATTTTTTTTCTTTAATGAGATACAAATGAATGAAAGATTTTTTTGAAAGATTTTTTTTTAATGAGATACAAATGAAGGAAAAGAATGAAAGATTTTTTTTTTAATGAGATACAAATGAAAGAAAAAGAATGAAAGATTTTTTTTTTTAATGAGATACAAATGAAAGAAAAAGAATGAAAGATTTTTTTTTTAATGAGATACAAATGAAGAAAAAGAATGAAAATTTTTTTTTTAATGAGATACAAATGAAGGAAAAAGAATGAAAGATTTTTTTCTTTAATGAGATACAAATGAAGGAAAAGAATGAAAGATTTTTTTCTTTAATGAGATACAAATGAAGGAAAAAGAATGAAAGATTTTTTTTAATGAGATACAAATGAAGGAAAAAATGAAAGATTTTTTTTTAATGAGATACAAATGAAGGAAAAAGAATGAAGATTTTTTTCTTTAATGAGATACAAATGAAGGAAAAAGAATGAAAGATTTTTTTTTTAATGAGATACAAATGAAGGAAAAAGAATGAAAGATTTTTTTCTTTAATGAGATACAAATGAAGGAAAAAGAATGAAAGATTTTTTTCTTTAATGAGATACAAATGAAGGAAAAGAATGAAAGATTTTTTTCTTTAATGAGATACAAATGAAGGAAAAAAATGAAAGATTTTTTTCTTTAATGAGATACAAATGAAGGAAAAAGAATGAAAGATTTTTTTTCTTTAATGAGATACAAATGAAGGAAAAAGAATGAAAGATTTTTTCTTTAATGAGATACAAATGAAGGAAAAAGAATGAAAGATTTTTTTCTTTAATGAGATACAAATGAAGGAAAAAGAATGAAAGATTTTTTCTTAATGAGATACAAATGAAGGAAAAGAATTTAATGAGATACAAATGAAGGAAAAAGAATGAAAGATTTTTTTCTTTAATGAGATACAAATGAAGGAAAAAGAATGAAAGATTTTTTTCTTTAATGAGATACAAATGAAGGAAAAAGAATGAAAGATTTTTTCTTTAATGAGATACAAATGAAGGAAATAGAATGAAATATTTTTTTCTTGAATGTAATTCAAATGAAGGAAGAAAGATTTTTTCATCTTTAAAGAGAAGGAAAAAGATTTTTTTGAAAGTGATACAAATGAAACAAAAATGAAATTTAAAATGTAGGAAGAAAAAATGAAGACAGATCCAAATTTAATATGGAAATAGAACATATATATATATATATATATATATATATATATATATATATTATAGAATATAAACTGATACCTTGACTTACGAGTGCAGCAACTTAGGATTTTTCCATGTTACGAGCTGTCATTCAGTCAATTTTTTACTTTATATTGAGAGCTAAAATTTGAGGTAGCAGCGAAAATATAATTTATAAAAAAAATACTTATTAAAATAAATGAATTAAATTTACTAGCAAGAATAAGCACCCTCCGGGCGTAGGTATCTAAGTTTTAATGTATTGAAATATATTTAATCAGAAATACTAATAATAATAATAAAAATCATTTATAGGATTGATTTTAATACGGAAAATAAAACAATACTATTAGAGATCAATAACACCAAGTAATCGTTTATTAAACCCGGTTTTGTTAAAACCAGTATGCAAATTAACCACAACATATATTATTTAAACCTTTATTTCTTAGTGATTTATAAGACACAATGAAGGATTTTAAACGCACTAATAACATGGGCTGTTCTGAGACAAATCTAACTCAATTTTTTCATTGAGATATCATTAATAAATAAAATTTATTCTATGTATTAATGATTTTGACTACAAATCAGATACTCATTGATAAACGTGCAATTCCTGAGGGTATTGTGTCGTAATCATTGACGTAGTTACAGATAGATATACACCGAATCTCCATTATAATAAGATTATCGATTTTGACTATAAATGAAATACTCATTGATAAACTTAGGTAATTCCTGAGGGTAGTGGGACGTAAGCAGTGACGTAGTTTTGGTTACAGATAGACACCGAATCTCCATCATAATAAGATAAGTCAAGGTACCACTATACTTCATCATTAAACATAGTTGAATGTATAATCATATCTGCCCTTTTCGTTTTCCTTTCTTCCGTCTTGTATTTCATAATGACTTGCGCACATTGCAAGCATTTGCCTTTCAAAGAAACATTATCTTTCTTACAAGAAGAGAGATTAGTATCTAATTGAATCAACATATTGCTCTACAAATGTAAGCCTATTCATTAACAGGAAAATAAAAGTAATTGCCTTACAGACTTTGCCCTTCACATCAAAATAGATTTAAGTAATAACATTGAAATTACTACATACATACGACCTGTGGAAATTTCTCGGTGGATTTTTGTTATCAACCCTTTGCCTACCAAATTTTATTGGTATTTTTTACCTATGTAATGGGATATTTCAAAGTTCACTATCTATTCACGTCAGAACTCATTCTATTCAAATAAAGTCCTATTATTATAGTAATCTAAGTCTTTCTGCTCAATTATAATGAACTAACCATCAGTTTTTGTATTTTGCTTGGGTGTGGTATGTGTAGTGGTGGGAGAGCTACTGTGCACTGTTTAAAGTAGGCAACAGTTTAATTTTGCATTTCTGGGACTAAGATTATTTTTTTTGGCACACGGTCAATTGTTTTGGGATTTTCACCTAACTAATACCGATTTTGTTTTAACTTTGTTTTAACTCTCCACCAACTTTGTTTTTAGTGACAACTCAAGACACTTCTTTTGTGAATTCACATATTCATTTCTTTTTCTTGGACCCGGAGCACTTAACCATGCCTGTGTGAGAGTCTAGCTAACCACGTCTTCATTATTCAGCAGCTAACTAGAAACTGACTATCTAACTAAAATATTTCTCTCACGCTTGCTTCGCAAACAGAAAGAGAGGTCACAAAAGTGTTAAGATCCGTCAATCAAATTTCTTATTGTTAACCGTTGTTAATGGTTATCTGTTATTTCTAATTCAAATGAATTCTCTACACTAACCGTGCATAATTGATAGTACATCCATCAATTATGCAACAGGATCACAGTAGTGATAGAGCCACTGTGAGCGGTTTAAAGTATGCAAAGAGTTAAAAAAAAAAAAGAATCAATCAAAAATATTTTATGACCAATGTCAATTTACTACAGAGATTCAAATAACATTTCATCTGTTGAAATAAATTTTCTGACATAGATTCTAAATGATATTTACTAGCATGACCTGTGGATATACTACAGTATAATGATTCTTGTTTTTTGTTTGTTTTGTTTTTAACCTCTCAACTCTTTGTCTACCAAATTTCCCTGGTATTTTTTTTTATCTGAATGATGGGATATTTCATAGTTCACTATCTATTCACCTTAGAAATCCTTCTATTCAAATAAAGTCCTATTATTATTATTATTATCATTATTATTATTTACTCCTTTTGAATTTTCACATCAGCATTAGCTGATGGTCTTTCACTGGAGTCTGAGTGACAGCAAGTCTCCTCAGGTCTCCAGGACTCTTCTGAGTATTCTGGCAGATTGCAGCAGTGCAGTGTTTGAATGGTTTCAATCCTTCCTCTGATTTCCAAACTTTCCAAACCCTTTTCTAATCCTTTTGGGACTGTTCCAAGTGCACCAACTACAATTGGTATCACTTTCACTTTCATATTCCATAACTTTTTCAGTTCTCTGGCAAGGTCCAGATTTTTGTCCATTTTTTTATTTTTTTTATTTTTTTTTATTGTAATCTGAGTCCTTTTGTTCAATTATAATGACACGTGGTGTTGGTGTAATGGTTAGCGTCATAGGAAATGGACTCTGCGACCTGAGTTCAAATCCTGGACGAGGATGTTTGCATTTCACATTGCGCTAATACTTATCAATATACAACACGAGGTTATCAAGTGTCACTCAATCTAACCGTCCAGTTCTGAATTCAAATGATGTTTGAACTCAAATTTGTTTTCTACACTAACCGTCCAAGACCGACGGTACACCCGTCAATATATAAGAAATGCATTGATCCAGGTACGTTGACCTCATAATACCAACAGGTTTTGATCCAAGGTTGCTTGAACCCAAAGAATACACCACTGTAAACCTTTGGAATAACCTGGACATGTCATTGATATTTATTTTATTGGAGAGTAACCTGTTACCATAGAAAAGTATTTATTGACATTTTAGAGGTTATCAAATATCAAAGTGTGTTTTTTGTTTTCTTTAAAAGGTGAAATAGTTGTATATCATTCTAACCTTTTAATCTTTTACTTATCTGTATTGTATCATCTATTTTTGACAGTTTTTGATTTCTCCTACCATTGAAAAAAAATTTTTTTTTTTTTATTCAGTTGAACACAATGCTTGACCTATCTATATATCAATGCTAGTGTTCTTTAAAAGTATGACAGTTATCGTCTTGCAATACCCTCTGGTTAAAAATTGAGACTGTCCAAATGAGCGTCGTCACCTCAGCTAAGTAATAGACTATTCCGGGTTTTTTTTTTTTTTTTTTTTTAATGTTTATTAAGGACAGGCTATACAAACAAAATATAATAAGAAAGAAAGAGAGTAGGGGAAATATAGAGACAGGGGGTGAGCACGTTGAAGCGACAACACTAATTTGTTTCAATCGGACATAATGAAAAGAAGAAAGAAAGAAAAAAAAGGTGTGCGCAACTTATTTGACTGTTTGGGGTGGGCGGCCCGAATTAACTTACTAGTTTAGCAACTTTTCTAAATGGCAATGGGAATTTTTATTTTCAATCTGTAGGTACCACCAATTTTCCATGTGAAATTTACCCCACCACCACCACCACCTATATTTAACACAATGAAACTTGCATAAAGGTTAATATTATCTTGAATATTTTTGTCCATTCAAAAGAAGAAACGTTAAAAAAAATTAAAAAACTCCTGGTGATTTTTAAAAACTTTTTTCAGCTTATGGAAATAATGAAAATTATGAACGAAAACAATGTTTAAATTCTCGCACCGTAAAATCAATTGAAATTTAACGTAGCCAAAAACGACTAGAGGCTTTTTAAAAAATCTATGAATATCAATAATCAATTAATGGCCGATTTTCACGAAAATTTCCATCATTAATTACCTTTTGATGAGAATATGTTTGAAATAGTTTTTTCCTGAAATATATTAGGGGATTTTTTACGAGGTCTGTCCCCTATTTATTTTATAAAATATGAAAAAATGACCCCACAAAAAACGATTTTTAATTATTTTTCTATAAAGATAAGAGTCTGAATAATTATATCAAAAGATTTTTATAAGTTTCTATACGGGAGTTTTTTTAGTAAAAGAACCATGAATACAGAATTCTGCTAAAAAATGTTGTAAAAATACGGACTGTTTTACTTATTTTTCAAGATAACGGTGATTAATTTTTCCCCAATCGGATAATTTGATCTTTGAATTAACTGTTTTTCCTTGTAACAACTATAATACTTTGCACTGGGGCACGGTCTCAATGTATGTATGGGAACGATGCTCCGGCTAAGTACTACAGTCGTTGTGTTGGATGATACAATACTATAATGAGGGATTTCTTCTCATGCTGGCTGTTCCACAGATTATAGTATTATAGGACCCTGACGGAAAGCTGGTTTTGTCCCTTTTCCAACTCGGCTGAAATATGATAACCAAAAGCTGTCAACGGGGTCAAACAAAACAAACAGGAACGCCTTCTGATAATTATACACAAGATATATACATTTATTTATTATTTTTTTATATACAATGATTAATATTCTTGTATAATGTCAGAAGAGCGAGGTGATTTCTTTGTTAGTTGACTGGCGATCTAAACTTATTAACTTGGTTTGTTACCGAGTGGCAGAACGTCGGAGAGCAGTGTGGACGGCGACAAGGGATCAGACGTGTAGCGAGTCTTCTGGTTGCGGCGTGTCAGATTCTGGCGGACGTTTCTCCGCTTTTCTCTCTTCTATTCGGTCTCTTTCGGTCTCTCTTCCTTCCGGCTGGCGGTCTGTTATTCATGGGATCCAGACCTCCGCACCCCCGAACATACCTCTCTGATTGGCCAGCCACTCGATACTACTGCCTACGTGTCTAAATGGCCCTGTGTCAGCCTTGGTTGTATCTTTCCATTTGGATTTTTCCAACTCCAACGGGTCAAGGTCAACCATTGTTTTATTTATGTAAGTTTTTGAAATTGTTGACCAACTTTTCAAAAACTGGAATCTTATTTGTTAAAATTTAAAATTCCGATCATCTAAGTCAAATTCCATAATTTAAGGAATTTATGCCTACGTGAAAATTCTTTGTTTAGATAAATTTATATTTTTAATATAAACATTATTATTATTATTATTATTATTATTATTATTATTATTATTATTTTTTCTTATTTTTACAGTAAATCTTAACAAACTACCATAATTAATAATTAGGGTAGTTTTGATTAATTAGTAAATAATTAACAAGATCACCAATCAACCCACAATACTTGTAGTATCATACAACTCTTTATGTTCGTTTTTTTTACGAGATTTTTTTAAAAAGTTAAAATATATTTACGTTTCTTCCTTCAATATGGCCTAAACTGATCACGTGACGTATTTTGGTGGTACCTATCAATCTTCATGATTAATTCTGAACACGATTTTAGAAGGATTGAAGATAAAATAATTTTTTTTGATTTATCAATTTTTATTTTTTTATTTATTTTTTTTTTTCGAAATTTATCGTTCAGAACCACAGGACTTGACTAAATCTCTTGTTCATTTGATTCTAATAAACTTTATTTCTTCTTGTTTAAATGTTGTTTGTAATTCTGAAAACCACAAGCAAAGTGTCTGTCTGTTCAAATACTTATTCCGGGGCCATTTATTTGGGTTGATTTAATACAGAGCTCAAAGAAAACCAACATCAAGTCTTGTGTTCGTTAAAAAAACAACTAAAAACAGGCTCAAAGCAGAAAGAACCCAAGAAGTTCCAGAGCAAAAGAAGAACAGAGAATGCCAACTCAACAACAGTCCAGATCCAAGATATAGAGACACCAGAATAGAAGATACAACATACCCAGATAGATGTTAAACAATCCAACCAGATCCATAGAAGAAGATATCATCAAAATTGAAAAGGCCTATTACGATTTTTGTGTCCATCCTTAGGCTTCAAGCAAGAGCATTCCCCAGCGGAAATCCCTTGTGTTAAGCAGAGCACGATCCTTAGTGAAGAAACCTTTGGTTGCTCCTTGGTGTTCCTTAGTGTTGAGTATGATCCTTTGGTTGTTCCTTCGTGTATCTTAGTGTTGGGTATGATCCTTTGGTTGTTCCTTCGTGTATCTTAGTGTTGGGTATGATCCTTTGCTTATTCCTTGGTGTATCTTGGTGTTGGGTATATCATCAAAATAGAAAAAGCTGTACTGTACACACACACACACACACACACGATGGCAAGGTTGTATATTATTGATATTTCAATCAAATAATTTTTATAATCAAATTAGTCGTCAGCTCAGCTAAATAATGGACCATTCTGTTTTTATTATAAAGAAAGAAAGGGAAGAAAAAGGACATGTTACACAGAAAAAATATAATTAGAAAGAAAGGGAGTGGGGATGAGCGCGCAGAAGCGATAACGCTAATCTGTTTCAATCGAACATAATGAAAAGAAAGAAAAAAAAGTGAGAGAGAGTTAAATCAAGATTATGATACTTTTTAGTGCCGGTTTAGCTCAGAGCATCCACCTAGGAATCACAAGGTTCTTGCTCCAATACCAACCCTCACCTACTCAGCATATGAGTAGCACAGGGATTTGTGTGGTAAAGTGAAGAGCTGACGGTAGGTGCAGTGCTCCACCTAAAATGTTAAAATAATCTCCATGGTCTAGTGCTAGTGAAAAGGGGATAGACTCCCTCGCTGTATGGCTGGTACCGACATTAGGCCACCCCCGCTGACTTTACTTTTACATAGTGAACTATTTTACAATAACTTCTAAGTAAACACATCAAATATTATAATATCTAAATTATCATACTGTAGTATATCCACATGTCCTGCTAGTCAAATTTAGTATACTTTTTACATATTGAACTATTTAGCAATTGCTCTTAAGTAAACATTTCAAGTGTTGTAATAATTAACTTATCATATTGTGGTATATCCACAGGTCCTGCTAGTCAAGATTATCATACTTTTTACATGTTGAACTCTTTAGCAATAGCTCTTAAGTAAACATATCAAGCTTTGTAATAATATGCATATTATTGATCAAAGCCTGAAGAAGATACCAGAACGTCTGAAACACGTGTTGCCTATGTAAGATAAAAAGAAATTCTTTTTTTCTGAAAACATAATACATTTTGCGGACCTTCTTTTTTATAATGTATATATATATATATATATATATATATACACACACACACACAATTGTTCAGTATGGCAAGAATGTGACAGCTTTTGCTCTGCCACCTGTTGTTCTATTCATAACAGATGGACAAGTCCCTATTCACAAAACAAGGGTAGAAAGGGTTGGTTAGTCGTTATATACAACAGCTATTTAGTGCTGATTAAATACAACAAACTTTTGAACATTATATCATTTGGAGGCGCTCATTGTGTTATGGTTATCATCATCAGAAATGAGCTTGGCAATTTGAGTTCAAATCCTGGACAAGGCTTGGTGGACTGGGTTCTTTAACCTTGATTAGGCAACCAATCTAGGAGAAGGAAAACTCTGAATTCAAATTCCGCTTAAGAAATTGATGATGTGCCCCAATGGCAATGAAGGAGTACTTCATGTGGAGGAGTTTGTACAATATATATACGATATATTTGGAGACGCATGGTAATTGTTATTTAGTCATAGGAAATGGACATTTGACCTAAGTTTCAATCTTGGACAAGGGCTGCTTGCATTTCACATAGTGCTAATACCCTTGGAAAGGTATGCATTGAACTACTCTCCTTCCAAATATGAGTAAATAGTACGGCAAACTGGACTCTTTAACCTTGGCTAGGTAACCAGTCTAAGAGAGGGAAAACTCTGAATTCAAATTGTTAAACTCTACTTAAAAGATTGACCCCTCTATCACATCTTGCTCGTGTGGAGGGGTTGATATATATATATATATAATATATATATATATATATATATATGTGTGTGTGTGTGTGTGTGTGTGTGTGTATATGTATTAAAGTAATTAGATATAAGTTTGAATTATAGGAGTTATTTGTTATTGGTTTAGTCCTTTTATGCTAATTTTGTATGCACTTTGTGACGAATTTTGGGAATAAAATGAATTTTGCTCCAAACCCTGACAGTCAGAATTATCCTGATGATCCGTTAGGAGAAACCTAGATAGATATTCTGACTCATTAGGCTTACTCTATTATATATATATATATATATATATATATATATATATATATATATATATATAGTGTCGTCTTAAGGCATAGGAAAGTGGGCATTTGCTTAGGGTCTCCAGGGATTATTGCTGCCATATTGTTCATGGGAGATCTCTTAGTAATCTCTCACCGGAAAGACCTGAAATTGAAACCCCCACTCCAGGAAACTAACATCTGCAAATATACTTTCACCTCTTGGTGTCTTTTTAAAACTAATAAACCTTGTTTATTTGATCTTAACAGTTTCAGTTTTTCACACCCAACCCAAATATTTTATGCAGCCATAAAATTTAACAAGCTCTTTTGAAGCCGTCTTAAATTTTATTGCTATAAGTGGATATTCGAAAATATCAAGGAAGTAGAAAAGTTATTTCTTTGGACAACATAACCTTTTAAACATTATGATAATAATCCTGGTTGGTTGATTGGTTAATGGCATATCAAACCTTGTGGGTTATTTAATATTTATATTAATATAATTTATATTATTAATAAACTAGCAAATATATGCACCCTCGGGTGCAAGTATTTAAGTTTTAATATAATAAAATATCATGTTAAATTAGAAAGGCTAATGAAACTGATAAGAATTCAGATAAAAAGATTTGGAACAGAGGGGGTATGATTGAAAAAAATAGAACAGCTTTGAAACTAACTCTTCCATCATTTTCCCTTACTCCTCTTTCATTGGTAAATTTTCCTAATTTAACAATTTAGTTAAAATAGGAAGTAAAGAATAATATTACAGTTAATGTTACTTGTTAATGGATTTCTGTTAAGATTTATCCCCGAGATTTTTGCTCATATTCATTAATAGAAAACCAAACAATTAGAAATCAATAATACCAAGCACATATTTATTTAAAATCAAATTTTTAAGATCAATGCAAATTAGCCTTCCCATTCACACTGTAAACCGCTATTTTTGTATATATATAATAAATTGCATGTTATTAGTATGTATATATGGCCAACAGTGTTAATGATGTAAAACAATTTTATTAATAATTGAGGTTTAAATAAAAATAAAATCGTGGAGAATGTGATGTAAATAACAAAGGGATTGTGACTTGATAAGTATAAAATAGTTTCGGTTACAGACATACAAACCCACAATCTCCATTATAATAAGATGTAAAATATAAATTTAGACAGCATGGACATTATATATATTATATATATATATATATAAAGTGGTGAATTATTTAAATAACTAAAAACCTTATATATTATATATATATATATAATATATATATATATAATACACTAGAAGGGGATTCCAGGCGTCGCCTAGGTAGAAGGAATGACATAATAAATAACAATATTACAAGAAATTTTACATTTTCATTAATTTATAAATTTTCTAGAAATATGATATAGACGAAGCTGTCGTTAGTTAGTAGAAATTAAATGCTATACTTTGTAAATCTTACTTTTGAAAATATCTTTGAATACAAATTAAATCCTCATAATTTTTGCGCAAAAATGAGTTTCGATGATAGTGAATGTGTATATACTTACTTTTCGTATTTTAGCTGGACATACAAACATACAACTGCTCTTATATATCTATAGATATTTGTGTGCGAGATATAATATTACTAACGTTAGGCTGATTGTTTAATATACTAGCAAATATATGCACCCTCGGGTGCAAGTATTTAAAATTTTAATCTAATGAAATATCGTATTAAATGAGAGGCAGACAAAAAGATATGTAACAGTGGGGATATAATAGAAAATAAGAAATGAAACTTACTCTTCCATCACTCCCGTCTTTCATTGCTGAATTTACTTATTTAACTATTAATTAGGAAATAAAGAATAAAATGACAGTTATTTTTCTTGTTAATGGATTTCATTTAAGATTCATTGAAGAGATTTTTGCTCATATTCATTAAAATAAAAACCACAGTTAGAAATCAATAATAGTAAGCACATATTTAATAAAATCACATTTTTAATATCAATATGCAATTAGCCTTTCCCATCACACTGCAAACCGCTATTTTTTGTATATATAAATACAATTGCATGTTATTTGTATGTAGATATGGACAACACTAATAAAAAAGGTGAAGCAATTTATTAATAATTGAGGTTTAAATATAAATAAATCATGGAGAATGTGGTGTAAATAACTATGTTAATTGTGACTCGATTAGTAATATAGTTTCGGTTACAGACAGAAAAACACACAATCTCCATTATAATAAGATATTAATACTCGTGTTCTTAAAAGTACAGCCGTTATTTTCTTTCAAACACCTCTGGTTAAAAAGAATATAATTATATCAAAAGATTTAATAAGTTTCTATACAGGAGTTTAGAATATATACTATGACAAACATAACCCTTTTAAACATTATAATAATAGTCCATCATGGAGTAATGGTTAAAAAGATAGACTGGCAGATCCATGCTACTGAATAGTGAGTTCGATCCTCACTGGGTGGCCCCATACTTGCGGTCCTGTGCCAAACCTAAACTGTGGCTTAGTTTTTAGGGCATATGTAGTGTAATGGTTAGCAAGCTAGATTTGCAGACCATTGTTAGTGGAGTTCTCTTCTAACTGGGCGCCCCATACTTCTGCCTGTGCCACATCTAAGCTGAGCTTAGTAACTTACTATGATAATAATCCTGGTTGGTTGGTTGTGTTTTAATGGGTATATCAAACCTTGTGGGTTATTTAATTTTAAGAATATTAATCCTCGTGTTCCTTAAAAGTACAGCAATTATCTTCTTTCAACACCTTCCATTAAAAAATGAGACTGTTCAAATCATCCAAGATGAAATGCAAAAATGTAAATCCTGATTACCTGGTTGCTTATCACCGAATTCTTATTTCTTATGAGTGTCGCACCTCAACTAAATAATGAACCATTCCGTTTTTATTATAGAGAAAGAAAGGGATAAAAAAGGACATGCTACACAGAAAAATATAATAAGAAAGAAAGAAAGAAAGAGAGTAGGGAAAGATAGAGAGACAGGGTGAGTGCACAGAAGAGTGATAACGCTAATCTGTTTCAATCAAATACAATGAAAAGATGAAATTTAAGAAAGAAAAAAGAGAGTGAGAGAGAGTTTAAATCAGTTAATTATACTTTTTACATATTGAAACTATTTTACAATAGCTCTTAAATAAACATATAAAACATTGCAATAATTGAATTATCATACTCTGGTATATCCACAGGTCCTGTCGTCACCTCAGCTAGTGATATATATTTGTAGAGCCAGTTATCTACCTAGAACCATAAGTTGGATCTGTGCAGTAAAATTTGTAGCTCGATGGTAGGTGTGGGGCTCTACCTCAAATGCAAAAAACAATCTCTCTTGTCTGCACTAGTGAAAAGGGATAGACTCCCTCGCTGTCCAAATGATATTGACAAAAGGCCACTCCACTGACTTTACTTCTTTCTATATATATATAAATATATATAAATAATATAATATATATAAATACCAACTCTCGCATGAGTAGGATTTGATACATAGACAATTTTGAAGTAGAGTTTAACAGGTTTGAATTACCCATAGCTGGAGGGAGACTAGTTGGATTCATACATTTTTCCAGGTACACTGGAATCTATTTCCTAATATGATAACCATTACATCACACACCTCCACAAGATGACACTGCATTGACTAGCAATTCTACTCTTGGATAGTCGGTGAGGTTTAGATATATGCTGACTGCAGAGGGGTAAGACTGCCCCCCCCCAAGGATGGTCTAAACTGCATCTGATGGTGCAGCCCTATTTCTGAAGGTCTGGGGAGTCTGGAGTCCTCCATCATTCGCATTACTCCCAGGTCCACTGACTGTATCCCCTGTGGAAGAGTAAGACTGCCCCCAAACGCGGTGACCTGGGTCTGACACTAAACTGTATCTGATGTTGCAGCTTCATTCTGAGATCTGGTGAGTGGGAGTCTCCCCTTCATTGCATACTCCCAGGTCCACTCTGACTATATATCCAAGCAGAGGTAAGACTGCCCCACAAACGGTGACCTTTACTCCCTTTATGATAGTACCCTTTGTGTTCTCATCTATGGGTAAATAGATCTGTTTAAAAATTATTGTATTCAATAGGAATACTTGACGTCATTAAACTGTAAATTATTTGTATACCAAAAATTATGTACAAGTTGCTCAGCAGTGCACACATCTTCATGTAATTTTAAGAATCAAGTTTGTTTAAAATTTAAGATCAGTCTTAATACTTTTTGATCAAATCTTTTATCTATACATTCTTAATATATATCTCATTCTGCTTCTATCAATCTATTTTATTCTGTTCTATCTATATCCATTCTCTTCTGTCTATCTATATCTCATTCTCTATCTATCTATCATTATCTAATCTATCTCTCATTCACTATCTATCTACCTATTCTCAATCTCTATCTATCTATATCATTCTCTATCTCTCACTCTATCTCATTTCTCTACCTATCTATCTTTATCTATCTATACATCTATCTATCTTCTATACATTTTCTCATAGAATGCTGAGCTTTAGCTCTTATCTCAGAACAACTTTTTCCACACAAATGAAATGAAGAACCTATTAAAATGTTCAACTATGATGACATTTTGGCTTGAAAGAATAAATT
>CM042160.1:51798607-51849430 GCA_023376005.1 Doryteuthis pealeii | reverse complement strand
CAGACATAGAAATTGTGTTTGATTTTTTTTGTTTTATCTCCAAAATTTAATAGTATTCTATGAAAGAGGAAGAAGGAAAAAAAAAAGAAGTAGAAGAAAAAAAGAAGAAGATTAATGCCTGGAAGAAAACTAGAAAATAGCTGGGTGCTTTCTTCTCTAAGAAATATAGAAACTTTACTTCTCTGGGGATTTATTTGAACATTAAACACATAACAGTATAGCATTAATGAGATAGATAGATCAGAATGAGATAATGGATAGATAGATATAGTCAGAATGAGATAGAAAGCGTTAGATATAGGCAGAATGCTGAGAGATGATAGACACAAGCAGAATAGATAGATACATATAGGCAGAGAGAGAGGGGTCAGAATGAGATAAATAGATAGATTTAAAGGAACAGAATAATATTTGTAGAAAAGAGATAGAAAAGCAGAATGAGGAAAAGAAAGAGAATGAGAGATAGAAAGAGCATGAGATGGCAATTCTTGTGAAGGGTTAAGAAATCATGTCCATTGTGCATTTATATTGGCAAGTAGTGGTTTTCTTAAATGTTTTTATTTCATTACAAATGCTCATCAGAAAGAAAGGGAAATGAAAGTTATGATCTCGCTTACTCCAAACTAACATTAATATCTATTATTTGCCTTGTCCTAGATAGGATATGGACAGGATTGGCCTTAGGGTTCCTGGTGCCTAGTAGATGAACTTTGGTCCATTAACTCTATAGTATTATCTTATTTACTATCGTTTTACAGTGAAAAAAAATAATATATTAGGAAGAATATTTTTTACTATAATCATAACAATTCTAAAACAATATAATTTGCTTACCATTTTAGCCAGTTATGTCAATGTAATACAACCAGAGTTGAAAGTTTCTTGTTTAACTTGACTGCTTCAAATTTGGTGAGGTAGCGAGAGGTGCTGATAATATTAATAGTTATAATTTTCCTTCATACATCAGTCACTTTACCAAGGTTATAAATGTCAAAATCCTCGGAGATTCGTTTCTTAATAATTATGTTTTATAATTGTGGTCTAATTTATTTCATTTCAAAGGCCAAAATGTCATCAATGTTGACATTTTCAAAATAGTTCTTCATTTTATTTGTGTTGAAAAAGCGCTTGTCTTAATAAGAGCTAAAGCTCAGCATTCTAGAGAAATGATAGGGAGTAGAAGATGCTATATTATAGAATTGAGATAGATAGATTGCATAGCATGTGAGCGATAGGGAGAATTATCAGAGATAGATAGAGATTGAAGAAATAGGTAGATAGTAATGAATGAGAGATTTGATAGATGATTTAGAGAATGAATATAGATAGACAGAAAGAGAATTGATATAGATAGATAGAACAGAATAAAAATAGATTGATGAAGCAGAATGAGATATATATTAAGAAACTGATATAGATAAAAGATTTGATCAAAAGTATTAAGACCTGAATTCTTTAATTCTTTAAACAAAACTTTGATCTTAAATTTAAATGAAGATTGTGCACTGCTGAGGCAACTTGTACATAATTTTGGTATACAATAATTTACAGTTATATGACGTCAAGTATTCCTATTAATACAAATAATTTTTAAACAGATCTATTTGACCCATTAGATGAAAACAAGGATCTACCACTAAAGGAGCTAAAGGTCACCCGTTTTGTGGGGGCAGTCTTATCCCTCTGCTTGAGATATAAGTCAGAAGTGACCTGGGAGTAATGCAATGAAGGGAGCCTTCCACACTCACCAGATCTCCAGAACTGAAGCTGCCAACATCAGATACAGTTTAGTGTCATACCCAGGGTCACCCGTTTTGGGAGCCAGTCTACTCTTCACGGGATACAGTCAGTGGACCTGGGAGAATGCATGAAGGGAGGACTCCAGAACTCCCCAGACCTTCAGAACTGGGAGCTGCACATCAGATGCAGTGTTAGACCTCCCTTGGGGCGGGGGGGTGTGCAGTCTTACCCTCTGCAGTCAGCATATTCTAAACCTCACTGACTATCCAAGATAGGAATTGCTAAGTCAATGCAGATGTCAGTCTTGTGGAGCGTGATGTGATGTAATGGTTATCATATTAGGAAATAGTTCGTGACCTGGAAAGGTATGAATCCAAACTAGTCTCCCTCCGCTGGGTAATTTCAACCTGTTTTAAACTCACGTTCAAAATTGTCGATGTATCCAAATCCTAGCTCATGCAGAGGAGTTGAATTTTATATATTAAATATTAAGAAAAGTAAATCGGGTTGGAGTGGCTTTTGTCATATTATTGGACAGCAGGGAGTCTATCCCCTTTTCACTAGTACCATACCAGAGAGATTGTTTTTGCATTTGAGGCGAGCCCCACACTACCATTCAGCTCAAATTTACTGCACAGATCCAACTTATGGTTTCTAGGTAGATAACTGGCTCTACAATATATATCATAGCTGAGGTGACGACAGGACCTGTGGATAACAGGAGTATGATAATTCAATTATTGCATGTTTTATATGTTTATTTAAGAGCTATTGTTAAATAGTTCAATATGTAAAAAGTATAATAATCCTGATTTAACTCTCTCTCACCTCTCTTTTTCTTCTTAATTTTCATCTTTTATTGTATTTGATTGAAACAGATTAGCGTTATCACTTCTGTGCACTCACCCTGTCTCTCTATCTTTCCCTACTCTCTTTCTTTCTTTCTTTCTTATTATATTTTCTGTGTAACATGTCCTTTTTCTTCCTTTCTTTTTCTATAATAAAAACGGAATGGTTCATTATTTAGTTGAGGTGACGACACTCATAAGAAATAAGAATTCGGTGGATAAGCAACATCAGATAATCAGATTTACATTTTTGCATTTCATCTTGGATGATTTGAACAGTCTCATTTTTTAATGAAGGTGTTGAAGAAAAATAATAGCTGTACTTTTAAGGAACACGAGGGTTAATATTCTTTAAAATTAAAATAACCCACAAGGTTTGATATACCATAAACCAACATAACCAACCAACCAGGATTATATCATAGTAAGTTACTAAGCTCAGCTTAGATGTGGCACAAGGCCAGAAGTATGGGGCGCCCAGTTAGAAGAGAACTCACTAACAATGGTCTGCAAATCTAGCTTGCTAACCATTACACTACATATGCCCTAAAAAACTAAGCACAGTTTAGGTTTGGCACAGGACCGCAAGTATGGGGCACCCAGTGAGATCGAACTCACTATTCAGTAGCAATGGATCTGCCAGTCTATCTTTTTAACCATTACTCCATGATGGGTCTATTATTATAATGTTTAAAAGGGTTATGTTGTCATAGTCATATTTCTAACTCCTGTATAGAAACTTATTAAAATCTTTTGATATAATTATTCATTTTTTAACCAGAGGGTGTTGAAAGAAAATAACGGCTGTACTTTTAAAGAAACGAGTATTATATCTTATTATAATGGGAATTGTGTGTTTTCTGTCTGTAACCGAAACTATATTACTGATCGAGTCACAATTAACATAGTTATTTACACCACATTCTCCATGATTTTATTATATTTAAATCTCAATTATTAATAAAATTGCTTCACCTTTTTATTAGTGTTGTCCATATCTACATACAAATAACATGCAATTGTATTTATATATACAAAAAATAGCGGTTTGCAGTGTGAATGGGAAGGCTAATTTGCAATTGATATTAAAATGTGATTTTATTAATATGTGCTTACTATTATTGATTTCTAACTGTTTGGTTTTATTTAATGAATATAAGCAAAAATCTCTTCAATGAATCTTAAATGAAATCCATTAACAAGAAAAATAACTTTCATTTTATTCTTTATTCCTAATTTAATAGTTAAATAAGTAAATTCAGCAATGAAAGACGGAGTGATGAGGAGTAAGTTTCATTTTCTATTTTTCTATTATATCCCCACTCTGTTACATATCTTTTTTGTCTGCCTCTCATTTAATACGATATTTCATTAGATTAAAATTTAAATACTTGCACCCGGAGTGCATATATTTGCTAGTAATATTAAACAAATCAGCCTAACGTTAGTATATTATATCTCGCACACAAATATATATACATATATAAAGAGCAGTTGTATGTTTGTATGTCCAGCTAAAATACGAAAAGTAAGTATATATACACATTCACTATCATCGAAACTCATTTTTTGCCGCAAAAATTATGAGGATTTAATTTGTATTCAAAGATTATTCAAAAGTAAGATTTACAAAGTAATAGCATTAATTTACTATACTAACGACAGCTTCGTCTATATCATATTTCTAGAAAATTATAAAATTAATGAAAATGTAAAAATTTCTTGTAATATTGTTATTTATTATGTCATTCCTTCTACTTAGCGACGCCTGGAATCCCTTCTAGTGTATATATATATATATATATATAAGGTTTTTAGTTATTTAAATAATTCACCACTTTATATATCGGTAGAGCGTTCGGCTAGGAACCACAAGGTTCCTGGTTCGATACCGGCCCTCGCCAACTCAGCGTATGAGTAGCACAGGGATCTGTGCGGTAAATAAGGAGCTGATGGTAGGTGTGGCGCTCCACCTCAGACGCAAAAACTATCTCCTTGGTCTAGCGCTAGTGAAAAGGGGATAGACTCCCTCGCTGTTAGGTTGATACCGACTTTAGGCCGCCCCGACGACTTTACTATATATATATATATATATATATATATATATATTATATATATAATATCCATGCTGTCTAAATTTATATTTACATCTTATTAAATAATATAAATATAATTAATATAAATATAAATAACCCACAAGGTTTGATATGCATTAAACCAATCAACCAACCAGGATTATTATCATAATGTTTAAAAGGGTTATGTTGTCCAAAGAAATAACTTCCTACTTCCTTGATATTTTCGAATATCACTTTATAGCAATAAAATTTAAGACGGCGTTCAAAAGAGCTTGTTAAATTTTATGGCTGCATAAAATATTTGGGTTGGGTGTGAAAAACTGAAACTGTTAAGATCAAATAAACAAGGTTTATTAGTTTAAAAAGACACCAAGAGGTGAAAGTATATTTGCAGATGTTAGTTTCCTGGAGTGGGGGTTTCAATTTCAGGTCTTTCGGTGAGAGATTACTAAGAGATCTCCGATGAACAATATGGCAGCAATAATCCCTGGAGACCTAAGCAAATGCCCACGTTCCTATGCCTTAGATGACTATATATATATATATATATATATATATATAATATATATATATATATATATAATAGAGTAAGCCTAATGAGTCAGAATATCTATCTAGGTTTCTCCTAACGGATCATCAGGATAATTCTGACTGTCAGGGTTTGGAGCAAAATTCATTTTATTCCCAAAAATTCTCACAGTGCATACAAAATTAGCATTAAAAGGACTAAACCAATAACAATAACTCCTATAATTTCCAAACTTATATCTAATTACTTTAATACATACACACACACACACACACACACACACACATATATATATTATATATTTATAATATATATATATATAATATATATATATATATATCAACCCTCCCCACGATCAGATGTGATAGAGGGTCATCTTTTAAGTAGAGTTTAACAATTTGAATTCAGAGTTCCCTCTCTTAGAGGTTACCTAGCCAAGGTTAAAAGAGCCTATGTTTGCCGTACTATTTTACTCATATTTGGAAGGAGAGTAGTTCAATGCATACCTTTCCCAAGGTATTAGCACTATGTGAAATGCAAGCAGCCTTGTCCAAGATTGAAACTTAGGTCAAATGTCCATTTCCTATGACTAAATAACAATTACACCATGCGTCTCCAAATATATCGTATATATATGTACAAACTCCTCCACATGAAGTACTCCTTCATTGCCATTGGGCACATCATCAATTTCTTAAGCGGAATTTGAATTCAGAGTTTTCCTTCTCCTAGATTGGTTGCCTAAATCAAGGTTAAAGAACCCAGTCCACCAAGCCTTGTCCAGGATTTGAACTCAAATTGCCAAGCTCATTTCTGATGATGATAACCATAAACACAATGAGCGCCTTCAAATGATATAATGTTCAAAGTTTGTTGTTTTTAATCAGCACTAAATAGCTGTTGTATATAACGACTAACCAACCCTTTCTACCCTTGTTTGTGAATAGGGACTTGTCCATCTGTTATGAATAGAACAACAGGTGGCAGAGCAAAGCTGTCACATGCTTGCCATACTGAACAATGTGTGTGTGTGTGTGTGTGTGTGTGTGTGTGTGTGTGTGTTATAATATATTATAAAAAAGAAGGTCCGCAAAATGTATATGTTTCAGAAAAAAGAATTTCTTTTTATCTTACATAGGCAACACTGTTTCAACCTTCTGGTTATCTTCTTCCTATTCATTTGACCAATAAATGCATATTATTACAAGCTTTGATATGTTTACTTAAGAGCTATTGCTAAAGAGTTCAACATGTAAAAGTATGATAATCTTGACTAGCAGGACCTGTGGATATACCACAATATGATAGTTAATTATTACAACTTGAAATGTTTACTTAAGAGCAATTGCTAAATAGTTCAATATGTAAAAAGTATACTAAATTTGACTAGCAGGACCTGTGGATTATACTACAGTATGATAATTTAGATATAATATTGGTGATGTGTTTACTTAGAAGTTATTGTAAAATAGTTCACTATGTAAAAGTAAAGTCAGCGAGGTGGCCTTAATGTCGGTACCAGCCATACAGCGAGGGAGTCTATCCCCTTTTTCACTAGCACATGGAGATTATTTAACATTTAGGTGGAGCACCGACCTACCGTCAGCTCTTCACTTACCACACAAATCCCTGTGCTACTCATATGCTGAGTAGGTGAGGGTTGGTATTGAAGCAAGAACCTTTGATTCCTTAGGTGGAGGCTCTGAGCTAAACCGGCACTAAAAAGTATCATAATCTTGATTTAACTCTCTCTCACTTTTTTTCTTCTTTTCATTATGTTCGATTGAAACAGATTAGCGTTATCCTTCTGCGCGCTCATCCCCACTCCCCATTTCTGTGTAACATGTCTTTTCTTCCCTTTCTTTCTTATCATCAAATAGAAAAAGCTGACTGTACACACACACACACACCCACACACACACACACATACGATGCAAGGTTGTATTATTGATATTTCAATCAAATAATTTTTATAATCAAAGTAGTCGTCAGCCTCAGCTAATAATGGCCATGCTGTTTTTATTTATAAGAAAGAAAGGGAAGAAAAGGACATGTTACAAGAAAGGGTGGGCATGAGCGCGCAGAAGCGATAACGCTAATCTGTTTCCAATCGACATAATGAAAAGAAAGAAAAAAAAGTGAGAGAGAGTTAAATCAAGATTATGATACTTTTTAGTGCCGGTTTAGCTCAGAGCATCCACCTAGGAATCACAAGGTTCTTGCTTCAATACCAACCCTCACCTACTCAGCATATGAGTAGCACAGGGATTTGTGTGGTAAAGTGAAGAGCTGACGGTAGGTGCGGTGCTCCACCTAAAATGTTAAAATAATCTCCATGTGCTAGTGAAAAGGGGATAGACTCCCTCGCTGTATGGCTGGTACCGACATTAGGCCACCTCCGCTGACTTTACTTTTACATAGTGAACTATTTTACAATAACTTCTAAGTAAACACATCAAATATTATATCTAAATTATCATACTGTAGTATATCCACAGGTCCTGCTAGTCAAATTTAGTATACTTTTTACATATTGAACTATTTAGCAATTGCTCTTAAGTAAACATTTCAAGTTGTAATAATTAACTTATCATATTGTGGTATATCCACAGGTCCTGCTAGTCAAGATTATCATACTTTTTACATGTTGAACTCTTTAGCAATAGCTCTTAAGTAAACATATCAAGCTTTGTAATAATATGCATATTATTGATCAAAGCCTGAAGAAGATACCAGAAGGTCTGAAACACGTGTTGCCTATGTAAGATAAAAAGAAATTCTTTTTTTCTGAAAACATAATACATTTTGCGGACCTTCTTTTTTATAATATATATATACACACACACACACACACACACACACACACACACACACACAATTGTTCAGTATGGCAAGCATGTGACAGCTTTTGCTCTGCCACCTGTTGTTCTATTCATAACAGATGGACAAGTCCCTATTCACAAAACAAGGGTAGAAAGGGTTGGTTAGTCGTTATATACAACAGCTATTTAGTGCTGATTAAATACAACAAACTTTTGAACATTATATCATTTGAAGGCGCTCATTGTGTTATGGTTATCATCATCAGAAATGAGCTTGGCAATTTGAGTTCAAATCCTGGACAAGGCTTGGTGGACTGGGTTCTTTAACCTTGATTAGGCAACCAATCTAGGAGAAGGAAAACTCTGAATTCAAATTCCGCTTAAGAAATTGATGATGTGCCCCAATGGCAATGAAGGAGTACTTCATGTGGAGGAGTTTGTACATATATATACGATATATTTGGAGACGCATGGTGTAATTGTTATTTAGTCATAGGAAATGGACATTTGACCTAAGTTTCAATCTTGGACAAGGGCTGCTTGCATTTCACATAGTGCTAATACCCTTGGGAAAGGTATGCATTGAACTACTCTCCTTCCAAATATGAGTAAATAGTACGGCAAACTGGGCTCTTTAACCTTGGCTAGGTAACCAGTCTAAGAGAGGGAAAACTCTGAATTCAAATTGTTAAACTCTACTTAAAAGATTGACCCTCTATCACATCTTGATCGTGTGGAGGGGTTGATATATATATATATATATATATATATATATATATATATATATATATATATATGTGTGTGTGTGTGTGTGTGTGTGTGTGTATGTATTAAAGTAATTAGATATAAGTTTGAATTATAGGAGTTATTTGTTATTGGTTTAGTCCTTTTATGCTAATTTTGTATGCACTTGTGACGAATTTTGGGAATAAAATGAATTTTGCTCCAAACCCTGACAGTCAGAATTATCCTGATGATCCGTTAGGAGAAACCTAGATAGATATTCTGACTCATTAGGCTTACTCTATTATATATATATATATATATATATATATATATATATATATATATATATATATATAGTCATCTTAAGGCATAGGAACAGTGGGCATTTGCTTAGGGTCTCCAGGGATTATTGCTGCCATATTGTTCATGGGAGATCTCTTAGTAATCTCTCACCGGAAAGACCTGAAATTGAAACCCCCACTCCAGGAAACTAACATCTGCAAATATACTTTCACCTCTTGGTGTCTTTTTAAACTAATAAACCTTGTTTATTTGATCTTAACAGTTTCAGTTTTTCACACCCAACCCAAATATTTTATGCAGCCATAAAATTTAACAAGCTCTTTTGAAGCCGTCTTAAATTTTATTGCTATAAGTGGATATTCGAAAATATCAAGGAAGTAGGAAGTTATTTCTTTGGACAACATAACCCTTTTAAACATTATGATAATAATCCTGGTTGGTTGATTGGTTTAATGGCATATCAAACCTTGTGGGTTATTTAATATTTATATTAATTATATTTATATTATTTAATAAGATGTAAATATAAATTTAGACAGCATGGATATTATATATATATATATATATATATATATATATATATATATATATATAAAGTAAAGTCGTCGGGGCGGCCTAAAGTCGGTATCAACCTAACAGCGAGGGAGTCTATCCCCTTTTCACTAGCGCTAGACCAAGGAGATAGTTTTTGCGTCTGAGGTGGAGCGCCACACCTACCATCAGCTCCTTACTTTACCGCACAGATCCCTGTGCTACTCATACGCTGAGTTGGCGAGGGCCGGTATCGAACCAGGAACCTTGTGGTTCCTAGCCGAACGCTCTACCGATATATAAAGTGGTGAATTATTTAAATAACTAAAAACCTTATATATATATATATATATATACACTAGAAGGGGATTCCAGGCGTCGCCTAAGTAGAAGGAATGACATAATAAATAACAATATTACAAGAAATTTTACATTTTTCATTAATTTATAATTTTCTAGAAATATGATATAGACGAAGCTGTCGTTAGTATAGTAGAAATTAATGCTATTACTTTGTAAATCTTACTTTTGAAATATCTTTGAATACAAATTAAATCCTCATAATTTTTGCGCAAAAAATGAGTTTCGATGATAGTGAATGTGTATATATACTTACTTTTCGTATTTTAGCTGGACATACAAACATACAACTGCTCTTTATATATGTATATATATTTGTGTGCGAGATATAATATTACTAACGTTAGGCTGATTTGTTTAATATTACTAGCAAATATATGCACCCTCCGGGTGCAAGTATTTAAATTTTAATCTAATGAAATATCGTATTAAATGAGAGGCAGACAAAAAGATATGTAACAGAGTGGGGATATAATAGAAAAATAGAAATGAAACTTACTCTTCCATCACTCCCGTCTTTCATTGCTGAATTTTACTTATTTAACTATTAAATTAGGAAATAAAGAATAAAATGAAAGTTATTTTTTCTTGTTAATGGATTTCATTTAAGATTCATTGAAGAGATTTTTGCTTATATTCATTAAAATAAAACCAAACAGTTAGAAATCAATAATAGTAAGCACATATTTAATAAAATCACATTTTTAATATCAATATGCAAATTAGCCTTCCCATTCACACTGCAAACCGCTATTTTTTGTATATATAAATACAATTGCATGTTATTTGTATGTAGATATGGACAACACTAATAAAAAGGTGAAGCAATTTTATTAATAATTGAGATTTAAATATAAATAAAATCATGGAGAATGTGGTGTAAATAACTATGTTAATTGTGACTCGATCAGTAATATAGTTTCGGTTACAGACAGAAAAACACACAATCTCCATTATAATAAGATATTAATACTCGTGTTCTTTAAAAGTACAGCCGTTATTTTCTTTCAACACCCTCTGGTTAAAAAATGAATAATTATATCAAAAGATTTTAATAAGTTTCTATACAGGAGTTTAGAAATATATACTATGACAACATAACCCTTTTAAACATTATAATAATAGACCCATCATGGAGTAATGGTTAAAAAGATAGACTGGCAGATCCATTGCTACTGAATAGTGAGTTCGATCCTCACTGGGTGCCCCATACTTGCGGTCCTGTGCCAAACCTAAACTGTGCTTAGTTTTTTAGGGCATATGTAGTGTAATGGTTAGCAAGCTAGATTTGCAGACCATTGTTAGTGAGTTCTCTTCTAACTGGGCGCCCCATACTTCTGGCCTTGTGCCACATCTAAGCTGAGCTTAGTAACTTACTATGATAATAATCCTGGTTGGTTGGTTATGTTGGTTTAATGGTATATCAAACCTTGTGGGTTATTTAATTTTAAAGAATATTAACCCTCGTGTTCCTTAAAAGTACAGCTATTATTTTCTTTCAACACCTTCCCATTAAAAAATGAGACTGTTCAAATCATCCAAGATGAAATGCAAAAATGTAAATCCTGATTATCTGATGTTGCTTATCCACCGAATTCTTATTTCTTATGAGTGTCGTCACCTCAACTAAATAATGAACCATTCCGTTTTTATTATAGAAAAAGAAAGGGAAGAAAAAGGACATGTTACACAGAAAAATATAATAAGAAAGAAAGAAAGAAAGAGAGTAGGGGAAAGATAGAGAGACAGGGTGAGTGCACAGAAGTGATAACGCTAATCTGTTTCAATCAAATACAATGAAAAGATGAAAATTAAGAAAGAAAAAAGAGAGTGAGAGAGAGTTAAATCAGGATTATTATACTTTTTACATATTGAACTATTTAACAATAGCTCTTAAATAAACATATAAAACATTGCAATAATTGAATTATCATACTCTGGTATATCCACAGGTCCTGTCGTCACCTCAGCTAGTGATATATATTTGTAGAGCCAGTTATCTACCTAGAAACCATAAGTTGGATCTGTGCAGTAAAATTTGGAGCTGATGGTAGGTGTGGGGCTCTACCTCAAATGCAAAAACAATCTCTCTGGTCTGGTACTAGTGAAAAGGGGATAGACTCCCTTGCTGTCCAAATAATATTGACAAAAGGCCACTCCACCGACTTTACTCTTTCTTATATATATATATATATAAAAATTGCCAACTCCTCTGCATGAGTAGGATTTGATACATCGACAATTTTTGAAGTGGAGTTTAACAGGTTTGAATTACCCATAGCTGGAGGGAGACTAGTTGGATTCATACCTTTTCCAGGTCACTGAATCTATTTCCTAATATGATAACCATTACATCACACACCTCCACAAGATGACACTGCATTGACTAGCAATTCTATCTTGGATAGTCAGTGAGGTTTAGAATATGCTGACTGCAGAGGGGTAAGACTGCACCCCCCCCCCCAAGGGATGGTCTAAACTGCATCTGATGGTGCAGCTCCAGTTCTGAAGGTCTGGGGAGTCTGGAGTCCTCCCTTCATTGCCATTACTCCCAGGTCCACTGACTGTATCCCCTGTGGAAGAGTAAGACTGCCTCCCAAAACGGGTGACCTGGGTATGACACTAAACTGTATCTGATGTTGCAGCTTCAGTTCTGGAGATCTGGTGAGTGTGGAGGCTCCCCTTCATTGCCATTACTCCCAGGTCCACTCTGACTATATATCTCAAGCAGAGGGATAAGACTGCCCCACAAAACGGGTGACCTTTACTCCCTTTAGTGGTAGTATCCTTTGTGTTCTCATCTATGGGTCAAATAGATCTGTTTAAAAATTATTTGTATTTAATAGGAATACTTGACGTCATATAACTGTAAATTATTTGTATACCAAAATTATGTACAAGTTGCTCAGCAGTGCACACATCTTCATTTAAATTTTAAGAATCAAAGTTTGTTTTAAAAGAATTTAAGATTCAGTCTTAATACTTTTTGATCAAATCTTTTATCTATATCAGTTTCTTAATATATATCTCATTCTGCTTCTATCAATCTATTTTATTCTGTTTCTATCTATCTATATCCAATTCTCTTTCTGTCTATCTATATCTCATTCTCTATCTATCTATCAATCTCTCATTCATTATCTATCTACCTATTTCTCAATCTCTATCTATCTATATAATTCTCTATCGCTCACTCTATCAATCTATCTATCTCATTCTATCTATACATCTATCTATCTCCCTATCATTTTCTCATAGAATGCTGAGCTTTAGCTCTTATTAGACAACGCTTTTTCAACACAAATAAAATGAAGAACCTATTTGAAAATGTCAACATTGATGACATTTTGGCCTTGAAAGAAATAAAATTAGACCAAAAATTATAAACATAATTATTAGAAAAGAATCTCCGAGGATTTTGACATTTATAACCTTGGTAAAGTGACTGATGTATGAAAAGGGAAAATTATACTATTAATATTAATTCAGCACCTCTCAGCTACCCTCACCAAATTGAAGCAGTCAAAGTTTCACAACAAGAAACTTTCAATCTTGGTTGTATATGTGAACATAACTGGCTAAAATGTAAGCAAATTATATTGTTTTAGAATTGTTATGATTATAGTAAAAAAAATATTCTTCCTATATATTCATTTTTTTTCACTGTAAAACATAAGTAAATAAGATAATACTATAGAGTTATATGGCACCAAAGTTCATCTAGCCTAGGGCACCAGGAACCCTAAGGCCAGTCCTGTCCATATCCTATCTATGACAAGGCAAATACCAATAGCATGATTAATGTTAGTTTGGAGGTAAGCGAGATCAAACTTTTCATTTCCTTTCTTTCTGATGAGCATTTGTAATGAAATAAAAACATTTAAGAAACCACTACATGCCAATATAAATGCACAATGGACATGATTTCTTAACCTCTTCACATAGAATTGCCCAATCTCATGCTCTTTCTATCTCTCATTCTCTTTCTTTCTCTCATTCTGCTTTTCTATCTCTTTCTACAAATATTATTCTGTTCCCTTTAATCTATCTATTTATCTCATTCTGCCCCCTCTCTCTCTGCCTATATTTATCTATCTCATTCTGCTTGTGTCTATCCATCTCTCACATTCTGCCTATATCTACCTTTCTATCTCATTCTGACTATATCTATCTATCCATATATCTCATTCTGATCTATCTATCTCATTATGTATCTGTTATGTGTTTTATGTTCCAAATAAAACCAGAGAAGTAAAAGTTTCTATATTTCTTAGAGAAGAAAGCACCCAGCTATTTTCTATTTTCTTCCAGGCATTAATCTTCTTCTTTTTCTTCTTCTACTTCTTTTTTTTTCTTCTTCTTCCTCTTTCATAGAATCTATTAAATTTTTGGAGATAAAACAAAAAAAATCAAAACACAATTTCTATGTCTGGTTGGCATTGAAAAAAAAATAGAGAGAGAGAGAGAGAGAAAGAGAGAGAGAGAGAATTCCAACAATATTAATCATTGTTTGCACATGTTTTATTTTTAGTTCCACTCTTGTCCAGAAGATGGGGTGATAAATTCTCATCATCAACAGTTCTTACAATAAAATCCTGACCAGATATTATTAATGAAGCCTCTACTTATTTACAATGTTTAAATCTACTTGCCATTTCAGACCCTCCGTGAAGAGCTGTCAGAGTGCGCACGATTTATTTATTTGTATACCATCATCATAATCATCATGCGTACTGGGTATGGCTTTAAATTGCATGTAATGGTATGGTTCCAATTCTGGAGCTCTGGGGAGTGTGGAGTACCCCTTCATTACCACTACTTCCATGTCAATTCTGTTAAGATCCCATCTATGGGTTAAATAGATCAAAAATGAGTTTTAAAAGTTATTTATAATGCTAACAGATATATGGGGAGTGTGGATTAATTCTGAAGAAGCTCCCAATTGACACTGCCACCGAGAGTAAAGATTGCACAGTTTTTCAGTTTTTGAACACAAAAGGCATTAAACTGATTGAAATTTATTGCCAGTTAATGGAAGTGTATGGTGAGTTATGCATGGATGTCAAAAACGTCTCCAAGTAGTGTAGGGAGTTGTAATAATCAGTGCTTCCTCAGTGGCGAGCTGGTATGACATGGGCATACAAAAACTGCCACAGCACCTAGAAAAATGTATTGACCAAAACGGCTATTATGGAGAAAAAAAGATACAAATTGAAACTTTGAAAATGACGATAAAGAATAAACGCTTCTGTGATTTCTAAATATTTTGGAGATCAGTTTATATCAGTCAGTAAAGCGTCCGACTAGGAACCACAAAGTTCCAGGTTCAATACCGGCTCTTGCCAACTGTGTATAAGGGATCTGTGCAGTAAATTGAGGAGCTGATGGTAGGTGTGGCGCTCCAATCTCCTTGGTCTAGCACTGGTGAAAAGGGGGTAGACTTCCTCGCTGTCTGGTTGATATCAACTTTAGGCCACCCCAATGACTTTACTTTTTTACTTTACCTTTGGGATCATCCTTGTATATTAGTTATGAAAATAAGATAACCCAATAAGGGTTGATATACAATAAGGACCATATTAACTTTAGGCACCCCTTTTGCGATCTCGATTCATAAGGACATATTTTTCATTTACACTGTCAAAATCCGGTTGTTTGTTAGGGGGTTAGGATTTGGGGTTAGGGGTTAGTTTTATAATTAAAAAAAAAAACTCTAAAAATCGTCTGATAACAAACAACCGGATTTTGACGGTGTAAATGAAAAATATGTCCTTATGAATCAAGATCGCAAAAGGGGTGCCTAAAGGTCATATGCTCCTGCAATAAAAACCAACCAACCAACCGACAGAAGAGACAATGTCTGATGTGCTGTGTTTGTAAGAAAGAAGGAAAGGAAATTTTCTACCCAGTCAGAATCGGGTGGTGCAAACCCTGAAATGTCTGAATATGTAGGAATAGTTGTGATGGTAGACTCATGGGTGTTGGTTATGAAAATGATTTGTTTTGCTAGCCAACCGTTAATGTTTTGGGTTCAATAAAAGCAGACTCAATTTCTTCTCTCATTGATTATTGGGGATTTATACAATTACAACAAGCACCAATAATCATAAAACTAACCACACATTACCAAGGAGATAATATAATAAAACTAAATACCTTACTTAAAAAAAAATACTATATCATTATCACATCTTTTCAGAAAGGTTGAAGAGTTGTTATCATGGATTCCACACAATACAACAACAAATTTATATTATGAGTAACTATGAGACTTTTTATTCTGTGATATTTTATTTGTTGCCAATTTCTTGGTTGGTTGGATTTTATGGCATGTCAAGCCTTGTTGGCTTATTTTTTGAAAAGACATTGTTTTATTTATTCTTGTTGGGTTTTCAAAATTATCTTTTTAAACTCAATTTTTAACACATTTTTTTAAAAACTCCTTTTCACTTTTTTCTATTTAACCAATAGAAGAGACCTTAGCAGGTACAACCACTTCAGGTCAGAGTGGACCTGGGAGTAATGGTGATGAAGGCATACCAAAACTGGAACTTCATTAGATGCAGTTTAATGTCATACCCAGGACACTTCTCGTATTAAAATTGTTACAATTTTTGTGGCCATCCTTTAGGCTGTCCAACGGAAATCCTTTATGTTATGCAGAGCGTGATCCTTAGTAAAGAATCCTTTGGTTGCTCCTTAGTGTTCCTTAATATTGGGTATGATCCTTTGGTTGTTCCTTGATGCTCCTCAGTCTTGCAGGTCCTTCCCCAATGATTGCAAATGGACGTCAGTATCAGCTGGGTACAAGTGTTAAGCTGTTACTGTCGCCCTTGACCAGGATTGAACACATAGCATAGTGGATATAGGCATTGAGTTAATACAGGTATTGCTAAATAATAATAATTGCTAAATAATAAAGCAGGACCTGTGGATATACCACAGTATGATAATTCAATTATTGCAATGTTTTATATGTTTATTTAAGAGCTATTGTAAAATAGTTCAATATGTAAAAAGTATGATAATCCTGATTTAAATCTCTCTCACTCTCTTTTTTTCTTTCTTAATTTTCATCTTTTCATTATGTTTGATTGAAACAGATTAGCGTTATCACTTCTGTGCACTCACCCAGTCTCTCTATCTTTCTCCTACTCTCTTTCTTTCTTTCTTATTATATTTTTCTGTGTAGCATGTCCTTTTTCTTCCCTTTCTTTCTCTATAATAAAATCGGAATGGTTCATTATTTAGTTGAGGTGACGACACTCATAAGAATTTGGCAGATAAGCAACACCACATAATCAGGATTTACATTTCAGCTTGGAGGATTTTGACGATCTCATTTTTAACCAGATTGTGTTGCAAGATGATAATGGTAATACTATTAAGGAACACAAGTAGTAATATATTGATGATAATAACAATAAAGATGAGGACAACAGTCCGAAAAATATGAATAACCTAACAGGAAATCTTCTTTTTAAAATAGCCAGTAGTAAATGATAATACAAAAACAGAACATAATTATAGTTAAAGATAATTTATATTAATTAGTCAATCTTTAATTCCAACATGTCAAAATTTTTCCCCCCGTAATTTAATTTTTTTTTTAAGTCATTAAATTATATAATAAGCAGATAAAGATAGCGGACTTGTTTGGCCTTGTGCCAGACTAATCAAGACTTTGTTATTATCTACAGACAAATTGTTGATATTCCTGCTGTAATTAACAGTTCGCCTCATCATTCCCAGACAAAAATTATAAAAAGCCACTTGAGTGTCTCACAAAATGTCAGATTAATTTATGTGCAGCTGACACGAATTGCATTAAATTTTATAAAATCTTGAGGTGATTTGATCAAAGCTATAGGCCTTTAAAAAAAACAAAAAAACTCTGAAGTGAGATATGTCAGTGGCCTGTCGTGTCAAGCACATGAATGTTGAATTTATAAAAAATCCAAAAGATACAGAGCCATTGAAAAAAAAAATTGAAATTGTCTCTTTTGGCTATAGTTCCCAATATATTGATACTAGAAGTGGCTACCCGGCATCGCCTGTGTAGAGGAGGGGCAAAATGTTAGTTTCGAAGATCCATTATTACTGAATCACAAGTTGGATCCCTGCAGGATGCCCCATTAAAATCCCTATGTAAAAAAGGCCTTGCGTTAATCTGGCCTAGTGTGGTATCAGGAAAAAAGTGCACAGACACTCTGTAAAGAAAACTTAATGTCTCCTTTTTAGAATATTGAATGAAAAAACAAAAAATTCCAAGCTGTTACTATTTAAATTTTATTTTTTAATTATCTTCACGAATATAAATCAAATCTTCATTATTTTTGCTCAAAAAGCAAGATCTAGTGATAATGAATGTGTACATATATTTACTTTGCCCTTTATATATGGATAGATTAGTCATCCTTTCACAACTTTGTAGGTTCCTGTTAGCAGTAGCAGCATATTTGTCTCACCTACAAATCCAAATGAACTCAACCTCAGAGCACAATAGAAACACTCCATTTCTCCACTAGAGGGGGTGACTTTTACTTTCCAGGAAAACTAGGATTTATTCAACTTTGGTAGCAGAGTGTAGTTACAATCTCTGGACCACTGGCTTATGGACCCAGCATACTTCCAGGGGCAACTCATTTTTAATGATAGTACAAAAATTTTGTTTGTCCTTGCTTGTGCTTCTAGTGTCTTGGCTGTGATTGTTTATATTAAAATAATCTTTTTTTTTTTTAAGTTTATCTGTTTTGGTCTGTCGTGTTAAGTGCATGAATGCTGAAATCATAAAAATCCAAAAGATACAAAGCCATTAAAAAAAATTGAAATTGTCTCTATGTCAGCCATAGTGCCCAATTTGGACCTGGGAATAAAGCCAATGAAGTATTACCCCACACTCTGTAGATCTCTAGAACTGGAGCCTCACCATCAGAAACAGTTTAGTGTCACACCCAGGACACCCCTATTTTGTAAGGAGGTATTACCTATTTGCAGGAGATACAGTTTATTCTAAAGCCTCAAATTGGCAGGGTTGTTTACATTTAGTGTTGTCGGGGTGGCCTAAAGTCGGTATCAGCCAATCAGCGAAGGAGTCTATCCCCTTTTCACTAATGCTAGACCAAGGAGATTATTTTTAGCGTCTGGGGTGGAGCGCCACACCTACCATCAGCTCCTTACTTTACCACACAGATCTCTGTGCTACTCATACGCTGAGTTGGCGAGGACCGGTATCAAACTAGGAACCTTGTGGTTTCTAGCCAAACGCTCTACTGACTGAGCTAACCCGGCCCTTGCTGTAATGTAGGTGGGCATTAATAAGTCAATCCAAAATCTAGCCTTTGTATATTGGGTTCAAATGCAGTTGGCAGTGCTAGATTAAGGCATGAGTTTTAGGGGCTTTAGCCAAGGGAGTTCCACCAGTTAGAAAAGGGGATCTCCAGAGATTAATAGATTGTTTCTGTCATCCATATTTCTCAATTTAAAACAGTAGACAATGAATAATTTTTTAGTATTAAACTCATCCATCATTTAAAGTAATTTGAGATTAGAATGAATATTTATTACATGTAAAAACATTCGATCACATTGATAGGATACTGGTGGAATCTAGAATGTAAATACAGTGGTACCTTGACTTATGAGTTTAATTCATTCCACTCATAACTCAATTTCCTCTTATATCAAATCAATTTTCCCGATTGAAATAAACTGAAATGCCATTAATCCATTCCAGTCCTCCCAGTGGTACCTTGACTTATGAGTTTAATTCATTCCACTCATAACTCAATTTCCTCTTATATCAAATCAATTTTCCCCATTGAAATAAACTGAAATGCCATTAATCCATTCCAGTCCTCCCAGTGGTACCTTGACTTATGAGTTTAATTCATTCCACTCAACTCAATTTCCTCTTATATCAAATCAATTTTCCCCATTGAAATAAACTGAAATGCCATTAATCCATTCCAGTCCTCCCAGTGGTACCTTGACTTATGAGTTTAATTCATTCCACTCATAACTCAATTTCCTCTTATATCAAATCAATTTTCCCCATTGAAATAAACTGAAATGCCATTAATCCATTCCAGTCCTCCCAGTGGTACCTTGACTTATGAGTTTAATTCATTCCACTCATAACTCAATTTCCTCTTATATCAAATCAATTTTCCCCATTGAAATAAACTGAAATGCCATTAATCCGTTCCAGTCCTCCCAGTGGTACCTTGACTTATGAGTTTAATTCATTCCACTCATAACTCAATTTCCTCTTATATCAAATCAATTTTCCCCATTGAAATAAACTGAAATGCCATTAATCCGTTCCAGTCCTCCCAGTGGTACCTTGACTTATGAGTTTAATTCATTCCACTCATAACTCAATTTCCTCTTATATCAAATCAATTTCCCCATTGAAATAAACTGAAATGCCATTAATCCGTTCCAGTCCTCCCAGTGGTACCTTGACTTATGAGTTTAATTCATTCCACTCATAACTCAATTTCCTCTTATATCAAATCAATTTTCCCCATTGAAATAAACTGAAATGCCATTAATCCGTTCCAGTCCTCCCAGTGGTACCTTGACTTATGAGTTTAATTCATTCCACTCATAACTCAATTTCCTCTTATATCAAATCAATTTCCCCATTGAAATAAACTGAAATGCCATTAATCCGTTCCAGTCCTCCCAGTGGTACCTTGACTTATGAGTTTAATTCATTCCACTCATAACTCAATTTCCTCTTATATCAAATCAATTTTCCCCATTGAAATAAACTGAAATGCCATTAATCCGTTCCAGTCCAGTGGTACCTTGACTTATGAGTTTAATTCATTCCACTCATAACTCAATTTCCTCTTATATCAAATCAATTATCCCCATTGAAATAAACTGAAATGCCATTAATCCGTTCCAGTCCTCCCAGTGGTACCTTGACTTATGAGTTTAATTCATTCCACTCATAACTCAATTTCCTCTTATATCAAATCAATTTCCCCATTGAAATAAACTGAAATGCCATTAATCCGTTCCAGTCCTCCCAGTGGTACCTTGACTTATGAGTTTAATTCATTCCACTCATAACTCAATTTCCTCTTATATCAAATCAATTATCCCATTGAAATAAACTGAAATGCCATTAATCCGTTCCAGTCCCCCAGTGGTACCTTGACTTATGAGTTTAATTCATTCCACTCATAACTCAATTTCCTCTTATATCAAATCAATTTTCCCCATTGAAATAAACTGAAATGCCATTAATCCGTTCCAGTCCTCCCAGTGGTACCTTGACTTATGAGTTTAATTCATTCCACTCATAACTCAATTTCCTCTTATATCAAATCAATTTCCCCATTGAAATAAACTGAAATGCCATTAATCCGTTCCAGTCCTCCCAGTGGTACCTTGACTTATGAGTTTAATTCATTCCACTCATAACTCAATTTCCTCTTATATCAAATCAATTTTCCCATTGAAATAAACTGAAATGCCATTAATCCGTTCCAGTGGTACCTTGACTTATGAGTTTAATTCATTCCACTCATAACTCAATTTCCTCTTATATCAAATCAATTTCCCCATTGAAATAAACTGAAATGCCATTAATCCGTTCCAGTCCTCCCAGTGGTACCTTGACTTATGAGTTTAATTCATTCCACTCATAACTCAATTTCCTCTTATATCAAATCAATTTTCCCCATTGAAATAAACTGAAATGCCATTAATCCGTTCCAGTCCTCCCAGTGGTACCTTGACTTATGAGTTTAATTCATTCCACTCATAACTCAATTTCCTCTTATATCAAATCAATTTTCCCCATTGAAATAAACTGAAATGCCATTAATCCGTTCCAGTCCTCCCAGTGGTACCTTGACTTATGAGTTTAATTCATTCCACTCATAACTCAATTTCCTCTTATATCAAATCAATTTTCCCCATTGAAATAAACTGAAATGCCATTAATCCGTTCCAGTCCTCCCAGTGGTACCTTGACTTATGAGTTTAATTCATTCCACTCATAACTCAATTTCCTCTTATATCAAATCAATTTCCCCATTGAAATAAACTGAAATGCCATTAATCCGTTCCAGTCCTCCCAGTGGTACCTTGACTTATGAGTTTAATTCATTCCACTCATAACTCAATTTCCTCTTATATCAAATCAATTATCCCCATTGAAATAAACTGAAATGCCATTAATCCGTTCCAGTCCTCCCAGTGGTACCTTGACTTATGAGTTTAATTCATTCCACTCATAACTCAATTTCCTCTTATATCAAATCAATTTTCCCCATTGAAATAAACTGAAATGCCATTAATCCGTTCCAGTCCTCCCAGTGGTACCTTGACTTATGAGTTTAATTCATTCCACTCATAACTCAATTTCCTCTTATATCAAATCAATTATCCCCATTGAAATAAACTGAAAGCCATTAATCCGTTTCAGCCACCCCTTTAATTGTTTAATTAACTATAATAATTTGTTTTATCATGAATAATTTTTTCTTAAATAATAATTTGGATCTAAATGTTTTTGTTTTAACATTGCGTACCTGAAGCTCAAGTTTCAAATTTTAGCTCCAACACAACAAATTCTTGCTAGATCACCGAAATTAAGCAGCGCAATGAGCCTGTTCAATACTTAGATGAGTAACCATTTAAGCAACAGCAGGTACTGTAAGTAAACCGAATATCAAAATGACTTGATTCATCATTAAATGACCCCAAAATGGTTGATATGCTAAATCAAACAAAAACAAAGCAAAAAATCAACAAAGTGACAGCTTATAACACAGAAAACTTATAAGTTAAGGTACCATTGTATAGCATTTTTTTGTAAATGTTTCATGAATGGGATAGTGGCTACTATTGGGTTAACCTCTACTCTATTCAATCAGCAACACTTTCCTTATTTCCTGACCATTGATAATCCCTTTATTCTTTATTTTCAATCTACAACATATAGATTGAATGCTGAAGATTGCTTAAATAAATTTTAGATTAAAAAAAACAATGATAATTCAAAATTAAATGCTTAATTATCAAATCTGACCTTGAGTGGTAGTACCTGTTAGGGTTCCATCTATGGGTTAAATAGATAGAAAATAAGTTTAAAAATGTGTTTAAAATAATTTTGAATACCCAACAAAAATGAGTGAAACAAAAACGTCTTCAGCATAAAATAACCCAAGGTTGACATGCCATAAAATCCAACCAACAACACCTGACACTATATGTCAGTATACATAACAGAATTTGTTATATTAAACTCATAGCCATATCAGCTATATTTATTTTGCTTCTAGCTTTTAAAATAATTGGAAATTCATAGATAAATATTTGGGTGGTTTGTAGAATCCATCTTTGCTTAGATTACTTGAAAAAAAAAAGAAAGTTTTATCTGATTTAAAAATAAATAACTTATTTCAGTCTAACTCTTTTGGGTTGAGAGTTAAAATAGTGGAGCTATAAATTGTAGAAAATGAATATTCAAAATGGCCGCTGAGAACCTTTCTTGCACTTTTGATTTAAAGTTTATTTATTTACTGTTTATGTTCTGATCTTTTGGCAGGTTCATCAGACGAACTTTATATATATATATATATATATATATATATATATATATATATGTGTGTGTATTCTTTATTTTTGTATGCTTTTCTCTTTCACTTTTTCATGTATTCATTAAACTTTCTTCTCCCTTTTAATCTTCTCTTTTTTTTTCTCTTTTCTTTTCTTTGCTTTTCTTTATCAATAATCTCTCTCTCTCTCTCTCTCTCTCTCTCTCTCTCTCTCTCTCTCTCTCTCTCTCTCCTCCATCCTTCCTTTTTTATTTCTTTTTCTTGTTTTCATCAATAATTTAATTCTCTGTCTCTCTCTCTCTCTCTCTCTCTCTCTCTCTTACTTTCTTTTTTATTATTTTCCTTCATCAATACTTTATATATATATATATTCATCAATACTTTCTCTCTCTTTTTCATCATCAATACTTTCTCTCTCTTTTTCTTCATCAATATTTTCTCTCTCTCCCTTTCTTCATCAATACTTTCTCTCTCTCCCTTTCTTCATCAATACTTTCTCTCTCTCCCTTTCTTCATCAATACTTTCTCTCTCTGTTTTCTCTCTTTCTTCTTCATCAATACTTTCTCTCTCTGTTTCTCTCTTTCTTCATCAATACTTTATATATATATATATATATGTATATATATATATATATATATAATCTCTCTCTCTCTTCTCTCTCTCTCTCTCCATTTTTTGGGGACGTGGAAGGGCTTTTCTTTATTTATTTTTTCCAAAAATTTCCTTTTACTTGTATGCCCTGTTGGTGGGGCTTATAATATTCTGACTGTATCCCCTGCAGAGAGGTTAGACCCTTCCCCAACAAAAAAAGGGATATTCTGGGTATAACACTAAACTGCATCTAATGGTGAGGCTCCAGTTCTTGAGCCACGGGAAGTGTGGAATACCCCTCCATTGCCATTACTCCCAGGTCCACTATGACCCAAGATGGTAGCACCTGTTGGGGTGAAAGAGATATGTTTGCAAATTATTTGTATTAGATGGGAATATTTGATATCATATAACTGCATGTAAATTATTTGTATTAGATGGGAATACTTGATATTATGTAACTGCATGTAAATTATTTGTATTAGATGGGAATACTTGATATCATATAACTGCATGTAAATTATTTGTATTAGATGGGAATACTTGATATCATATAACTGCATGTAAATTATTTGTATTAGATGGGAATACTTGATATCATATAACTGCATGTAAATTATTTGTATTAGATGGGAATACTTGATATCAATAACTGCATGTAAATTATTTGGATGGGAATACTTGATATCATATAACTGCATGTAAATTATTTGTATTAGATGGGAATACTTGATATCATATAACTGCATGTAAATTATTTGTATTAGATGGGAATACTTGATATCATATAACTGCATGTAAATTATTTGTATTAGATGGGAATACTTGATATCATATAACTGCATGTAAATTATTTGTATTAGATGGGAATACTTGATATCATATAACTGCATGTAAATTATTGTATTAGATGGGAATACTTGATATCATATAACTGCATGTAAATTATTTGTATTAGATGGGAATACTTGATATCATATAACTGCATGTAAATTATTTGTATTATAAATAGTTAATTGAAACTATGATTGTTTAATTAGGATAGATTAAAATTATTTATATTCAATAGGACCATGTACAAAATGTATATTTTTAAGAAACAACTACACAAAACATGTAAATATAGATATACAATGAACATGATTCCCTAACCTCTTGACTTGTTTTCACTTCTTTTATTTATTTTTTTATTTTTTTTATTTTTCTCCTTTCTTTTTCATCCTTCACTATCTTCCTTCAACTTTTTCAGCTTTTTCTGTATTTTCTTTATATTTCTCATTTGTTTTTCTCTTTAGATTTCCTTATAAAACTTTTGTTTACGTAGTTTCTCTTTCTTTCTTAAAATTCTTTCATTTCCTTTTTCTTTCTTGTTTCTCTTATTTGCTCTTTCTTTGCTTCCGTTTTATTTTTCATTCTTTCTCTCCTTCTCTTTATTCAAATTTGACATTTTTTTTCCTTTTGCCACCTCTCTCTCTCTCTCTCTCTCTCTCTCTCTCTCTCTCTCTCTCTCAATACTCCTTCTTAATCTTTCTTTTTCATTCATATCTCTTTCATACACTTTCTTTTTCTGTACCTTTTCTCTCATTTATCATCTCTCTCTCTCTCTCTCTCTCTCTCTCTCTCTCTCTCTCTCTCTCTCTCTCTCTCTCTCTTCTCACTTCTTTTCCTTCCTCTCTCTTTTCTCTTATCCTCCCTCTTTCTTCCCCCACTCTCTCTCTCTCTCATCCTTTTCCCTCTCTCTCATCCTATGCATCTCTCCCTTCCTTTCCCCTCTCTCTCATCCTATGCATCTCTCCCTTCCTATTCCCTCTCTCTCTCTTTTCCCTTCCCCTTCTCACATTCAAAGTCACCTTATAATAAATCAATTTGTCTCTTAAAAAGAAAAAAACAAAAATTCTCCTTCATATCAAAATATTTTGGACAAATTCCAGAACGAAACTTTCATCCCTTCATATTTATTCAATATTTATGCTTTTCAAAATGATTTCGTCTTTTTTATTTCTTTTGATTTTACCTTTTTTTTGTTCCTTCATTTTTTTCTTTCAAGAAAATTTATAAGGCATCTCCATTAATCCACAACTTTGAAAAATATTTCTTCTCTACAATTTGATTTTAATTTCTTTCATAAAAATCTCCAAGGAAGGAATATTCAACTTTTAAATTCAAGAAAAAATCTATGAGTGATGATAAATTTCCCAAACTACATTATTCATGGATGAGACTCTTAATTAGTTGACCACTGAAGCAACAGCAGGTACTGTAAGCAACCTAAGTGCTTTGTTTATCGAAAATGACTTGATTTGGCATTAAATGACCTGAAAAGGGATGATATACCATAAAACAAAACAACCAACCAACTAACTGAAGTTAAGCAGCAATGACCCTGTTCAATATTAATTGGGTGACCACTTACACAAGAGCAGGCACTGTAAGCAACCTAAGTCCTTTGTTTATCAAAATGACTCGATTAGGCATTAAATGACCCAAAAAGGATTGATATGCCATTAAACAAACCACTAACATTATTCATGAATAATTTTGATGTTTCAAACTGTTGTCCTCATCTTTATTGTGGTAAGTTTGAACACAACTTTCAGACAGTTGTATACTCGGGCTTTATTCAGGTGTTTCTTGTTTACCTTGAACTAAAATCATCATCAGTTAAGAGCATGGTTTTAGAGCTTTAATATCATTACTACTCATCAGGGTGCTTCTAACAGCATAAAATGCCACAAGAATTTTTGATAGAACCCCCCCCCCCAATGGAGCCACCTGTTGGCTGTGGGTGGTGACCCATGTTGCTTAAAGATGGAATCCTGGTGGCTGAGTAGTTCATGACATGAAACACTCCACTTTAGCCTTTACATAGTCTAGACAGGTGGTCGGAAAAGCTCTCTCCAATCAATCAGCTGATCACATCAAGCTCTAGCACCTATATGATTGTCCCAACTATATTGCTCTTATGGTAAATTCTCAAACCTTTTTATCATATATATATATATATATATATATATCAACTCCTCCACACAAGTAGGATGTGACTCAAAGTCAATTATCTAAGTGGAGTTAAACAGATTTGAATTGAGTTTTCCTTCTTCTAGACTGGTTGCCTAACCAAGGTTTAAGAGTCCAGTCTGCCCTACTATTTTACCCATAGCTGGAGGGAGAGTAGTTGGATTCATACCGTTCCCAAGAGTATTAGAACTATTTTTATCATATATGTGCTAGAAGGCGGTGGCTGTGGGTCTTAATGTCCTGGGTATAATATCTTATAGTGAAGATCAAATTCTAGAGCACTGGGAAATGTGGAGAACCTCTTCATCACCATTACTTCCAGGTCAACCCAGACTCGAAGTGGTAGTACCTGCTAGGGTCCTATCTATAGGTTATGTTGTAGAATAGCTAACACCCCTTCAGCACTCTACCAGATGGACTGGCTCATAGCCATAAAATAGCCTATGATTAAAGTAGATTAACTAGCTGAATAATATTCAGACTGACTTTGCTGTGTTGGCTATACCGAATTGACCCTCCTCTATTTAGTGTAAATTTGTTTTGTTAATTGTTTGTAATTATTTGTTCTGTGTTTGTTGTTAAAATTTGCATAGTAACAGAAGGTAATTGAAATATGATGATTGATTGATTGAATTAATCGCCTCATTTATATTGTATTTTTTTTTAAATTGTAAATTATTGAATTAAAATTTCTTACTATATTGTTATATATTTTCGTGGGGATTTTATGGGGTATCCTGTGAGGATCTAATTTGTGATGAGTAATAATGAATCTGCACGACTAACTTTTTAAAAATCCCCCCTCTATCCAGGCGATGCCCGGTAGCCACTTCTAGTTAGTAAATAAATAGCAAATTTTCTGGTTTTATCACCATCACCTTTACAGCCTTTTCAATTCTCTGGCAAGAATTTGCTGTAGTTTTTTGCTGGCCAACCCACATTGGTGTACATACGTAGAGAATGTCACTTATTAGCTTGTCTTTGCTTCTCCAGTAATCTCATGTATGTCTTATTTGTCATACATGGATTTTTTTTAATTTTGGAAAATATTAATTTTTAATTTGATCACATGGTTGGTACATGTAATCAAATTAAAATTCAATAGCAAAATAATTTTTTTTTCAATTATAAAGCTTTAAACGAAAGACATGTTTTTATATTAAAGACATGTTTTTTTTTATATTAGAATAGTTTTTATTTAATCAGAAGACAAATGTATATATGCTTATTTAAATAGAAATACATTTTTTTTTTATTTACAAAATATTTTTTATGTTTATTTGAATAAAAGGATGTTGTTCAGAAATAAAGTAAGTAAAGTCGACGGGGCGGCCTAAAGTCGTATCAGCCTGTCAGCGAGGGAGTCTATCCCCTTTTCAATAGCGCTAGACCAAGGAGATTGTTTTAGCATCTGAGGTGGAGCGCCACACCTACCATCAGCTCCTTACTTTACCGCACAGATCCCTGTGCTACTCATACGCTGAGTTGGCGAGGACCGATATCGAACTAGGAACCTTGTGGTTTCTAGCCGAACGCTCTACCGACTGAGCTAACCCGGCCCTTGTTCAGAAATAGTATCACCCAATTTGTAAAATCTATTTTTTCAGATACAATTTAAATGCAAAAAATCATCTGTTTTGTTTACAAATGTTTGACGTGGAACTTACTGGTTACAAGTTAAATTGTGAACCTTTCAATAGCTTGACGAGTTAGTGTGCTTATTGGAGACTTGATCCAACTCAAAAACTGAGAGATTCTCATGCACTGGAATTTGCATGAGAACTTTAAGAACTGAAGTAAATTAGGCTGGATTATTAAATAAATAGTAATTAAAATTTCGGAAAATCCTGGTATCTTTGTTTTTGAAGAAAATTAATTATATATACTAGCAAATATATGCACCCTCCGGGTGCAAGTATTGAAGTTTTAATATAATAAAATATCATATTAAATTAGAAAGGCTAATGAAACTGAATAAGAATACAGATAAAAAGATTTGAAACAGAGGGGGTATGATTGAAAAATAGAACAACTTTGAAACTAACTCTTCCATCATTTTCCGTTACTCCCGTCTTTCATTGGTAAATTTTCCTAATTTAACTATTTAGTTAAAATAGGAAGTAAAGAATAATATTAAAGTTATTTCTTCTTGTTCAGGGATTTCTTTTAAGATTTATCCCCGAGATTTTTGCACAAAGATAAACAAAACAATTAGAAATCAATAATATTAAGCATATATTTATTAAAATCAAGCAAATTAGCCTTCCCATTCACATTGTAAACTTATTTTGATGTATATATAGATACAATTGCATGTTATTAGTATGTAGATACGGTCAACAGTCTTAATAATGTAAAACAATTTTATTAATAATTGAGGTTTAAAAAATAAAAATCATGGAGAATGTGATGTAAATAACTAAGGGAATTGTGACTTGTATAGTAATATAGTTTCGGTTACAGACAGACAAACCCACAATCTCCATTATAATAAGATTTTTAGATTGTTAGTGGTGTACTTATCTATACTTTGTAACCCAAAAACGAAACCCAACCAACAACAACGGACAGTTGACTGATTTCCCAAGTATTAAACAGCTGAGAAAATTCTAAAGATGCTTCTAAGATTTCCCTAATATTGAACAAAGAATTTTGCCTTCAACCTCATAATTCATCATGAGGTAATTTTCACATTTTATATATTTTTAAAGGAAAACAAATGACAAATATGACTTGATAGTTTTCTGGCATTTTCTGTGGGTGCTCTTATAAAGTTGAGTGGGGTAGGTGGCAGGTGCTAATTCTGATAGAATTAATCGGAGAAAAATGAGTCAGGGGGTCAAAGCTCAAGAGGAAGTGGTGGTTGCAATTGACACAGACAGGAAATCCATTTTGAAAAAAAGATAAATTGTTTTTTTCTCTCCTAAACACTTAGCCATTTTTTTTCCTTATTTTAAAAAAAATATTTTTCATATATTTTTCTAATATTTGATAGCTGTCGACTAGTTTTAAATATGGCCACTTTTAAATAGCGCTGCCTGTTTAAGTCTGATTTTTTTTTTGTATTAAGGGCCCTTAAATATTTCATAAGATGAGCATTTGATTCAAAATGATGCTGGCATAGTGTTGTAACTTAAATATAAGAGTTAACAAAGAAATAATAGGAAGAAACAGGACGAGTATTAAGGATAAGGAAAAAGGTTTACTAAGCAAAGATACAAGGTATATAGTATAGCGCAGTGCTTCTCAAACTTTTGGAAGTTGCAAACCGGTTGACATTTTATAGATCGATACACAGACGGTATATAAAATTAAAGAATTTGTTAAACTTCGAATAAAAAGTATTTATGCAGTCATGTTAAAATTAGTTTTATTTAATACAGAATTCTATCATCAATATAAACTAACCCTCAGTGTAAAGTTAAAAGGAACAGTGAGAGTACTTCTTAGTTGTCAATTTGTCAAGTCTTGGCTCAATAGAAAAGTGCCACATATGTTACGTTTGTGGTGAGGACTTGCACTCAACAGTTGCCCTTCTCTTTGGAGATAAATGTGGCAGTGTTGAAATTTACAAAAAGGAAATAAGGTTTCTATAAAACAACGTAGGCAAAAAAAAGGTCAAATAGCCATCATGATAAAGAGCAGAAAATAAACCAAATTGATATTATGGGTGCTAGAAGGCGGTGGCTGCGGGTCTACATGTCCTGGGAATGACGTTAAACTCTATCTGATGGTGAGGTTCCAGTTTTGGAGGTTTGGGGAATGTGGAGCACCCCTTCATCACCATTGCTCCCTGGTCCACTCTGACCCGGAGTGGTAGTACCTGTTAGGGTCCCATCTATGGATTAAATAGAAAAATGTATTTATAAAAAAATTGTATTATCCATTAAGAATTGATTTATTTCAAAACTTTATCGGCATTAAATGACCCACAGAGGTTGATATGCCGTAAAACAAAACAAACCAAACCAAACCAAATTGATATTTTTAGAAATATATTTCCAATTTTAGTTAATATGTACGGTTGCCATAGTTCAAAACTATTCAAATTTTTAAAATTTATGTGTGGCTCCTGCAGACCAGCAGTGGTCCGACAGACTGGCTAAAAGAAGTACTGGTATAGTGTGTTTCTTTTACCCAAGGAGAACTCCAATTGGCTTAATTGGAGTTAATGCAATGGATTCATATGAATTTTGCTATTTGTGAAAGTGGCCATACTTTTTCTTTTAATTTTTGAGATGAGGCTTTCTTCAGATATTTCTTATCCGACTCAGGAACCTTTTTGTCATAAACGGGAGCCATCACGGAACTTTGAACCTAACTCTTTATTGTGGTATACTAAGAACCAGAAGCACCAGTTCTACCATTGTTGTATGAAATGGATGTACTGTTTCAGCCTTCTTGTTTGTCACAAATAAAAGGCAGAAGTGATCACTTCTCACAGTTAATGTCAACTGGACTACACGTCTTATTATTCACTAAGCAGTTATAACATTATTCAGTCCATGGGGGTACCCTGCTCTCATTCCACTAACTATAGCTGGGGTACAGGTGTTACACTGTATTTAAGGTGTTAAGCTGTGAGTTTGAGAAGAAATACCTGAAGAAGGCCGTACAAATAACAATGAAGATGAGAACAATAGTCTGAATAATATAAATAATACTAAATGGCCATACTTGTTCCAACATGAAAACAGTTTTATATCAACTTTTAAAGAGAGAATTTTAATAACTAACCCTAATTCTAACATCATAGTTCCTTTACAAAAATGTGTTCTCTTAACATATCTCCATCTAATAGTGGAGTGGTAGAACATGTTAGGGTATCATCTATGGGTTTTTCTTTTAAAAAGATGAGTCTAAAAAATCTTGAATATCCAATAATTAAACAAATGTCTTCAGCATAAAAAAACCCAACGGTTGAAATATGCTGTAAAATCTAATCAACCAACCATCTTAAAATCTGTTTTTGTATCCATGTATCCTTGGAAGCAAATCTTCTCTTTTTATTTTTTATTACACACTATGACATTGACGATGAGGGTTGTAGTCAGGTCACTGAAATCAATGGTGTGTACTTGACTGTCACAATAAACTTGTCTGTACTTGTGTTGGCAGAAATGTTTACTATTTACTGATTTATTAAATAGATGACGGATTCATCAGAATTTTTCTTTTATTGACCACATTTTTTATGTTTTATACTTGTGCCATATTTTCCTATTTTTTTTTTACTTGTGCCATTTTTTCTATTTTTATTTTTCTATTTTTATTTGTGCCATTTTTTCTATTTTTTATTTGTGCGATTTTTTCTATTTTTATTTGTGCCATTTTTTCTATTTTTCCTTGTGCCATTTTTCTATATTTTTAAATGCCAGAACTGGAACTTCACCATCCTATAGAGTTTAATGTCATGCCCAGGACAATATGACCTTCAGGCACCACCTTCTAGCACATATATGATAAAGAGGGTAGGAAGCGTGTGGTGCGATGGTTAAAGTCATGGGAAATGGACTTGTCGCTCCGAGTTCAAATCCTGGATGTGATAATTGCATTTCACTTTGCGCTAATACCCTTAGGAAAGGTATGAATCCTACTCTCCTCCAGCTATGGATAAATAGTAGGGCAGACTGGGCTCTTTAACCTTCGTTAGGCAACCAGTCTAGGAGAAGGAAAACTCTGAATTCAAACCTGTTGAACTCCGCTTAAGAAATTGACCTTGTGTCACATCCTGCTCGTGCGGAGGGGTTGGTAAATATATATATGATAAAGAGGGTTGGGATTTTGCCATAAGGGCAATAGGGTTGGGAGAATCATATAGGTCCTAGGGCTTGGCATGACCAGTCAATTGATAGGAGAGGGCCTCTCTGGCCACTCATCTAGCCTAAGTAAGGACCAAAGTTGAGTGTTGCATGTCATGGACTGCTCAGCCCCCAGGGTTCCATCCTTAAGCATCACAGATTGCCACCCATGGTCAACAGGTGGCCTTACCTCTTGGCTACCTTTCTGCGGAAGTGCAGTCGGTGTATTCTAAAGCCCTAGCTGACAGGGCTACAGCTTCGGGTAAGGACTTTAAATTGTTCCCTATTGCTTATAGTGGGAAAATATTTAGTTCCCATTGAATAATACAGTAAAATTAGTCACACTTTTTTATGACCTTCGAAGCAAGAGGATATCCTTTCGATTAATTAGTATGTATTTCACATTAAAAATATGCGTAACATATACATGCAAATATAGGGGGGGGGGGTGATAATTTCTTTGAATTATTAGCATTATTTCCATATATAGGCAGTGTCATCTATTACCAGGGCTGTGGTGTTGGAGTCAAGAGTTCACTAGAGTCGGAGTTGGTAAAACTATACTGACTCCAAACTCAAGTTGAATTTACACTTTATATATATTTACCAACCCCTCCGCACGGGGCGACAATCCATTTCCCATGACTTTAACCATTACACCACGGCTTCTCATTTACACTTTAATGACCCTAGTTGTACAATGCACACTCTTTATAAAATAGTTCATAAAAATTCATGTTTTTTTTAATGTTGACTTCATCATCTACAAACACACACTCTTTATAAAATAGTTTATAAAAATTCATGGTTTTTAATGTTGACTTCATCATCTACAAACAACACTCTTTATAAAATAGTTTATAAAAATTCATGTTTTTTTAATGTTGACTTCATCATCTACAAATAAATTTGGGAATACTTTATTTTTTTCTTATTTCTACATATATTGTCATTGTATATTTTTGTATATATATATATTATATATACTAGTACAAAATTAAAAAAACACCCTCCGGGCGATGTAAAAATAGATTTTTGAAACATATTGCCTGAGGGGTAGGAGTAAAAAATTCAATGTCAGCGAGTTTGTACCCTAAGTAAGTAAAATCATCAAATTCATTAAAGGATTAAAAAATAGAACAATTTGAAATGTAAACTTTGAATATATATTAAAATAAAACAAACTATATATATATATATATATACCAGTCATGTATTTATTAAAATTTGTTTTTAAAAAACAATGAGGACTGTCTAATGTTGCATGTTCAAATTTTGAGTGTATTTATTCTATGTTATGATGATTTTGGGTAATGTGACATAACCAGTGACGTAATTTTTGTTACAGACAAAAACCGGAAGCGAATCTCCATTATTAATAGAAGATATATTGCAAAGGCAAAAACAGGATTTATATATGTAATAAAATTATAAAGCATCTTTTCCTTTATTTTTTTTTTTTTTTTTCATTCTGTAGAATTTTCAGGGGTCCTGTTATTAAATAACAAGAAACAAAAAAACAAAGAAAAAAACTGATTTGATTTCTGTTAATAAGAATGTCCCAATCCTCATAAATACAGAAGGAGCTCAGTCGGTAGAGCGTTCGGCTAGAAACCACAAGGTTTCTAATTCGATTCCGGCCCTTACCTATTCAGCATATGAGTAGCACAGGGATCTGTGCGTTAAAGTAAGGAGCTGATAGTAGGTGTGACGCTCCACCTCAGACACTAAAACAATCTCCTTGGTTTAGCGCTAGTGAAAAGGGGATAGACTCCCTCGCTGATTGGCTGATACCGACTTCAGGCCACCCCGACGACTTTACTTTTTCTTTACTTATACTGATACTGACTGAGTACTCTAATACCACTAGCAGTGGTTTACCTTTCTTCATGCTGCTGGTGAGTATTGTATTTTGTTAATGTTATAAAGATTCCATTTCATTTCCAACTTCCATTTTGGTTATTTCTCATTTAGTAACATTTGTTAAATTACAACATTTCTGTACCTAATGCCTTGGTTAAGCAACTAATCTGAGAAAATCAAAAAGCTGAATTAAAAATTGACCTTGTGTCACATCCTGTTTGTGGTGGAGGGGTTGAAAAAAATACACCAATAATTTCATTGTCTAAGCATGTATTGAATTTTTCTATATAATCTTTTAATTCAGCAGTGAATATTGATCATATCGAGCAAACAGTGAAAATTTCAGATATTTCAGCTTATGGATTTCTTGCTTAGTCCTCATGTATAAACTTTCTACATCTATATATATATATTATATATATGTATATATATATTAAGAAAAAATTGAAAAACACAAGTTCATAAACGAGTAATGTTTATTTCGCCTACGCTGCAGTGTTTCGATCTGTTTCAATAGATCTTCATCAGGGCTTTCGTTGGTTTGAGGAAAAAATAAATGTATCACAGAAAATAAGAAATCTTGAATACATTTATTTTTTCATCAAACTAACAAAAGCCCTGATGAAGATCTATTGAAACAGATCGAAACACTGCAGTGTAGGTGAAATAAACATTACTCGTTTATGAACTTGTGTTTTTGAATTTTTTCATAGTATTACATACTGTTGGATTCACTTCCACTTTTTCCTGACATATATGTATACCAACCCCTCGACACTCTTTGAATTCATTTATCCTTCTCCTAGACTGGTTACCTAGCCATGGTTAAAGAGTCCAATCCACCCTACTATTTGCCTATAGCTGGAGGGAGAGTAGTTCCCAAGGATATTAGCACTATGTGAAATGCAAACAGCTTCATCCAGGATTTGAATTTGGGTCAATGAGTCGATTTCCTACGACTCTAACCATTACACCACACACCTCTGTATATATACATATCTGCCAGACAGTGCAAGAGTCTATCCCCTTTTCACTAGCGCTAGACTAGGGAGATTGATTTTTTTTGGTAAGGTGGGGATCACACCTACCGTCAGCTCCCCACTTTACCACACAGATTAGGATACAACAATTTCTCAGTTTTTATTGTTATTATTTTTACCTAATTTCTTCTCATAGATATTAATCCCCCCAAAATAGACCGCCCCCCCCTTATTCAGATGGTTACTTCAAATCAAATAACGTTATTATATTGCATCACTGGCTTTTTTGGGTTGCTTTCTATTCACTGCGTTTTATTTAAGCATGTCTATTTCTGTGCTATTCTGAATTCCTGGAGCCATAGAATTAACGTGAATGACCAATGTATGGGGGGGGGGGCGCGTCTGATAATCTTTGACTTTACATGTTTGGTCACTGCAATTTACTTAGTAGCTAACACTATTGGAAAATGGTCAGTTCTTTTTGGCATAACCTAATATGAGGTGTCTCATAATGGTTAACAACCTAATCTCACAGATCCATTATTACTAAATAAATAAATAATTATATATATATATATATATATAGAGAGAGAGAGAGAGAGAGACACACATACACACACACACACACACCAAGCCCCCACACGAGCAGGATGCGACACAAGGTCAATTTCTTAAGCGCAGTTTAACAGGTTTGAATTCAGAGTTTTCCTTCTCCTAGACTGGCTACCTAGCCATGGTTAAAGAGTCCAGTCCTCCCTGCTATTTTACCCATAGCTGGAGGAGAATTGGATTCATACCTTTCCCAAGGGTATTAGCACCATGTGAAATTCCAACAGCTTCATCCAGGAATTGAACATGGGTTGACGAGTCCAATTCCTATGACTCTAACCATTAGACCACGTGCCTCCATAGTATGTATATATTATATATATATATATATATATATATATAAATAAAGTATAGCTGCACTGATGAGGGGTAAACCCTGAAATGCGCGTCTGTAGATTGCTTTATATATATATACTAGAAAATATATGCACCCTCCGGGTGCAAGTATTTAAGTTTTAATATAATAAAATATCATATTAAATTAGAAAGGCTAATGAAACTGAATAAGAATGCAGATAAAAAGATTTGGAACAGAGGGGGTATGACTGAAAAATAGAACAACTTTGAAACTATTCCATCATTTTCCCTTACTCCCGTCTTTCATTGCTGAATTTTACTTATTTAACTATTTAGTTAAAATAGGAAGTAAAGAATAATATTACAGTTATTTCTTCTTGTTAATGGATTTCTTTTAAGATTTATCCCCGAGATTTTTGCTCATATTCATTAATATAAAACCAAACAATTAGAAATCAATAATACTAAGCATATATTTATTAAAATCAAATTTTTAATATCAATATGCAAATTAGCCTTCCCGTTCACACTGTAACCCGCTATTTTGTTGTATATATAAAAACAATTGCATGTTATTAGTATGTAGATATGGTCAACAGTATTAATGATGTAAAACAATTTTATTAATAACTGAGGTTTAAATAAAAATAAAATCATGGAGAATGTGATGTAAATAACAAAGGGAATTGTGACTTGAATAGTAATATAGTTTCGGTTACAGACAGACAAACCCACAATCTCCATTATAATAAGATATATATATATATAAAAGTAATTGGTAATTTGCTTGAAGCATTGTTAAGTATGTTATAAAATATTAAAATTTGAAAGCAATACAATACGTATAAAAAATAAAACCAAAAGATGTTGTTTTTTTGTCTTATCGATTTCAAAGAAACTTTATCATCAGAGACGAAAATCAGAAATGGACGTGCTTAAGTTTTTCTGATTTTCATCTCTGATGATAAAGTTTCTTTGAAATCGATAAGACATAAAAAACATCTTTTTGTTTTTAGTTTTTATATGCATTGTATTGCCTTCGAATTTTAATATTTTATATATATATATATATATATATATATATATATATATATATATATAAGTCATCCACAGACACCATGTTTCAATGTTTCATGTCTTATAAGTGTGGCTAGATACTGCAACTTCTTCTGACCAGGATCAAAACCCAACTGACTTTTCATCAGCCCAGTTCCTTAACTTTTTGAGCATTAACAGCTGCCATTAAGGAGCAGCTTTTTTAGCTGATAAATACATACATCAGTGTATATATTTCACAATCACCAGAGGGATAAAATCTGTAAACAACAGACGATCATTGCTTTATTATGCTTTATTATATACATATATATATGTGTATATTAAGAAAAATATACACTGATTGTATGTATTTATCAGCTCAAAAGCTGCTCTTAAATGGCAGCTGTTAATGCTCAAAAAGTAGGAACTGGGCTGATGAAAAGTCAGTTGGGTTTTGATCTGCAGAAAAGTTGCAGATCTAGCCAATTTATAAGACATGAAAATTGAAACATGGTGTCTGTGGATGACTTATATATATAATATATATATATATATATATATATATATATATTATAAATATTAAAATTCGAAGGCAAAACAATGCATATAAAACTAAAAAACAAAAGAAATGTTTTTTATGTCTTTTATCGATTTCAAAGAAACTTTATCATTCAGAGATGAAAAAATCAGAAAAACTTAAGCACGTCATTTCTGTTTTCGTCTCTGATGATAAAGTTTTCCTTTGAAATCGATAAGACAAAAAAACAACATCTTTTGTTTTATTTTTTAATACGTTTGTATTGCTTTCAATTTTAATATTTTTATACATACTTAACAATGCTTCAAGCAAATACCAAATTACTTTTAATATATATATATAATCTTATTATAATGGAGATTGGTGGGTTTGGTCTGTCTGTAACCGAAACTATATTACTTTCAAGTCACAATTCCCTTTGTTATTTACATCACATTCTCCATGATTTTATTTTATTTAAACCTCAGTTATTAATTAAAAAATTGTTTTTACATTCATTAATACTGTTGACCATATCTACTACTAATAACATGCAATTGTTTTTATATATACAACAAATAGCGGGTTACAGTGTGAACGGGAAGGCTAAATTTGCATATTGATATTAAAAATTTGATTTTAATAAATATATGCTTAGTATTATTGATTTCTAATTGTTTGGTTTAATATTAATGAATATGAGCAAAAATCTGCGGGATAAAATCTTAAAAGAAATCCATTAACAAGAAGAAATAACTGTAATATATTCTTTAACTTCCTATTTTAACTAAATAGTTAAATAAGTAAAATTCAGCAATGAAGACGGGAGTAAGGGAAAATGATGGAATAGTTTCAAAGTTGTTCTATTTTCAGTCATACCCCTCTGTTCCAAATTTGTTATTCTGCATTCTTATTCAGTTTCATTAGCCTTTCTAATTTAATATGATATTTTATTAATATAAAACTTAAATACTTGCACCCGAGGGTGGGCATATATTTCTAGTATTATTATTAAAGTCAATCTACAGACGCGCATTTCAGGGTTTACCCCTCATCAGTGCAGCTATACTTATTTTTATATATATATATATATATATATATATATATATATACATACTATGGAGGCACGCGTGGTCTAATGGTTAGAGTCATAGGAATTGGACTCGTCAACCCATGTTCAATTCCTGGATGAAGCTGTTGGAATTTCACATGGTGCTAATACCCTTGGGAAAGGTATGAATCCAATTCTCCCTCCAGCTATGGGTAAAAATAGCAGGGAGGACTGGACTCTTTAACCATGGCTAGGTAGCCAGTCTAGGAGAAGGAAAACTCTGAATTCAAACCTGTTAAACTGCGCTTAGAAATTGACCTTGTGTCGCATCCTGCTCGTGTGGAGGGCTTGGTGTGTGTGTGTGTGTGTTGTGTGTCTCTCTCTCTCTCTCTCTCTATATATATATATATATATATAATTATTTATTTATTAGTAATAATGGATCTGTGAGATTAGGTTGTTAACCATTATGAGACACCTCATATTAGGTTATGCCAAAAAGAACTGACCATTTTCCAATAGTGTTAGCTACTAAGTAAATTGCAGTGACCAAACATGTAAAGTCAAAGATTATCAGACGCGCCCCCCCCCCCATACATTGGTCATTCACGTTAATTCTATGGCTCCAGGAATTCAGAATAGCAAGAAATAGACATGCTTAATAAAAACGCAGTGAATAGAAGGCAACCAAAAAGCCAGTGATGCAATATAATAACGTTATTTGATTTGAAGTAACCCATCTGAATAAGGGGGGGTGCGGTCTATTTTTGGGGGGATTAATATCTATGAGAAGAAATTAGGTAAAAATAATAACAATAAAAACTGAGAAATTGTTGTATCCTAATCTGTGTGGTAAAGTGGGGAGCTGACGGTAGGTGTGATGCCCACCTTACCAAAAAATCAATCTCCCTAGTCTAGCGCTAGTGAAAAGGGGATAAGACTCTTGCACTGTCTGGCAGATATGTATATATACAGAGGTGTGTGGTGTAATGGTAGAGTCGTAGGAAATCGACTCATTGACCCAAATTCAAATCCTGGATGAAGCTGTTTGGCATTTCACATAGTGCTATATCCTTGGGAACTACTCTCCCTCCAGCTATAGGCAAATAGTAGGGTGGATTGGACTCTTTAACCATGGCTAGGTAACCAGTCTAGGAGAAGGATAAATGAATTCAAAGAGTGTCGAGGGTTGGTATACATATATGTCAGGAAAAAGTGGAAGTGAATCCAACAGTATGTAATACTATGAAAAAATTCAAAAACACAAGTTATAACGAGTAATGTTTATTTCACCTACACTGCAGTGTTTCGATCTGTTTCAATAGATCTTCATCAGGGCTTTTGTTAGTTTTGATGAAAAAATAATGTATTCAGAGATTTCTTATTTCTGTGATACATTTATTTTTTCCTCAAACCAACGAAAGCCCTGATGAAGATCTATTGAAACAGATCGAAACACTGCAGCGTAGGCGAAATAAACATTACTCGTTTATGAACTTGTGTTTTTCATTTTTTTTCTAATATTATATACATATATATATATATATATATATAGATGTAGAAAGTTTATACATGAGGACTAAGCAAGAAATCCATAAGCTGAAATATCTGAAATTTTCACTGTTTCTCGATATGATCAATATTCACTGCTGAATTAAAAGATTATATAGAAAATTCAATACATGCTGACAATGAAATTATTGGTGTATTTTTTTCAAACCCCTCCACCACAAACAGGATGTGACACAAGGTCAATTTTTTAATTCAGCTTTTTGATTTCTCAGATTAGTTGCTTAACCAAGGCATTAGGTACAGAAATGTTGTATTTACAAATGTTACTAAATGAGAATAACCAAAATGGAAGTTGGAAATGAAATGGAATCTTTATAACATTAACAAAATACAATACTCACCAGCAGCATGAAGAAAGGTAAACCACTGCTAGTGGTATTAGAGTACTCAGTCGTATCAGTATAAGTAAAGAAAAAGTAAAGTCGTCGGGGTGGCCTGAAGTCGGGTATATCAGCCAATCAGCGAGGGAGTCTATCCCCTTTTCACTAGCGCTAAACCAAGGAGAATTGTTTTAGAGTGTCTGAGGTGGAGCGTCACACCTACTATCAGCTCCTTACTTTAACGCACAGATCCCTGTGCTACTCATATGCTGAATAGGTAAGGGCCGGAATCGAATTAGAAACCTTGTGGTTTCTAGCCGAACGCTCTACCGACTGAGCTCCTTCTGTATTTTATGAGGATTGGGACATTCTTATTAACAGAAATCAAATCAGTTTTTTTCTTTGTTTTTTGTTTCTTGTTATTTTAATAACAGGACCCCTGAAAATTCTACAGAATGAAAAAAAAAAAAAAAAAAAATAAAGGAAAAGATGCTTTATAATTTTATTACATATATAAATCTGTTTTTGCCTTTGCAATATATCTTCTATTAATAATGGAGATTCGCTTCCGGTTTTTGTCTGTAACAAAAATTACGTCACTGGTTATGTCACATTACCCAAAAATCATCATAACATAGAAATAAAATACACTCAAAATTTGAACATGCAACATTAGACAGTCCTCATTGTTTTTTAAAACAAATTTTAATAAATACATGACTGTATTATATATATATATATATAGTTTGTTTTATTTAATATATATTCAAAGTTTACATTTCAAATTGTTCTATTTTTTAATCCTTTAATGAATTGTGATGATTTTACTTACTTAGGGTACAAACTCGCTGACATTGAATTTTTACTCCTACCCCTCAGGCAATATGTTTCAAAAATCTATTTTTACATCGCCCGGAGGGTGTTTTTTTAATTTGTACTAGTATATATATATATATATACAAAAATATACAATGACAATAATGTAGAAATAAGAAAAATAAAGTATTCCCAAATTTATTTGTAGATGATGAAGTCAACATTAAAAACCATGAATTTTTTATAAACTATTTTATAAAGAGTGTTGTTGTAATGATGAAGTCAACATTAAAAACCATGAATTTTTATAAACTATTTTATAAAGAGTGTTGTTTGTAGATGATGAAGTCAACATTAAAAACCATGAATTTTTATAAACTATTTTATAAAGAGTGTTGCATTGTACAACTAGGGTCATATAAAGTGTAAATGAGGAAGCGCGTGGTGTAATGGTTAAAGTCATGGGAAATGGACTTGTCGCCCCGTGCGGAAGGGGTTGGTAAATATATTAAGTGTAAATTCAACTTGAGTTTGGAGTCAGTATAGTTTTACCAACTCTGACTCCAGTGAACTCTTGACTCCAACACCACAGCCCTGGTATAGATGACACTGCCTATATATGGAAATAATGCTAATAATTCAAAGAAATTATCACCCCCCCCCCCTATATTTGCATGTATATGTTACGCATATTTTTAATGTGAAAATACATACTAATTAATCTAAAGGATATCCTCTTGCTTCGAAGGTCATAAAAAAGTGTGACTAATTTTACTGTATTATTCAATGGGAACTAAATATTTTCCCACTATAAGCAATAGGGAACAATTTAAAGTCCTTACCCGAAGCTGTAGCCCTGTTAGCTGGGGCTTTAGAATACACCGACTGCACTTCTCCAGAGGGGTAGCCACCCTCCAAGGTGTAAGGCCACCTGTTGACCATGGGTGGCAATCTGTGATGCTTAAGGATGGAACCCTGGGGGCTGAGCAGTCCATGACATGCAACACTCAACTTTGGTCCTTACTTAGGCTAGATGAGTGGTCAGAGAGGCCCTCTCCTATCAATTGACTGGTCATGCCAAGCCCTAGTACCTATATGATTCTCCCACCCTATTGCCCTTATGGCAAAATCCCAACCCTCTTTATCATATATATATTTACCAACCCCTCCGCATGAGCAGGATGTGACACAAGGTCAATTTCTTAAGCGGAGTTCAACAGGTTTGAATTCAGAGTTTTCCTTCTCCTAGACTGGTTGCCTAACCAAGGTTAAAGAGCCCAGTCTGCCCTACTATTTATCCATAGCTGGAGGAGAGTAGGATTCATACCTTTCCTAAGGGTATTAGCGCAAAGTGAAATGCAATTATCACATCCAGGATTTGAACTCGGAGCGACAAGTCCATTTCCCATGACTTTAACCATCGCACCACACGCTTCCTACCCTCTTTATCATATATGTGCTAGAAGGTGGTGCCTGAAGGTCATATTGTCCTGGGCATGACATTAAACTCTATCGGATGGTGAAGTTCCAGTTCTGGCATTTAAAAAATAGAAAATGAAAAATAGAAAAATGCACAAAAAAAAATAAAAAAAAACAAATAAAAAATAGAAAAATAAAAAAATAGAAAAAATGGCACAAATAAAAATAGAAAATGGCACAAGTAAAAAATAGGAAAATATGGCACAAGTATAAAACATAAAAATGTGGTCAATAAAATAAAAATTCTGATGAATCCGTCATCTATTTAATAAATCAGTAAATAGTAAACATTTCTGCCAACACAAGTACAGACAAGTTTATTGTGACAGTCAAGTACACACCATTGATTTCAGTGACCTGACTACAACCCTCATCGTCAATGTCATAGTGTGTAATAAAAAATAAAAAGAGAAGATTTGCTTCCAAGGATACATGGATACAAAAACAGATTTTAAGATGGTTGGTTGATTAGATTTTACACCATATTTCAACCCTTTGGGTCTTTTTATGCTGAAGACATTTGTTTAATTATTGGATATTCAAGATTTTTTAGACTCATCTTTTTAAAAGAAAAACCTATAGATGATACCCTAACATGTTCTACCACTCTACTATTAGATGGAGATGTGTTAAGAGAACAAATTTTTGTAAAGGAACTATGATGTTAGGATTAGTGTTAGTTATTAAAATTCTCTCTTTAAAAGTTGATATAAAACTGTTTTCATGTTAGAACAAGTATGGCCATTTAGTATTATTTATATTATTCAGACTATTGTCCTCAGCTTCATTGTAATTTGTATGGCCTTCTTCAGGTATTTCTTCTTGAACTCACTGCTTAACACCTTAAATACAGTGTAACACCTGTACCCCAGCTATAGTTAGTGGAATGAGAGCAGGGTACCCCCATGGACTGAATAATGTTATAACATGCTTAGTGAATAATAAGACGTGTAGTCCAGTTGACGTTAACTGTGAGAAGTGATCACTTCCGCCTTTTATTTGTGACATAACAAGAAGGCTGAAACAGTACTTCCATTTCATACAACAATGGTAGAACTGGTGCTTCCGGTTCTTAGTATACCACAATAAAGAGTTAGGTTCAAAGTTCCGTGATGGCTCCGTTTATGACAAAAAGGTTCCTGAGTCGGATAAGAAATATCTGAAGAAGCCTCATCTCAAAAATTAAAAGAAAAGTATGGCCACTTTCACAAATAGCAAAATTCATATGAATCCATTGCATTAACTCCAATTAAGCCAATTGGAGTTCTCCTTGGGTAAAAGAAACACACTATACAGTACTTCTTTTAGCCAGTCTGTCGGACCACTGCTGTCTGCAGGAGCCACACATAATTTTAAAAATTTGAATAGTTTTGAACTATGGCAACCGTACATATTAACTAAAATTGGAAATATATTTCTAAAAATATCAATTTGGTTTGGTTTGGTTTGTTTTTGTTTTACGGCATATCAACCTCTGTGGTCATTTAATGCGATAAAGTTTTGAAATAAATCAATTCTTAATGGATAATACAATTTTTTTATAAATACATTTTTCTATTTAATCCATAGATGGGACCCTAACAGGTACTACCACTCCGGGTCAGAGTGGACCAGGGAGCAATGGTGATGAAGGGGTGCTCCACATTCCAAACCTCCAAACTGGAACCTCACCATCAGATAGAGTTTAACGTCATTCCAGGACATGTAGACCGCAGCCACCGCCTTCTAGCACCCATAATATCAATTTGGTTTTTTCTGCTCTTTATCATGATGGCTATTTGACCTTTTTTTTGCCTACGTTGTTTTATAGAAACTTATTTCCTTTTTGTAAATTTCAACACTGCCACATTTATCTCCAAAGAGAAGGGCAACTGTTGAGTGCAAGTCTCACCACAAACGTAACATATGTGCACTTTTCTATTGAGCCAAGACTTGACAAATTGACAACTAAGAAGTACTCTCACTGTTCCTTTTAACTTTACACTGAGGGTTAGTTTATATTGATGATAGAATTCTGTATTAAATAAACTAATTTTAACATGACTGCATAAATACTTTTTATTCGAAGTTTAACAAATTCTTTAATTTTATATACGTCTGTGTATCGATCTATAAAATGTCAACGGTTTGCAACTTCCAAAAGTTTGAGAAGCACTGCGCTATACTATATACCTTGTACTTTGCTTAGTAAACCTTTTTCCTTATCCTTAATACTCGTCCTGTTTCTTCCTATTATTTCTTTGTTAACTCTTATATTTAAGTTACAACACTATGCCAGCATCATTTTGAATCAAATGCTCATCTTATGAAATTTTAAGGCCTTAATACAAAAAAAAAATCAGACTTAAACAGGCAGCGCTATTTAAAAGTGGCCATATTTAAAACTAGTCGACAGCTATCAAATATTAGAAAAATATATGAAAAATATTTTTTTTAAATAAGGAAAAAAATGGCTAAGTGTTTAGGAGAGAAAAAACAATTTATCTTTTTTTCAAAATGGATTTCCTGTCTGTGTCAATTGCAACCACCACTTCCTCTTGAGCTTTGACCCCCTGACTCATTTTTCTCCGATTAATTCTATCAGAATTAGCACCTGCCACTACCCACTCAACTTTATAAGAGCACCACAGAAAATGCCAGAAAACTATCAAGTCATATTTGTCATTTGTTTTCCCTTTAAAAATATATAAATATGTGAAAATTACCTCATGATGATATATGAGGTTGAAGGCTAAAATTTCTTTGTTCAATATTAGGGAAATCTTAGAAGCATCTTTTAGAATTTTTCTCAGCTGTTTTAATACTTGGGCAATCAGTCAACCTGTCCGTTGGTTTTGGTTGGGTTGGGTTTCGTTTTTTGGGTTATCAAAGTATAGATTAGTACACCACTAACTTAAAAATCTATTATAATGGAGATGTGGGTTTGTCTGTCTGTAAACCGAACTAATATACTTAGCAGTATCAATTCCCTAGTTATTTACATCCCATTCTCCATGATTTTATTTTTATTTTAAACCTCATTATTAATAAAATTGTTTTACATTATTAAGACTGTTGACGTATCTACATACTAATAACATGCATTGTATCTATGATATACATCAAAAATAACGGTTTACAAATGTGAATGGGAAGGCTTAATTTGCCATATTGATCTTTAAAAAATTTGATTTTAATAAATATATGCTTAATATTATTGATTTCTAATTGTTTTTGTTTTATCTTTAATGAATATTGGCAAAAATCTCGGATAATCTTAAAGCCAATCCCTGAATCACAAGAAGAAATAATTTAATATTCATTCTTTACTTCCTATTTTTTACTAAATAGTTAAATTAGGAAAATTTACCATGAAGACGGGAAGTAACGGAAATGATGGCAGAGTTAGTTTCAAAGTTGTTCTATTTTTCCATCTACCCCTCTGTTTTCAAAATCTTTTTATTGTATTCTTATTCAGTTTTCAATTAGCCTTTCTAATTTAATATGATATGTTTATTATATTAAACTTCAATAACTTGCACCCGGAAGTGCATATATTTGCTAGTATATACTAATTAATTTTCTTCAAAAACAAGATACCAGGATTTACCGAATTTTGAATTACTATTTATTTAATAATCCAGCCTATTTTACTTCAGTTCTTTAAAGTTCTCATGCAATTCGCAGTGCATGAGAATCTCTCAGTTTTTGAGTTGGATTCAAGTCTCCAATAAGCACACTAACTCGTCAGCTATTGAAAGGTTCAACAATTCTTGTAACCAGTAAGTTCCCACGTCAAACCATTTGTAAACAAAACAGATGATTTTTTTGCATTTAAATTGTATCTGAAAAATAGATTTTACAAATTGGGTGATACTATTTCTGAACAAGGGCCGGGTTAGCTCAGTCGGTAGAGCGTTCGGCTTAAGAAACCACAAGGTTCCTAGTTCGATATCGGTCCTCGCCAACTCAGCGTATGAGTAGCACAGGGATCTGTGCGGTAAAGTAAGGAGCTGATGGTAGGTGTGGCGCTCCACCTCAGATGCTAAAACAATCTCCTTGGTCTAGCGCTATTTTGAAAAGGGATAGACTCCCCTCGCTGACAGGCTGATACGAACTTTAGGCCGCCCCGTCGACTTTTACTTACTTTATTTTCTGAACAACATCCTTTTATTCAAATAAACATAAAAAATATTTTGTAATAAAAAAAATGTATTTCTATTTAAATAAGCATATATACATTTGTCTTCTGATTAAATAAAAACTATTCTAATATAAAAAAACAAAACATGTCTTAATATAAAACATGTCCTTTCGTTTAAGCTTTTATAAATTGAAAAAAAATTATTTTGCTATTGAATTTTAATTTGATTACATGTACCAACCATTGTGATCAAATTAAAAATTAAATTATTTTCCAAATTAAAAAAATCCAATGTATGACAAATTAAGACATTACATGGATTACTGGAGAGCAAAGACAAGCTAATAGTGACATTCTCTACGTTATGTACAGCAATGTGGGTTGGCCAGCAAAAACTACAGCAAATTCTTGCCAGAAGAATTGAAAAGGCTGTAAAGGTGATGTGGATTAAAACCAGAAATTTGCTAATTTATTTAATACTAGAAGTGGCTACCGGGCATCGCCTGGATTAGCGGGGGGATTTTTAAAAAGTTGTCGTGCAGATTCATTATTACTCCATACACAAATTAGATCCTCAACAGGATACCCATAAATCCCAAGAAAATTATAAAATATAGTAAGAAATTTTTTAATTTCAATAATTTACAAATTTAAAAAAAAAATACAATATAAATGAGGCGATTAATTCAATCAATCAATCATCATATTTCAATTACCTTCTGTTTACTATGGCAAATTTTAACAACAAACACAACAAATTAATTACAAACAATTAAACAAAAACATAATTTACACTAAATAGAGGAGGGTAATTCGGTATAGCCAACACAGCAAGTCAGTCCTGAATATTATTCAGCTAGTTAATCTAGATTAATCATAGGCTATTTTATGGCTATGAGCCAGTCCATCTGGTAGAGTGCTGAAGGGGTGTTAGCTATTCTACAATCATAACTAGTAGATAGGAACCTAGCAGGTACTACCCACGTCGAGTACTTGGTTGACCAGGAAGTAATGGTGATGAAGAGGTTCTCCCACATTTCCCAGTGCTCTAGAATTTTGATCTTCACTATAAGATATTTTACCCCAGGACATTAAGACGCCACAGCCACCGCCTTCTAGCACATATAATGATAAAAATAGTTCTACATACTCTTGGAACGGTATGAATCCAACTATCTCCTCCAGCTATGGGTTAAAAAATAGTAGGGCAGCCTGGACTCTTAAACCTTGGTTAGCAACCAGTCTAGGAAGGAAAATCTCAATTCAAATCTGTTTAACCTTCCACTTTAGATAATTGACTTTGAGTCACATCCTAGCTTGTGTGGGGAGTTGATATATATTATATATATTATATATATGAATAAAAAGGTTTGAAGAATTTACCATAAGGCAATATAGTTGGGACACTCTATAGGTGCTAGAGCTTGATGTGGATCAGCTGATTGATTGGAGAAGACTTTTTCCGACCACCTGTCTAGACTATGTAAAAGGCTAAAGTGGAGTGTTTCCATGTCATGAACTACTCAGCCCCAGGATCCATCTTAAGCAACATGGGTCACCACCACGCACAGTGCTCATGGGGGGGGGGGGTTCTAATCAAAAATTCTTGTGGCATTTTAATGCTGTTAGAAAGCACTGATGAGTAGTAATGAATTAAAGCTCTAAAACGCATGCTCTTAACTGATGTTGAATTTTAAGTTCAAGTAAGCAAGAAACACCTGAATAAAGCCCGAGGTATACCAACTGTCTGAAAGTTGTTGTTCAAACTTACTACGAACAATAAGGATGAGGAACACGAGTTTTGGAAGCATCAAAACATTATTCTGAATAATGTTAGTGGTTTGTTTAATGGCATATCAATCCCTTTTTGGGTCATTTAATGCCTAAATCGAGTCATTTTGATAACAAGGAACTTAGGTTGCTTACAGTGGCCCTGCTCTTGTGAAGTGGTCACCCAATTAATTATTGAAGCAGGGTCATTGCTGCTTAACTTCAGTTAGTTGGTTGGTGTTTTTGTTTTATGGTATATCTCCCTTTTCAGGTTTCATTTAATGCAATCAGTATTTTCGATAAACAAAGCAACTTAGGGTTGCTTAACAGTACCTGCTGTTGCTTCAGTGGTCATAATTAAGAGTTTCTCATCCTGATAGATGTAGTTTGGGAAAATTTTATCATCATCTAGATTTTTTCTTGAATTTAAAAGTTGAATCTTCTTCCTTGGAGATTTTTTATGAAAGAAATTAAAATCAAATTGTAGAGAAAATATTTTTCAAAGTTGTGGGATTAATGGAGAATGCCTTATAAATTTTCTTGAAAGAAAAATGAAGGAACAAAAAAAAGGTAATCAAAGAATAAAAAAGACGAATGCATTTTGCAAGCATAAATATTTGAATAATATGAAGGGATGAAAAGTTTTCGTTCTGGAAATTTGTCCAAAATATTTTTGATATTGAATGAGAATTTTTGTTTTTTTCTTTTTAAGAGACACATTGATTTATTTATAAGGTGACTTTGAATGTTGAGAAGGGGAAGGGAAAAGAGAGAGAGGAAGGGAATAGGAAGGGAGAAAAGATTGCATAGATGAGAAGGAGGGGAAAAGAGGGAGAGTGCATAGGTGAGGAGAGAGGGGAAAGGATGAGAGAGAGAGAGAGTGGGGGAAGAAAGAGGGAAGGATAAGGAGAAAAGAGAGAGGAAAGGAAAGAAAGTAACAGAGAGAGAGAGAGAGAGAGGAGAGAGAGAGAGAGAGAGAGAGAGAGAAGAGAGAGAGAGAGAGAGAGAGATGATAAATGAGAGAAAGGTAAGCAGAAAAGAAAGTGTATGAAAGAGATATGATGAAAAGAAAGATTAAGAAAGGAGTAATGTGAAGAGAGGCGGAGAGAGAGGAGAGAGGAGGAGAGAGGTGGCAAAGGAAAAAAAATGTCAAATTGAATTAAAGAGAAGGAGAGGAAGCATGAAAAATTAAAACGGAAGCAAAGAAAGAGCAAATAAGAGATACAAGAAAGAAAAGGAAATGAAGAATTTTTAACAAGAAGGAAACTACGTAAACAAAGTTTATAAAGGAAATCTAAAGAGTAAAAACAAATGGAAGAAATATAAAGAATACAGAAAGCTGAAAAGTTTGAAGGAGATAGTGAAGGATGAAAAGAAAGGGAAAAATAAAAAAATAAAAAATAATAAAAGAGTGAAAAACAATCAAGATTAGGGAATCATGTTCATGTGTATATCTATTT
>CM042160.1:51758607-51793607 GCA_023376005.1 Doryteuthis pealeii | reverse complement strand
AAGAATGAATGAGCTAGTCAATCTTTGTGGGTCATGGTCATGAATATAAGACATAGTATCTTATTATAATGGAGATTCAGTGTCTGTCTGTAACCGAAACTACTTCACTGCTTAAGTCAGGAATTGCATAAGTTTATCTTTAATTCCTAGTCTAAATCGTTAATGCATAGAATAAATCTCACTTATTAATGATGTCTCTATGTAAATCTGAGTTTGCCTCAAAACAGCCCATGTTATTAGTGGGTTTAAAATCCTGCAATGTGTCTTATATATCACTAAGAAATAAAGGTTTACATAATATATGGCAAGGTTAATTTGCATACTGGTTTTAACAAATCCAGGTTTAATAAATAATTACTTGGTGTTATTGATTTCTATTGTTATTGTTTTATTCTCCAATGTATAAAAATCAATCCTCTGAATGATTTTATATTGAAACCAATTAAAATATAATTAAAATAAATGTAATCTTTTTACATGCCCTCTTATTTAATTTCATTAATCTTTCTAATTTAATATATTTCATTACATTAAAACATATATTCTTGCTAGTTTATCTAAGATATTATCCACCTAGATTCCTTTATGATACTAAAAAGGTCATTGGAAGTTTTTATCAGTCATCTCAGTGGTCTTGGTTGGTGGTCACGTATTGTAATTAGACCTTCAGTGACATTAAATAAGGAAGCTTATTGAAAAATAAATAAATGCACTTTGAAATTAGATGAAGGAAGAGGGGGAGATCTCAAAGTAGTTCCTTTTCTTTTTTTTTCACTAACTAAAAGAGAGCCCCTTTGGTTTGAATTCAGAGTTTTCTTTCTCCTAGACCGGTTACCATACCAATATTGAAGAGTCCAGTCTGCTTTCATATCTCATTAACTTGTCGATAAAAATGCCTTCAAACCACTACATGGTTCATAACTAGCACAGTTCACTTTTTCAGCAGGCACCACCTAGCTTATTTTAGGGCAGGAGACCAGGATGACAGCATCTGAAAATCACCAAAGAAATTTTTAAAAAAGGAAATTGAAATTAAAGTGTAATAAAGCAAGAGTAAAAATTTTAATCGACTGAGAAATAATGAAGAAAAAAAAAATAAGATGGTTCACAAGGATTTTCATTTTTTTTCATTTTTTTTTCTTTTTTTTTTTTTTAGAACCGACTACATCATCTTAGGCAAACAGTTCTGAAAAAAAAAAAAAAAAAATTAGATTCCCATTTTTTTTTTTGTGTGTTTATACCTATACCATTAGAATCTGATTTTAGGTGTTATTTATAAAACTGTCACCGGACAGAGAAATCAATAAAATTTAGCAATTATCACTGATCGGTGGAGGGGGGTGGGGGTAATAATTATTTTTCTGTTAACTAGTGGAAAATTGATTTTAAAAATCAATAAATTTCTATTGATCTTTGATGGTTTCAATCATCAATCACTGATTGAATGAAGAAATGACTTAAAAAAAATTGTTATCATCAATTCTCGTATAGCTTTCTTTACACAAATTAATTTGTATTTACCAACCCCTCCACATGAGCTGGATACGACACAAAGTCAGAAATTTTATCTGATGGTGAGGTTCCAGGTTCTGGAGGTCTGGGGAATGTGGAGCACCTGTTGATCACCATTGCTCCAGGTTCACTATAAGCTGGAGTGGTAGTACCTGTTAGGGTCCTATCTATTGGTTAAGTAGAAAAATAGAAAAATGTGTTTAAAACAAATTGGGTACCAAGAATGAATAAAACAAAAACATCTTTGGCATAAAATAACCCAATGGCTTGAAAAGCTATAAAACCCAACCAAACCAACCACAAGGTCAGTTTCTAAGCAGAATTGTGAATTCAGTTTTCCTTCTCCTAGACTGGTTGACAATACTGTTGTGACTGAGTTATGAGAAACAACATTAAAATCCAAAATGGTTACCAATAAGTTTTATTACCTAGAGCCGGTTTAGCTCAGTCAGTAGAGCACTGGACTAGGAATTGCAAGATTCTTGGTTCGATACCGGCCCTCACCAACTCAGCGTAGCACAAGGATCTGTATGGTAAAGTAAGGAGCTGATGGTAGGTGTGGCGCTCCACCCTAGACACAAAAACAATCTCCTTGGTCTAGCACTAGGAAAAGGGGATAGACTCCCTCACTGTTTAGGCCACCCCGACGACTTTTTTTTTTTTTTCACCTTTGTACAGGAAAATATAATGAGAATAAGAATAGGAAGAAAATGCTGTAGAGTTTGGTAATAAATAGTACCTAATAATATCAGTTTTGATTGTATAATGTTCTACTAGAAAAAATAAAATCCTGGAATTTTTGGTTTAGGGTTTGGTTTCTTTGTTAATGGTATATCAAAATTTGTGGGTTGTTTAATGCCAAAGCCAGCCTTGCAGAAGAACAGTAGTAGTGTTATTTAATTCATAGCTAAGGGGATGAGAGGAGTTCATACCTTTTCCAAGGGTATTAGTCTAAAATTAAATGTAATAGTTTGATTGGTATTCAAACATTGCTTACTACAATATCGCAGTTCAGTACGTTAGCCACTACGCCATGGAGACACCCCTCTTCTTTTGTTGAGAAGAAAATTAACTTTTATGAAAAATTGTTAGGAGTGTACTAATTTATGGACGATACTGTAATATTTGATAATATCAATTTTGATTGTATTGTTCCACTACAAAATAATAAAATCCTGGCATCTTTAGAGGAAAATTAACTTTTTATAAAAAAATTGTAAGAGATGTACATATTTATGAACAATAGAGCAATATTTGATAATATCCATTTTAATTGTATAATATTCCACTAGAAATAATGAAATTCTATCTTTGGGTTGGAAGAAAATTCTTCGTTACCGATTCCAGAGTCCAAAAAAACTGACCCTGTCCCAGTTAGCACTCTCTCTCCTCTCTATCTCCCCCTCCTCCTCTCTCTCTATCACCCTCCTTCCTATCACCTCTCCCCCTCCCATCCCCTCTCTCTTTCTTTCTCTCTCTCTCATCCAATTCGTTAGAGATAAGATAAGTGTGAACTAATTTATTTGCACCTGTCCTAAAAAGTTTAGAAACAGGCCGACCATCTTAAATACCTTTTTTAAAATGCATGCCCAAAATTCCAATAATGAGGGATGCAATATCTCATTAGAAGTTTTACTGTTTTAACAGTCATTGGGTGTAAAAAAGGCTATCCCAATAAAAAGCAACAAAAATAAGATGAAAGAAAAAAAAATTGACAATGACAATAAACGATTCTGTGATTACTAAATATTTTGGAGACCTTACTTTTGGGATTACCCTTGTAAAAAGAAAAAAAAGGTTTCTTGTTTTTTTTTTCTTTTTGGAATTTTAATGGACCATGATGTTTTTTTATTAGATATTTTGGACCATATGACCTTTAGGCACCCCTTTTGCGATCTCGTTTCTTAAGGACATTTTTTTCATTTACACTGTCAAAATCGCGGTTGTTTGTTAACAGACGATTTTTAGATTTTTTTAAAAATTATAAAACTACCCCCTAACCCTAACCCTAACAAACAACCGGATTTTGAGGTGTAAATGAAAAAAATGTCCTTATGAAACGAGATCGCAAAAGGGGTGCCTAAAGGTCATATGGTCCGATATTTTTTCCAGCTCACGCCTAGAAAGAGAAAAAAAAAGAAATAATTTAGTTCACACAATTTTCTTAAGTGAAAACAAAGTAATTTCCTGTTTACAAGTTTTTCGCAGTTAAAGATATTGATTTAGCTTATAAAGAGGTAGTTGATGGGTTAAAATTCTTGTCTTCTCTCTTTCAAGATTTTTGGTTGGCTGGTTGGTTGGTTTCATTTTATGGCATATCAACACTTGTTGGGTTATTTTATGCCGAAGGCATTTTGTTTTACTCATTCTTGATGGATACTCAATTTTTTTAAATACAATTTTTTAAACACATTTTTGAAACTCATTTTTGATCTATGTAACCCATAGATGGGACCCTAACAGGTACTACCACTCTGGGTCAGAGTGGACCTGGGAGTAATGGTGATGAAGGGGTACTCCACATTCCCCAAACCTCTAAAACTGGAACCTCACCATCAGATAGAGTTTAACATCATTCCCAGGACATGTAGACCCTCAACCACTGTCTTCTAGTACATAAATGATAAAAAGTGTTGGGACAATCATATAGATGGTAGGGCTTGATGTTACCAGCCAATCTATCGTTTAGATAGGAAAAATATTTTTTTTAAATGTGCTTTGAAAAAATATGTTTTAAAAAATTGAGTTTTAAAAAATGTTGAATACCTATCAATAATGAATAAAACAAAACGTCTTCAGCATAAAATAACCCAACAAGGGTTGACATGCCATAAAATCCAACTGACCAACCAACCAACCAACACCAACCAAAAAATCAACCTTGACTGCTTGTAACATGGAAAACTCGTCAGTTGGGCACTCGTTTGTTAAGATTACCACCCTTACTTGCCACGGTTCTCCTATCTGATACTAGGGGACATGAAAGGGGATTACCTCCTGTTTCTACCAATATGTACTTGGTGGCATAGCAAGCAGTATGCCAATGTCGGATTTTCTTTCCCTTTATAACTTCGAAAAAGCTAACAGAGCATCTCTGTTTACGAGGCAGGGAGCTTCTCATCCCAATTACCTTGTGTTGTATGACACATCAGAACATACTAAACATATAAGTTAAATTTTTTTTTGCTATATATAATATCAAGGACCTCAGCACATCTCTACTTAAAGTCTATTTTGTTATTGTTTATTTTGTTAAATTGTCGTTAATTGTTTTTGCATTTTTTAGCTCAGTCGGTAGAGCGTTCGGCTAGAAACCACAAGGTTCCTAGTTCGATACCGGTCCCGCCAACTCAGCGTATGAGTGGCACAGGGATATGTGCGGTAAAGTAAGGAGCTGATGGTAGGTGTGGCGCCCCACCTCAGATGCTAAAACAATCTCCTTGGTCTAGCGCTATTGAAAAGGGGATAGACTCCCTCGCTGACTGGCTGATACCGACTTTAGGCCGCCCCGTCGACTTTACTTATTCCCTAATAAACTTAATGTCATGGATTATGCCTTATACTGAGTTAAAAAAAAGTTAGGTAATTATGAACTTTTGTTTAGTAAATTAGGGTGTCCCAGAAAAAACAGAACCCACAAATTTTGTAATAAAACTGTTAATTTTAACTAGGGGGGTTTTGGGTTAGGGTTCTGTTTTTTCTGGGTCACATTGTACAGGGTGACCCAGAAAAAAACAGAACCCAAATTATTTATTTATTTTCCCATTAAACTAACCCTAACCCTACACCCCCCCCCTAGTTAAAATTAACAGTTTTATTACAAAATGTGTGGGTCCTGTTTTTTCTGGGACACCAAAAGTTAATTCTGTGTGGACCATTAGATGAAAAGGTGGAGACTTTTAAATCATGTCATCATAAAAAAAAACCCTCACCTTGCAAATGTTAACATTTAAATAAAAATCAACCTATAAAACCGTTTTGAACATTCAATGAAAACTTCCTGTTTTTTCGTGATTGTTTTATGAGAAAACCCAAGAGATAAATGTTTTATGAATCGGTTAATTTGATTCATGTAATCCCTAATAAACTTAATGTCATGGATTATGCTTTATACTGAGTTAAGAAAAAAGTTAATTCTGTGTGGGTCATTAGATGAAAAAGTGGAGACTTTTAAATCATGTCAGCATAAAAAAAAGACAACTATAAAACCGTTTTGAACATTCAATAAAAACTTCCTGTTTTTTTTTGATTGTTTTATGAAAAACCCAAGAGATAAATTGAATTGAAAAAATGTCCTTGACAGCCAAACATTGAAGCCATTGTGACATCATTTGACATATTAGGGGTTGGGGGGATGTCTATTATATCCTTTTTTTATTACACTTTTAAAGGCAAATTTTGATGACCATTAAGTTCAATGTCAAGTTACATTCTATTTCTAGAATTTATATCATAAGTAAGTAAGTAAAGTCTTTGGGGTGGCCTAATATCAGTATCAGCCAGACAGTGAGGGAGTTTATCCCCTTTTCACTAGCGCTAGACCAAGGAGATTATTTTAGTGTCTGATGTTGAGCACCACACTTACCATCAACTCCTCCTCCTATTTTTCCTAGCCAAAAATATCAAGATTACATTATACAATCAAAACAGAGGTATTAATTAGGTATTAATTGATATTATCAAACTCTACAGCAGTGATACTCTGTAACTTAGATTCTATTTCAAGAATTTATATTATAATCAATTTTGAATAGATACAGTATTGACTATAAATAATTATTCTCCTTTTCTTCGAAGCCAAAAATACGTGGGGATGAATATAAAATCAAAATAAGATAAAAAATGATTTTAAAAATAACAATCTCCCATGAGCCCTCAGACAGGAAGAACCCTCTGGGCATGTGCAGAGAAAAGAACCCACTTCCTATCACCAATGAGATCCCTCAGTGAATCGAACAGTTGCTACCACTGGACACAAAGAAATTTCCTTTCAACAAAGTTATGAACCGACATAAATATACAACATAAAACCAAGACATTAAGTTTATTAGGATTACATGAATCAAATTAACCGATTCATAAAACATTTATCTCTTGGGTTTTCTCATAAAACAATCATGAAAAAACACTAAGTTTTCATTGAATGTTCAAAACGGTTTTATAGGTTGATTTTTATTTAAATGTTAACATTTGCAAGGTGAGTTTTTTTTTTTTTATAATGACATGATTTAAAAGTCTCCACTTTTTCATCTAATGGCCACACAGAATTAACTTTTGGTGTCCCAGAAAAAACAGGACCCACAAATTTTGTAATAAAACTGTCAATTTCACACATTGGGTTAGCTCAGTCGGTAGAGCGTTCGGCTAGAAACCACAAGGTTCCTAGTTCGATACCGGTCCCCGCCAACTCAGCGTATGAGTAGCACAGGGATCTGTGCAGTAAAGTAAGGAGATGATGGTAGGTGTGGCGCTCCACCTTAGATGCTAAAACAATCTCCTTGGTCTAGCGCTATTGAAAAGGGGATAGACTCCCTCGCTGACTGGCTGATACCGACATTAGGCCGCCCTGTCGACTTTACTTTTTTTTACTTTCATTATAAAATCAAAACAGATATCATTAGGTAATTGCAATCATAAGCAAGTTCATCCCTAATACCCTTGGGAAAGGTATGAACCCAAATCTCCCTCCAGCTATGGGTAAATAGCAGGGCAGACTGGACTCTTTAACCATGGCTAGGTAACCAGTCTAGGAGAAGGAAAACTGAATTCAAACCTGTTAAACTCCGCTTAAGAAATTGACCTTGTGTCGCATCCTGCTCGTGCGGAGGGGTTGGTAAATATATAAGCAAGTTCATCCTTTACAAGAATTCTTTGTTTTCACCTCAGTCTCTGAGGACTATGATGGAGAATGCAAGAAAGTCATAATAAAGGTCGGAGGTCAAAAACATTATTGTGATTACCCAGGATCAGGTAGCTTCAATGGCAGTTCCAGCATACGGCTACCTGATCCTGGGGAAATGCAATCCTTTTTTTTGCCCCGCCCCCTCATTATGACTTTCTTGCGTTCTCTACTGTAGTTCTTCTTCCTGTGGTAATCCTCTGATGAGACTCAAGTGAAAACAAAGAATTCTTGTTAAGCATTTCAATAGATCTCTTTGTGTCACTATTTAACGTAATTCCAAATGTATGGTCTTTAAGAAATCACAGAAACATATATTGTTTATTGTCAATGACGTTTATATATCGTTTTAAAGTTTCAACATGTATCCATTTTTCTACATAATCGCCATTTTGTTCAGTGCATTTTTGTAGGCGTTGTGGCAGTTTTTGTATGACCAGGTTACACAAGCTCGCTGTCATGTTGTTGAGAAAGTGTTGAACCCCATCGTCGTTGCAAACTCCATACACCACTTGAGGACGTTTTTGACATCTATGCATGATTCACCATACACTTCCGTTTATTGGCGATAAATTTCAATCGGTTTAATGCAATTTGTGTTCAAAAACCAAATAACTGCATGAGCTTCACACTTTGGAGCTCCATCAGAAACGACTGCCAAGACAAGACTGAGCATTGCATCAAGATGTACGCAGGCGCATGCGCATGCACTAGGAACACAACAGTGTTGCCAATAGCTGCACAAACAATTTCACCGTGTCCCTAGCACGTAGGCGTTGTGGCAGTTTTTGTATGCCCCTATCATACCAGCTCCTCAACATGTCGTTGAGGAAGCATTGCACCGAGTCATCGTTGAAATATCCCTACACCACTTGCGGATGTTTTTGATATCCATGCATGATTTGCCACACGCTTCCATTAATTGGCAATGAATTTCAATCAGTCTAATGCCTTTTGCATTCTAAAAGCAAATAACTGTGCAAACTTCACACTTGGTGGTAGCATCTGTCAGGAGCTCCATCAGAAATGACTGGTAAGCTAAGACTGAGAATGGCAGCAAGGCTCACACAGAACAAACACAACAGTTTATTTGTCTCATACCCCACCTGTATAGACTGGGCACAAGGCTCCGTTTTAATATGGGCCCACCCACAAGCCAAAGCTAATGGGTGGGAGAGAACAAAAATTGCGTCGATCCCATCGGCATTCCCCCTCAAGGGGGGTGCCTCAGGCGCTGGGCAATAAACCCAGCCCTGCCCCCAAAGGGGCAAGTATTGCCTGGAGGGATAGCCCTCTGGGATCGACGCTATTAATTTAACACCTCACCGGTCCAGAGGCCGAAGCTCACTGGACCTCATCCCAAAGGACGGTTTGGCAGTGCCACAAACACAACAGTGTAGCCAATAGCTGCACGAACAGTTTCCCTGCATCCCCAGTGCTTTGGAGACCTTACTTTTAGGATTACGCTTATACAGTAGCATGTCAACGTTGTGATTGGGGGAGGGGGTAAAAACCTGGTGCCCCTTCCAGTGGCCAATGAATACTGATTCAGATTTTTTCAAAGCTTCATGTTTCAATTAATTTGAAATGATTTATTGTATTTGTGCTCCTCTAGTTGGAGTGGGTCTTTTAAATTCAATGGGACCCATTGAAGGGGCTCCATATAGATTTTGATACATCTTTTTTTATATACATATAGATTTTTGATGTTTCAATTGTCCAGTTTCAAATTCTACATATTCATAGTTTATGGGTATAGTGGCAAATAGTTAAGCAATATATTTCAATGTTATGGCAATGCAAAGGCTTTTGGGTTAGGATGATTTTGCACCTCCCTGCATAGCTGCCCCACCCTGACCTCCTTTTGTTCTGCCACTGCCCTCATAAACGGATTCTTTAAAGAAATATTTCTAAAAACTGTATCTTATTATAATGGATATTCAGTGTCTGTCTGTAACTATGTCACTGCTTATGTCACAATACCCTCAGGAATTGCATAAGTTTATCAATGAGTATTCAATTTATAGTAAAAATTGTTAATACATAGAATAAATCTTATTTATTAAAGACATCTCCATGAAAATCTGAGTTAGATTTGTCTCAAAACAGCGCATGTTATTAGTTTAAAGTACTACAATGTATCACTAATACATATTATATGGTGTAGTTAATTTGCATACTGGTTTTAACAAAACTAGGTTTAATAAATAATTACTTTGTGTTATTGATCTCTAATATCATTGTTTTATTCTCCAACATATTAAAATCAATCCTATTAATGATTTTATATAGAAACCAATTAAAATATATAACTAAAATAAGAGTAATCTTTTTTATATGTGTTCTTATTTAATTTTGTTAGTCTTTCTAATTTTATTATATTAAAACTTAAATACTTATGCCAAGAGGGCACATATTCTTGCTAGTATCATTAAAGCTGACATGCAACATTTGATATTTAATTCTGAACTTTGATTAGATAACATAACTTACACAATGAAAAAAAAAGCCTTACCGTATTGTGTATTGCCATTGGGATGTGTTTTTAATTTTTTTAAATGGCTTTAAAAAACCTTTTAATAATGTCACATTTAGACTTATTAATAATGTACATTTTTCTTTATTTAATTGAATTTTCCTTTTCTCTTTTTGACACAATAAGGACCATTGTTCTATTCATAGAACATCTCTATAATCTTCATACAATGACTGCTATTTACACAGTAGCATTGCAACCAACAAAGCCTTCATCAGATGATGACTCTGGGTTCAGGCATGGTTTCGGGGCTGAAGCATCATTACCACTAACCCAGAGTGTCCCAGCAGTATCTCACGATATCAGCAGATTTTGTCGGTTTGATGTCGCATTGTAGGATTGCCATATTCACGCTGATGTGGTTAGAGCTTTATCCTGGATCTTTTTTATGTATTTCCTCTTGTCTGGTGGAGAAAGTCTGAGTTTAGACAAAAATGCCAAGGTTGATTTGGTAATAAATCCTTGGCATCCGACTTTGATAGGAAATACATCCGTTATCCATGCATTTCTGACACATTGTTCTCGTAAATCTTCATATTTTAATATAATAATCTTTGTATTTCTTAACTGTATGACTGTTATTATCTTGCAAAAATATATTCAACAGTTCTATAATTTATGGAATAAAAAAACTTGTTCAAGTTTAGGATAAAGATATCCAAATAAATATTGTATAATGCTAAGAAAATGCTAAATAGGAAATAGATTTAGCCATTACAAATACATGAATATCATTATAATTGATATCAGTCTAAGTACTATATTATATAATTCATTTTTTTTTTTTTCATGTTTAGGTATATTTTCTTTTTTAAAAAAAAAAAAAAAAAAAAAGGATTTTCAGAGATATCAAATTTACTTTAAATAAATATTGGTATCATCTAAATTTGAATGGATTGATTGATTGGTGAGTTGGATTTTATGGCATGTCAACCGTTGTTGGTTATTTTATGCCAAATATGTTTTTGTTTTATTCATTCTTGTTGGGTATTCAATTTTTCTTTTAACTCATTTGTTTTTTAAACACATTTTTTAAAACTAATTTTTTTTATCTATTTGGAATTAAGAAAGTCCTAAACATTCAAGATGAAATGCAAAAATGTAAATCTTGATTATCAGGAGTTGCTTATCCACTGAATTCTTATTTCTTATGAGTGATGTCACCTCAGCTAAATAATGCGCCATTCCATTTTTTTATCATACATCGAATAGATTTTATTTATTAATGAGTCTCTATGAAAATCTGAATTAGATTTACCTTAAAACTGCTCATGATATCAGTGCATTTAAATTCTGCAATGTCTTGTATATCACTAAGAAATAAAGGTTTACATGATATATGGTGTAGTTAATTTGCATACTGGTTTTAACAAACCGGGTTTAATAAATAATTACTTGGGGTTAATGATCTCTAATATTATTGTTTTATTCTCCAACATATTAAAATCAATCCTATGAATTATTTTATATAGAAAGCAATTAAAATATAATTAGAATAAGTGTAATCTTTTCATATGCGTTCTTATTTAATTTCATTAGTCTTTTGATCTCTACATATATAAAGGGAAGTTGTGTGTATGTATCTATGTATGTGTGTGTGTATGTCTGGAGGAAACTACGAAAATAAACAACAGCAATGTAAATATATATACACATTTACTATCTCCAGAGCTTGCTTTTTGTGCAAAAATCATGAAAATTTATATTTGTGAAGATAATTAAAAATCAGGATTTGAATAGTAAGAAAAAGGAAAGTCACTGGTTGTGTTCGTGATTAAAACATAAACAAATCAATTATGTAAGATCAAAACATAAAATGGATCAGCTAGACTAACTTTTTAATATATCCCCCTCATAGATATATATATATATATATTGCTGCATAAGTAGCCGCTGTTAAAATGGATAATGAGTAAAGTAGGATTTTTGCTGCTGCTACTTTTTCAATAAAGCAGTTATGGTGACATGAAAGTGATAAGACCTTCTGGCAATGGAACTGAGTGCAGGGAGAGTCACATTTGTCATTAGTGCAACATTTTAGATAAAATTTAATACTTAGTTCACCAAGAACAATCACACGACCATACATGCACATATGATGGCAGCAAACTCATATTCAAGTATTGCCATTGCTTGATATAGTAATAATAACAAAAAAAAAAAAAAAGAAGCTCAACAGTTCAAACAATATAATGGTGAGCTTCAAAAAAGTTCAACAATGAGCTGCACGAAAGTGGCTCTTTAGTCCTGCCAAAGTCTTGCACACCTTCCCACATTTACAGGTATTTCCAGGGAGCACAGGGTATTTTATTAGTCCATCCCGCCGATGCACAGATTGGTGACTGATCAGGCCAGCTTTGCTCATACATAGCCTTCCACACTGGTCACATAGTAGACCGATTTGAAGCCCTTGATTGTCTACTTTTTTACATGCACATATACACACATGAACACATACATACATACATACATAAAATGAAAAATATCATAGGAGAATGCTAGTAAATTTGATTATTACTAGGTACCCAAGTTTTGTGGCCTTGTTCTAGATTTAGCTTTGTGCACACACACACACATGTGCATGTGCGTGTATATATATATATATATACAAGGTTCATGGTTCGATATCATCCCTCGCCAACTCAGAGTATGAGTAGCACGGGGATCTGTGCAGTAAAATGAGGAACTGATGGTAGGTGTGGTGATCCACCTCAGACACAAAAAAATAATCTCCTTGGTCTAGCGCTAGTGAAAAGGGGATAGACTCTCTCGCTGTATGGCTCATACCGACATTAGGCTGCCCCGACGTCTTTACTTATATACTTATATCATATAGATATATAACATGATTAAAATGAAAAGAAACTGATTAGAAATATATAAGACTAGCAGGACCTGTGGATATACCATAGTATGATAATTTAATCATTACAAAGTTTGATATGTTTGCTTAAGAGCTACTGCAAAAATAGTTCATGAGTAGCACGGGGATCTGTGCAGTAAAATGAGGAACTGATGGTAGGTGTGGTGATCCACCTCAGACACAAAAAAATAATCTCCTTGGTCTAGCGCTAGTGAAAAAGGGGATAGACTCCCTTGATGTCTGGTTGATACTGACTTTAGGCCACCTCGATGACTTTTACTTTTACACTAAAACCTAAATACTTATACCCAACGGAGGGCATGTATTGTTGCTAGTTTTGTTAAAAGAATTCTGAGAACCTTCGTTATTTTTTAGTTTTCAGTCTACTGCTCTAACCTTTTGAACATTGTCTGCAAAAGTGTTGGTGAAAACGTTGTAAAGGATTTTGTGATTGTCAGTTGTGATTTCAGACATTTGGAGATTAATTCTCACTGAACAAGTGGTGGTGTGGGGGGATGATTGATCGCTATTTTTTGGAGGGGGTGGGTGGTGTAGGGGAGGAAGTAGGAGAGAACAGAGAGAGAGAGAGAGAATGAGTGAGAGAGAAGAGAGAGAGAGAGAGAGAGAGAGAGAGAGAGAGAGAGAGAGAGAGATGTGAGGAGGATGAGTGTAAGAGAGAGAGAAGAGAGAGAGAGAGAGAGAGAGAGAGAGAGAGAGAGAGAGAGAGAGAGAATGTGAGGAGGATGAGAGAGAGAGAGAGAGAGAGAGAGAGAGAGAATGTGAGGAGGAAGTGTAAGAGAGAGAGAGAGAGAGGAGAGAGAGAGAATATGAGGAGGATGAGTGTAAGAGAGAGAGAGAATGTGAGGAGGATGAGAGTAGAGAGAGAGAGAATGTGAGGAGGATGAGTGTAAGAGAGAGAGAGAGAGAGAGAGAGAGAATGTGAGGAGGATGAGTGTAAGAGAGAGAGGAGAGAGAGAGAATGTGAGGAGGATGAGTGTAAGAGAGAGAGAGGGGGGAGAGAGAGAGAATGTGAGGAGGATGAGTGTAAGAGAGAGAGGGGGAGAGAGAGAGAATGTGAGGAGGATGAGTGTAAGAGAGAGAGAGGGGGAGAGAGAGAGAATGTGAGGAGGATGAGTGTAAGAGAGAGAAGATAGAGAAAGAATGAGAGAGAAGAGAAGAGAGAGAAGAGAATGAGAGTAGAGAGAGAGGGGGGAGAATGAGAGAAAAGAGAGAGAGAGAAGAATGAGAGCAGAAAGAGAATGATAGAATGTATGTGAGAGAGAGAGAGAGAGAGAAAAGAGAGAAAGAGAAAGAGAGAGAGAGAGAGAGAGAGAAACTGGTTTGTAGTTTCCATCATTAATTTATACTCTGGACAAAACAAAACAAAACTTAATTCGTTTGGCACATGTGGACTTAGAAACAGACACTTGCTGACTTGAGTGACTGGCAGGTATTCATACTTAACTATTATTTCATCCATTCAGTCTTTTTTTTTTTTAAGTCAGGTCTTTTTCTTCTTGTTTCTCCCCCCCCCCCATTGTATCATTCACTTGTACGTACATTCTCACATTCTTTAGAAATCATGAAGTAGGTGTCTGCATATTTGATTCTAGAAAAATCGAGATAGATTATTCAATTGGGGATTATAAAGTCGTCCATGATTCATTGTTTTTCGCTCAACAAGGCAAGACGAGCCAATTTTGCAAAATACCTTTTTTTTTAGATTAACGACAAGGATAAACACACAGTAATCAGTCCTGTCGTCTGGGGATTTAGAATACACTGCCTTTCCCAATTTGTGCCATTGTTACCCAACCCATTCACAACAGGTAGGATGTGACACAAGATCACAAAGTATGAATCATCCAGAGAGGATCAAACTCACTCCCTAGCACCTATATGATTTTCCCAACCCTATTGCCCTTAAGGCAAGCCCCAAGTCCTTTTTATCATATGGGTGCTAGAAGGCGGTGGCTGCGGGTCTACATGTCCTGTGAATGACGTTAAACTCTATCTGATGGTGAGGTTCCAGTTTTGGAAGTTTGGGGAATGTGGAGCACCCTTTCATCACCATTGCTCCCTGGTCCACTCTGACCCGGAGTGGTAGTACCTGTTAAGGTCCCATCTATGGGTTAAATAGAAAAATGTATTTCTAAAAAAATTGTATTATCCAGTAAGAATTGATTTGTTTCAAAACTTTATCGGCATTAAATGACCCACTGAGGTTGATATGCCGTAAAAAAAAATTTAAAAAAAAGTATTAATGATAGGGAAAAGGGTTTACTTAGCAAAGATACAAGAAGAATAGAGTAATTAGTAATTGTTAAGTTGAATTAACAAGTCCCATGAGATCATGTTTCTCTCTTCTGATATTTTGTCAGGCATTATTTATAGGAAAAACAACTGACTCCTTCTCATCATTTAGGTACTATATGACAAAAAGTCAGATGGTTTAAGTGTACCCAACCATTGTTATTTTCTCAGAAAGGGTCAGACAGTCAGCGTGTATCTGACCATTGCTATTTCCACAGTCAAGGTCAGGCAGTTGAAGTGTATTCAACCACTGCTATTTCCTCAGAAAGGGTCAGATTGGTCAAATGGTCTAAGTGTGTCTGACCATTGCTATTTTCTCAGACATAGGTCAGACAGTCTAAGCGTGTCTAACCACAGCTACTTTTATCTAAGGAGGTCAGATGGTCTAAGTGTATCTGCTATTTTCTCAGACAAGATCAGTCAGTCTAAGCGTGTCTGACCATCACCACTTTTCTCTGAGGAGGTCAGATGGTCTAAGTGTATCTGACCACTGCTATTTTCTCAGACAAGATCAGTCAGTCTAAGCGTGTCTGACCATCACCACTTTTCTCTGAGGAGGTCAGATGGTCTAAGTGTATCTGACCACTGCTTTTTTTCTCACAAGATCAGTCAGTCTAAGTGTGTCTGACCATCACCACTTTTCTCTGAGGAGGTCAGATGGTCTAAGTGTATCTGACCACTGCTTTTTTTCTCAGACAAGATCAGTCAGTCTAAGTGTGTCTGACCATCACCACTTTTCTCTGAGGAGGTCAGATGGTCTAAGTGTATCTGATCACTGCTATTTTCTCAGACAAGATCAGGCAGTCTAAGCATGTCTGACTATCACCACATTTTTCTGAGGAGGTCAGATGGTCTAAGTGTATCTGACCACTGCTATTTTCTCAGACAAGATCAGGCAGTCTAAGCGTGTCTGACCATCACCACTTTTCTCTGAGGTCAGATGGTCTAAGTGTATCTGACCACTGCTTTTTTCTCAGACAAGATCAGGCAGTCTAAGCGTGTCTGACCATCACCACATTTCTCTGAGGAGGTCAGATGGTCTTATATCTGACCACTGCTATTTTCTCAGACAAGATCAGTCAGTCTAAGCATGTCTGACCATCACCACATTTCTCTGAGGAGGTCAGATGGTCTAAGTGTATCTGACCACTGCTATTTTCTCAGACAAGATCAGTCAGTCTAAGCGTGTCTGACCATCACCACATTTCTCTGAGGAGGTCAGATGGTCTAAGTGTATCTGACCACTGCTTTTTCTCAGACAAGATCAGGCAGTCTAAGCATGTCTGACCATCACCACTTTTCTCTGAGGAGGTCAGATGGTCTAAGTGTATCTGACCACTGCTATTTTCTCAGACAAGATCAGTCAGTCTAAGCGTGTCTGACCATCACCACTTTTCTCTGAGGAGGTCAGATGGTCTAAGTGTATCTGACCACTGCTATTTTCTCAGACAAGATCAGTCAGTCTAAGCGTGTCTGACCATCACCACTTTTCTCTGAGGAGGTCAGATGGTCTATGTGTATTGACCACTGCTATTTTCTCAGACAAGATCAGTCAGTCTAAGCGTGTCTGACCATCACCACATTTCTCTGAGGAGGTCAGATGGTCTAAGTGTATCTGACCACTGCTATTTTCTCAGACAAGATCAGGCAGTCTAAGCGTGTCTGACCATCACCACTTTTCTCTGAGGAGGTCAGATGGTCTAAGTGTATCTGACCACTGCTTTTTTCTCAGACAAGATCAGGCAGTCTAAGTGTGTCTGACCATCACCACTTTTCTCTGAGAGGTCAGATGGTCTAAGTGTATCTGACCACTGCTTTTTTTCTCAGACAGATCAGGCAGTCTAAGTGTGTCTGACCATCACCACTTTTCTCTGAGGAGGTCAGATGGTCTAAGTGTATCTGACCACTGCTATTTTCTAGACAAGATCAGTCAGTCTAAGCGTGTCTGACCATCACCACTTTTCTCTGAGGAGGTCAGATGGTCTAAGTGTATCTGATCACTGCTATTTTCTCAGACAAGATCAGTCAGTCTAAGCGTGTCTGACCATCACCACTTTTCTCTGAGAAGGTCAGATGGTCTAAGTATATCTGACCATTACCAACCTAACTCCAAACAATTTCATTGATACAGTTTCTTTCTTTTCTTTTTTCTTCTTTCTTTTTCTTTCTTTCTTTTTTTTCTTTTTCTTCTTTCTTTTTCTTTTTCTTCTTTTTCTTTTTCTTTTCTTTTTCTTCTTTCTTTTTTCTTCTTTTCTTTCTTTTTCTTCTTTCTCTTTTCTTTTCTTCTTTCAAACTCCCTATTGATTATCCATTTATGTTTCTCTTCCCAAATCATTTGAGTGAAAAGGCAAGAAACAAACACAGACCTAAAGATCAATTTTTATTATCTACAAACTTATCTAGATTTTCACAAAAACAACAGAATGAAGGCAGTCAGAGACTCATATATAAATATACACTAATAGAACATAGAATTGAATATATTTGTCGCAAACCCCACTTGTATGGACTGGGCACAAGGCCTCGTTTTAACATGGGCCCACCCACAAGCCGAAGCTCATGCGTGGAAAAGAACAAAAATTGCGTCGTCGCCTAGGGGGATAGCCCCCTGGGATCGACGCTATCATTAAACTCTGGACAAGTCCAGTGGCTGAAGCTCGCTGGACCACCGGTGTTAACCGGAAAACCGAATGTGTAATGAGTTCATAAAAAAAAAAAGATACATAGAACATAGAATTGAAACATGCTCAATATGTTTCAAATGACTCAAGATTAAACTCAACGGTAATATAAGGGTCGGTTTGGCTCAGTCAATAGAGCATCCACCTGGGAATCACAAGTTTCCAGGTTCGATACCAGTCCTTGCCAAATCAGCACATGAGTAGCACAGTTTAGATAATCTGATCTATGTGGTAAAGTATCATATAGTACCTAAATAATGACAATGGAATCATCTCATTATGAATGTCAGACGAAACTTTAGAAGAGAGAAACGAGATCTCACAGGACTTGTTAACTCAACCTACCAATTGCTAATTACACAGTTCACCTTGTATATTTGCTTAGTAGACCTTTTGCCCTATCATTAATACTAGAGGTAAAATAATTATGGTATATACTTGTGGATAGGTCGCACCCCTAATTTGTGGTTATCCAGAATTGGAACCTTACCATCAGATAGAGTAACGTCATACCCAGGATATGAAGACCCTCAACCACAGCCTTTAGCAGATATATGATAAAAAAGGTTGGATTTTGCCATAAGAGCAATAGGGTTAGGGCAATCATATAGGTGCTAGGGCTTGACATGACCAGCTGATTGATCAGAAGGGGTCTCTCCAACCGCTGTCTAGCCTAAGTAAGAGTCAAAGAGGAGTGTTGCATGTCATGAACTGTTTAGCCACCATTCCATCCTTAAGTATCACAGGTCGCCACCCACATCCAACTGGTGGTCCTATTGAGGGGGGGGGGTTCTTACCCTTCTGCAGAGGTGCAGTCGGTGTATTCTAAAGCCCTAGCCGAGAGGTTTGGTAATTGTATTGACTCACAGGTAGGTCACATTGTAATCTGGTTAGTTACATGACTTATTCTAACATAAAACTTATCAAATATTCACCTTTGTTTCAAGACTTTGCTTACAAATATTCAATCTATAACCTGTTGCCATAGACTGTGATGCATAATGCAAACATATAGAAATAAGCTTTGCGTTTCTTAGCACTATAATCATAAATTATTTGTGCGTTTCTTAGCACCCTAATCATAAATGAGCCTGCAATTTTTGATTGTTGCAACTTACTGATAAATAAAAATTAAAGTAGTGCTGTTTTACATTTATGTTGAAAGGTTAGGTCGCACCACTGATTTTGACGAAATTTTTGGCCAAAAAAGGTGCATCCTATCCGTGAATACATACATAACTTATATATTATATTATTAAAACATAAAATTATGAAAGTTAAAATAACTAGCAAAAATATGTGCTATCAGGTGCAAGTAATTCAGTTTTAATGAATACGTATATATTAAAAAGACACAAAACTAAATAAGAACTCATATAAAAAGATTGAATTTATTTTAATTGATTTCTATATGAAATTATAAATAGGATTGATTCAATGTGTCTGAGAATAAAACAATATATTAGAAATCAATAACACCAAGTAATTATTTATTAAAATCAATTTTGTCAAAACCCGTATGCAAACTATCCACACCATATACTATATAAACCTTTATTTCTTAGTGATATATAGAACACATTGCAGGATTTTAAATGCACTAATAACATGGGCTGTTTTGAGGCAACACTAACTCAGCTAAACCTTCATAGAGACATTATTAATAGATAAGATGCTAATTAAGATTAAATGATAATTATTTAATAATCAATAAGAATATAATGTAAATAACTAAGGGAGTTGCGACGTTGGTGGTGATGTAGTTTCAGTTACTGACAGACATACTGATAATCTCCATTATAATAAGACTAGAAGTGGCTACCCGGCATCGCCTGGAATGAGAGAGGGGGGGCAAAAGGTTAGTCTCACATATCCGTTATAACTGAATCACGAGTTGGATCCTCACAGGATGCCCCATTAAAATCTCTATGTAAAAAAGACTTTAAAAAAAAGTGCACAGACACTCATGAATGAAAAAAAAATCCATGTGTAACTATGATTCAAAAAGCAAGCTTTTTTATAATTGTTTTTATGATTTGAAAAAAGAAAAAAAAAAAAAAAAGTCTTCCAAATGGTTGGGCAGTTCATCAAATTATTGAATTGACTTGTTCCCAAAAGAAATTGGCAGATTCACAACATTATTTTTTTTTCTTTTAAATTTATGGATTGTTCTTTTTATTATTAAATAGTCTGGCCCAGGATTAGTTGAGGAATGGGGGGCTGGGTGGGTGGAGGAAAAAACAAACACCACAAGCTGGGGTAGATATTTACCCAATTCATTCACCATGGGGTAGGATGTGACATGACACAAGGTCACAATATGGGGGGATCAAACTAGCTATTCAGTAGTAATGGATCTGCAAGACTAACTTGCAAACAATCACACCACAAAAGGATACCTTCTTACCCCAATCCATTCGAAAGGGGGGGGGGGTAAAATAAACATCACAAACAGGGGTAGATATTTACCCAACTCATTCACCATGGGTGGCAGATGATATCAGTTATTGGGGTGGGTGGGGGTCATCTAGTGAGGATTGAAGTGGTTATTCATTAGTAATGGATCTGCGAGATTAGTTTGTTAACCATCATACGATGATGGGATGCCCTTTTTACCGGAATGAATTCAAATGGGACGGGGGTGGGGTGGGGAACACATATCACAAGCTGGGGTAGATATTTACCCAACTCATTCCCCATGAGTGGGATGTGATACAAGTTTGCAATTATGGGGGGGGGGCATCTATTAAGGATTAAAGTCACTATTCAGTAGTAATAGATCTGCAAGACTTGTCCCTTCTGCTAAGAGCAGAATGAGACACAAAACAAACAAGTCAATTTCAAGCAGTGAAGTTGGTTTGAATTTAGAGTTTTTCTTCTCCTAGATTAGTCCGCCCTGTCGACTGCACCTCTGCAGAGGGGTAAGACTCCCCCAATGGGGCCACCTGTTGGCCATGGGTGGCAACCCGTGATGCTTAAGGATAGAGCCCAGGTGGATTAGCAGTTCATGACATGCAATACTCCACTTTGGCTCTATCTTGGGCTAGACGGGCGGTCGGAGAGGCCCCCTCCGATCAATCGGCTGGTCATGTCAAGCCCTAGCACCTATATGATTTTCCCAACCCTAGTCCCCTTATGGCAATCCCCAACCCCTTTTTTATCATATGGGTGCTAGAAGGCGGTGGCTGCGGGTCTACATGTCCTGGGAATGACGTTAAACTCTGTCTGATGGTGAGGTTCCAGTTCTGGAGGTTTGGGGAATGTGGAGCACCCCTTCATCACCATTGCTCCCTGGTCCACTCTGACTCGGAGTGGTAGTACCTGTTAGGGTCCCATCTATGGGTTAAATAGAAAAATGTATTTATAAAAAAATTGTATTATCCATTAAGAATTAATTTATTTCAAAACTTTATCGGCATTAAATGACCCACTGAGGTTGATATGCCGTAAAACAAAACAAACCAAACCAAATCCTAGATTAGTTGCCTAAACAAGGCTAAAGAACCCAGATTCCCTTTCTATTTACCCATAGTTGGAGAGAAAACAGATAGATGGACGCCTTTCCCAACGGTACCTTCATTACCCAATACATTGACCATGGCTAGGATGTGAACGTGATTCCTTAAAATAACCCTAGACATATTGACATGCCTTTAAAATCAATCGATTATTTTCAGACTTTTTTTATTCTCATCCTCTATTTATATTTTTCTCACAATAAAATGTCCCATCTTCCATTCTTCTCTTGACTTCAACTATTCATTAGGTTTTCTATTTTAATCTCCCCCCCCCCCCACACACGCAGTGCTTAAAAAATTGATTCTTATCCTCATGGTCTGAAGCACAAAAAACTCCAGCCTAATCCCCACCCCCACCCCCACTTTGCCCAAGGCTACATCTCACCAAAGGGTCGGGTCAATCACTTTTGCCTGAGGCATCTCAAAAGAGAAATGCTAATAGAACTGGTCAATTTCTACAACTACCCACACATAACAGTGGGGGGAGGGGGGGTGATTCACCACAGTAAACTTGACCTTGTGTTGGAATCCACCCTCATGGGAAGCCAGATAAATATAAGCACAGTGGTTAAAACACAGAATTTCAAGATAAGAGGTTCGATCATTTTATACATATTTACCAACAGCTCCGCACGAGCAGGATGTAACACAAGGTCAATGTCTGGCTGAGTGTTGAAATAGGTCGGAAAAGTAAAACGGAAAAGTCTGGTGTGGGCATAGAATTTAAGGAATTTAGAAATTACTAAGGATACGAATTATGTTATTTTGTGTTAAAACATACAGTTGATAAATTTTTGGTGTTAAAACATGCAGTTGATAAATTCAATAAAACTGCATGTTTTAACACAAAAATAACATAATTCGTATCCTTAGTAATTTCTAAATTCCTTAAATTATATGCCCACACCAAACTTTTCCGTTTTACTTTTCCGACCTATTTCAACACTCAGCCTAAAGAGCCAAGTCTGACCTACTATTTACCCATACCTGGAAGGAGAGTAGTTTTCCAAGGGTACTTACAGTATGTGAAATGCAAACAGCCTCATCCAGGATTTGAAGTTGGGTCATGATTCCATTTCCTACGATTAAATCTAAAAGGATGCAGAAAAAATTATATCTCTGAGTCCCAGAGTTTGTTTTTTCTTCCCCCACCATTTCCAGCTAACTGTAAATACATTTCAATATTTTCTTGGAAATGAATTACACTGTATGGGTATAAAGTAAGGGGTTAGACCGCTTTAGTTGTTCATAAATAAAAATGCTATAATTCATTAAGAAACTTTAGTTGGGACCCATCAAATTTCTCAGGGACTCATTCAAATCAAATACATGCGTTCCAAGACCACTAAATTAAAGAGCTATCAGCATCACTGTCATATATAAAGAAAACGAACCAAGTAACCAATAAGCACCCCGGCTTTTTGCTAGATTCAAAGGAACTGGTTTTCCTTTGCACCGTCAACTTCTGGTTGTTTGTTAATTGATGATTCTTTTAGCAACGTTTTTTAGTTATTTCATGTTGTTGTTACTTCAGTAGCAATTTTTTTAAAATTATAAAACTATAAACGAAAGACACGTTTTTTATATTAAAGACATGTTTTTTTTTTACAAATTACTTATTTCATGTTGTTAATTTAATAGCATTTTTTTAAAAATTAGCAGTTATTATTATAACCTTATAATATGCTCTTTATGGTTGGCCACATACTATAAGAGACACATAGGCCACATACTATAATAGTAAAAAAAAAAGTGTCTTTAATATAAAAACGTGTCTTTCGTTTATAGTTTTATAATTTAAAAAAAAAGAAAGAATCCTACTGAAGTAACAACAGCAACATGAGATAACTAAAAAGGAGTCTAAAAATCGTCTGTTAACAAACAACTGGAAGTTGACGGTGAAAAGCAAAACCTGTCTTTTTGAATCTAGCAAAAAGCCGGAGTGCTTATTGGTTATTTGGTCCGAGAAAACAAATGAAAAAAAAAAACAAAAAAAAACAAACCTTTTTTTCCAAAATTAAGTGATTTTTGTACAGCAAAAATGGTAGCTAACCGAGAAAAAGTAAAGGTCATTCTCAAATTAGCTAAAAATCTTGAAGTCATTTTAGAAAATTTTTTGTTGTTGTTGACCAGATAAAATGATGATGAATAATTTTACTCACAGAGTGATTGATTCAGGTCAGACAATATTCAATCTGTCATTAAATGTTTTCATTTTTATATTTTGCAACTTGTAATAATAAAAAAGTGACTTGTCTAAGTCAATGCTTTCTGAAAACTTTGTTGAGTAAACAATAAATGATATGCACCCTCCAGGCTGAAGTACGCCCTGTCGACTGCACCTCTGCAGAGGGGTAAGACTCCTCCAATTGGGCCACCTGTTGGCCGTGGGTGGCGACTAGTGATGCTTAAGGATAGAACCCAGGTGGATGAGCAGTTCATGACTTGCAATACTCCACTTTGGCCCTATCCTGGGCTAGACGGGCGGTCGGAGAGGCCCCCCCCCGATCAATCGGTTGGTTACGTCAAGTCCTAGCACCTATAATAGATTTCCCCAACCCTATTGTCCTTATGGCAAGCCCCAACCCCCTTTTATCATATGGGTGCTAGAAGGCGGTGACTGAAGGTCTACATGTCCTGGGAATGACAAACTCTATCTGATGGTTTGGGGAATGTAGAGCACCCCTTCATCACCATTGCTCCCTGTTCCACTTTGACCCGGAGTGGTAGTACCTGTTAGGGTCCCATCTATGGGTTAAATAGAAAAACATGAGTTGATAAACAAAATTGTATTATGCATTAAGAATGAATTTATTTCACAACTTTGTCGGCATTAAATGACCCACCGAGGTTGATATGCCGTAAAACAAAACAAACCAAACCAAACCAAACCAGGCTGAAGTATTTAAGTTTTAATGTAATGAAATATATTAAATCAGAAAGAATAATGAAATTATGTTAGAACGCATATAAAAAGAATACACTTTATTTTAATTATATTCTAATTGGCTTCTATATAAAATCATTCATTGGATTAATTTTAATACAGTGGAGAAGAAAACAATATTAGAGATCAATATCACCAAGTAATTATTTATTAAATTATTATGCAATTTAACCACACCATATATTATGTAAATCTTTATTTCTTAGTGATATATAAGACACATTGCTGGATTTTAAATGCACTAATAACATGGGCTGTTTTGAAGCAAATCTAACTCAGATTTTCATAGAGATATTATTAATAAATCAGATTTATTTTATATATTAATGAAATGATTTTGACAATAAATTGAATACTCACTGATAAACTTACACAATTCCTGAGGGTATTGTTACATAGTTTTGGTTACAGACAGACACTGAATCTTCATTATAATAAGAAGATGGCACGGTGAGAAATCCATTGGAACACCATTTACCTCTAAATATTGTTTTAACTTTCATTATCTGTTGTTTTAATTTTTATATATATATATATATATATATATATATATATATATATATATACACCTAATAAGTCTATTTATGTTTTATATGTTAAAAAAATAAAGATGCTATTTTTTTTTTTTTGTCTTTTAAAAGCATGATTGGGTGGTGAATGTTAATGTTAAAATAGACTAATATTCAAAATTATAGAAATACTGTTGACTTAACGTTTGTGTCAGAATTAATAGTCTGCACTATGGAGATATTTATACTCGTCGGCAGATTTATGGGAAAATAATTTTTGGGTTGTTTTTAGAAGCATAAAAGAAATTAATGAAAAAATATTTTCACTCTAAAAATATTCAAAAATTATTTTCCCATAAATATATAATAGAGATATATATAACACACACACAATATATATATTATATATATATATATATATATATATATAATGTTTTGTTGAACTCAAGGGACAGTTCTTATCTGACGAGCTTTTGTTCAGTCCTTTCTAACTGTCTGGCCAACTTTTTAATATCCAGGTGGAATTGGTGTATGAATCCACCAAAGGTTTTACCACGAGCGCTTTCTGCACTACTTAGTGCCATCATCAGGTGTGGAACTGGTGAGATGTTTCCATTGTTTCTTTTTAAACAAACAGTAGCATTTGGAATCAATAGGAGGAGGGGCTCACAAGTTTATTTTAAACAAACAGTAGCAGTAGGGAAAACTCGTCAGACAAGAATTGTCCGTTGAGTTTAACAAAACATGTTTAAAAGAAAAAATGCTGCATATATATATATATATATATAAAACACACACTAGGCAAAATGTGACTCATTGGGTCACCCATTCAGCTCTGGGTAGATAATTGAGATTAGGGAAAAGGGAGTTAGCAAAGTGAATAAAATTTAAAAAATAAATAAAACCTTAAAATCTTGTTTGACCTCATTTAAGCAATGGGTTGCTGGTTGTGAAATTTAACATAGAAATACATTTCAAATTCTCCCAGCTCTCTCTCACTCTACTCTCCAGAGAAACTAACATTATATAACAAGGAAGTAGTCAAGAGATACATAGAGGGGAAGAAAGTGATAGACACAGAGTAAAGTAAGAAATTGGTCATTTTTTGACTTAATTGCAAATTACGACTAATTAGAACCAATTAAAACAGAATTCTTTTCAAACACAATTCAATCCTAAAAGTAAGGAATAATCTAATAAAAAGGATCAAGTACCAGTTTCAAGGTTGGTTCACAGACAAAACAAAAGATGACAGGGGTGTTCACGTAGTAATTGTTCAGTGTAAACAAATGACACATGCTAGAGCCGCTGCCACTGGTTTATGGTAGGATCATAGTAGTGGGATAGCCAGTTGTGAGCAGCTTAAAGTAGGCAAAGAGTTAAAAAAAGTTGCATGAAAATTCTATTCTAATTATTACATATCATCAAATTCTAAGGAAACAATCATTTGTATTATTTAGATTTTTTGGACTGTTGTCCTCATCTTTGTTGTATACAATGTTTTGGCTGAGGTACCCTCCAGCCTTCTTCAGGTGAAGGATACATTGGCTGAAATGCGTATATCTATTATTATACTAAAGCTAATTGAATCAATGATTGTTTGCTAAAGGCTTTTTTCCTATTTAGTTTAATGACACAAAATACATCCAAAAATATTCCTTGATTTTGGGATTATTTCAAGTTTGAAAAAAAATTCCATTTTATTTGGTTTTAATCAGTCGTAATTTGCAATTAAGACAAAAACTCATGCATCTCTTACTTTACATTCTGCCTGTCACTTCCTCTCTATATATATATCTTTATTAACTACCCCTTATATATGTTAGTTTTCTCTGTGAGACTTGGAGAGTGTGAGCGGTAGATTGAAATATTTGTATGTTAATTTTCAGCAGCTAACGGCTGGCTTATATATAAGACGGGTCAGTTTCTGACTTAATTCTAAATTTTAGCAAAATGATTTTAATTTTTTATTTTATTCTTCGATCGTATTTCTTTTTTTTAAATTTAATCTAATTTGTTTTGCAAGCTAACTTTCTTCCTGATCACAATTATTTACCCAGAGCTCAACAGGTGACCGAATGGGTCACATTTTTTCTAATATATATATATATATATATATCTTATTATAATGGAGATTGTGTGTTTTTCTGTCTGTAACCGATACTATATTACTAATCGAGTCACAATTAACATAGTTATTTTCATCACATTCTTCATGATTTTATTTATATTTAAACCTCAATTATTAATAAAATTGCTTCACCTTTTTATTAGTGTTGTCCATATCTGCATACTAATAACATGCTATTGTATTTATATATACAAAAAAATAGCGGTGTGCAGTGTGAACGGGAAGGCTAATTTGCATATTGATATTAAAAATGTTATTTTATTAAATATGTGCTTAGTATTATTGATTTCTAACGGTTTGGATTTATTTTAATGAATATAAGCAAAAATCTCTCCAATGAATCTTAAATGAAATCCATTAACAAGAAAAAATAAGTGTAATTTTATTCTTTATTTCCTAATTTAACTAAATAGTTAAATAAGTAAAATTCAGCAATGAAAGACGGCAATGATGGAAGAGTAAGTTTCATTTCTATTTTTCTATTATAACCCCACTCTGTTTCAAATCTTTTTATCTGCATTCTTATTAGACTTTCTAATTTAATACGATATTTCATTACATTAAAACTTAAATACTTGCACCCGGAGGGTGCATATATTTGCTAGTATATATAATATACAGGCTGTCCATAAAGTCTCTTTACAACTTTAAAAAAATATTTCAAAAGCAAATGAGCCGACAAATATGTGGAAATTATTACAAAATGAAGAGTAGATATTGAAGTTTATTTGCCTAATTTAACTTTTAACATCCTGTTGAGAAAGTCCAGAGCCCCATTCCTGTAAGGATTTATCAAAAAAATAACTAAAAATGGCCTTTTCAGTTAAAGTTACCTGTTATTTCTCTTAAATCAAAGACTTCTAAATATGTTTAATATTACATTTAAACAAAGGCTATCATTTGGGGTAGATTAGAAAAATTAATGTGACTTCCGGTCGGGTAGAATGAGGCGATATAGAACGTTATACACCTCTACCTATATGGGCACTATTAGTCGGACAAAGCATATTAAGATGGTACTCAATTTCTTGCCATGTTCACTGTAGCATAGCCTCATCAATTTTCACAGTGGAATTAGTCATCTTTTGCTTTAGGTCAGTGATGTACCGCATCTTTGTTCGATACATGATATCTTTAGCATAACCCCACAGAAAGAAGTCCAGGGGAATAATATCTGGAGAATGAGGTAAAGAGACTTTATGGACACCCTGTAGTAACAATATAATTACAATTAAAATAATTTTATATACACAACATTTTAGCTGATGTGCCCTCTGGCCTTCACCTGAAACATAGTGTCGATAACAATAACAAGTCCAAAAAAATCTGAAGAATTTAAATTATCAAGCCTCATCTAAAAAAAAAGTTCAGACAAAAAAAAATAAAAAAAAAGAAACAATCAGTTTTATTTTACCATAGATTGCATCTGAACTTTGATATTGGTTTTTTTTCATTGTCCACTGACTTTACCGCTTCTCTACCACTTACCTTTTTGTCATCTTCTGCACTAGTCAGGAATCTACAGGGTTTCCACAAAGTCTTGAAACAGTTTTAAAATTGAACATTTAATAACTCACATTGTACAAATGATAAAATCTTTTCATAAAAAACATAAAAGTTCAACTCTTAAAGATTTAATATTAATGTATTTTTTAAATTTATTATTGCACTTCAACATGACTGCCATCTTTGTTGATACATTTTCAACCTGTAGCAGGATTTTATGGACACCTGTAGATCACTGGGTGGGTCTTGAAAGCAGAAAACCTGGAGCTCATTTGGCTTGCAAGGTGGGGGCCACAAATTTTTGATTAATCTCAAGTCATGCTTAAAGCACCAGTTTCTAGTCAGTACTATAGAGGAGTAACCATTTACTGCTGGATAGACTCTATTACACTGGCCTGCATTAAAAAAAATTTTTTTCCAAAGATTTACTAAATGATATATGATAGGCATTTCATTTTATGCTGAATTTAAAAATACCTTTCATTGTGTTTAGTCAGGTCTGGTTTTTAAGATGTTCTTAAATACATCACAACAAGTTGTACATAATACTAAAATTTATTCAAAAGTCTGTGGACTCTATTGTAACAAATAAATAGTTATAATACTGTTCTATACATTTTAAGTAAGAGCTTGTATCTTTGCTTAATACTGGAACTATTATTTCACTCCTTGTGAGTTTTTCACACCAGTGTTAGCTGATGGTTTTTCACTGGAGTGACAACAAATCTCTTCATCTTGTTACAGAGATTTTGAATTCCTGTTGTTGAAGAGCTGCACATTGCACTATCTTTATGGCATATCATTCCTAAACAAAGTACTCAGATTGCTTACAGTACCTACTGTTGCTTAAGTGGTCACCCAATTGAATAGGCTCATTGCTGCTTAACTTCAGTGATCTAGCAGGAACCAGTGCTTTCGGCATGACTTGACCTCAAAAAGGTTCATTGGTGCTTAACTTCAGTGATATAACAAGAACCAGTGTCTTCAGTCGTTGTGGCTTCCTTTACATTTACAGAAAGCAAAATGAATAAAACAAAAAAAGAAAATTAAAGAAAAAGAAGTTTAATTTTTAAAATCCGATTTATTCGTCTGTAAAATGCAACTCTCCTTCCAATGACAATTTGTAAAAATCACAACATTCTTCGGATTCACAATAAATTAAAAAAAAACATTATCACATCAGAAATTTGCATTTCAAACAAACCCCAATCATTATTCAAATCTCTCTTTCCCTTTTACTCATTCTTTTCTCTTCATTACATCAGAAACTCATTCATCACATTTTAAAAAAAAAAGAAAAGAAAGAATCTGTACTGTATATGGGGTGGGTGGGGAGTGTATCTGTGTTTCCATGGATGTAGATGTCTGTATAATTAATATCTAGGTGGGTTAGCCTATCAAAATGTGAGTGTATGTGTCTGCAGGAGGAAAGAAGAAAAAAACATAAACAAACAAAAACAGGGTATGAGAAAGGGAGAGGGGGGGTGAATGGTGTGCAGGGAAGAAAATGTATACAATAGATTTTTGAAGAATAAGTGTTAGATATGCATTTAAAATTCATTTTTACTGATTCTATCCCTTTTTCTTATCTCCATCTATTGAAAAGAGTAAGGAGGAGGAAGGGGAAGATTTTGTGTCAGACAGGGCTGGATTTATAAGGGGGGGCAACTGTCCTGGGCCCACCTACCAGAGGGGGGGCACCCAGACTTCCTTTATAAAACCTGTAAGGATTATAAAATTAATTTTATTATTGAAAAAAAAAAAAAAAATAATAATAATGGTGATTTGTTGCAAGCTCAAAATAATGATATCACTTTTTTATATAATACAACCTGAAAACAGTCAATATAATTGAGAAAAATAAAAATAAAAACATTTTCTGCAGAACCTAACTTTAAAAAAAAATTTTTTTTTTATAATAAATTTATTTTAATTCATTTATTTAAAAAAAAAATCTTATGTACCTAAATTAATTTCTATGTTGAGGCAACTTAAAGGGCACCTTAACCAGAATTGCCCTGCACCCCCCCCCAGGTCTAAATCCGGCTCTGGTTGTGGATGACCTGGACAAATGGTCGTATTCCATCCACCATAAAAATGTATTGAAGTGTGTGCTTGTGTCTGTTGTTAAAGGTATGTCTGTCTGTCTGTGTGGAAAGGATGTAGTTTTTCTTTTATGCTTGAAGACTTTATGGTACATGTTTGGAAGGGAGGGAAGAAGAGGAAGAAAAAAAAATGAATTGAGTACATTTTTTTTTTTTTCTGATAATTCTTTTCCCATGGCTGAGCAAAAATTGTACCTGACAAATTGGAAGCAAATAAGAAGAAACAAAACAAAAAAACAAATATAAGAAATTATTGTTAAAGGAGGAATGGTATTCTTCAAGTTTCTTTTAGAATTTCTGTTTTTTTTTGTTTTTAGAGGACACTTCATCACTTAGCTTCTCCAGGAAACTTTAAAAAAACAACAAAAAAATATCTGATTCAGATATATACATAAATGTACTTGTTCTTTTTGTTTTTATGTATAAACATATATAAACACGATAAAATGAGAAGAAAGGTGTGTGTGAGGGGGAGGTGATGTACTTACCAGATCACTCATCAATCCCCACCCACATCTCCTAGTCATACAAGGGACACATTTCAACCCCCCTGTACCAAAATATTTTCAGCTTAATAATCGGCAAAATTATCAAAAAAAGGTTATAAGATTGTGTAGATATTTGTACAATTTGGGCATATTACAGATTTTATAAGCACACAAATGGACTGACCACGGTCAGCATGAGCTTAGAGAAATTTGTTTTGCTCCTTTTATCAGCCACATATCTAATTCGTACTTACATGGATCCCCTTGTGTAGGACAAAAGAATAGTTTTTATTAACTGAGCTTAAGTTTAAATTAAGTTTATGGCTAGTAAAAACAAAAAACATTGGGCTTATTTCAAACAAACTACAGTCAATGTGTGCTTCCCAAATGAGCACTAATCTGCAAACATAAAAAAAAAAACCCATAAACGTTTCAATTTGTCTGCATCTTTAGATGTCAGGCATATTTCTGATATATTATATATTCGTTATTTACTAATCTTAGCTTAGATGTGGCACAAGGTCAAAAGTATGGGGGTGCCCAAAACCTGATTTGGTCATAGAGGCGCTACTCATGTAACACATTTTGGGCAAAAATAGTGTGCCAGAGCCCATCCCTCTTCAGGTCAATAACTTGTTTGAAATCAAGGTTTTTTTTTTTTTCCTTCTCTTAGACTGGTTGCCATACCATGTTAAATAGCCGAGTCTGCCTTGCTATTTACATAGCTAGAGGTAGAATAGTTAGATTCATACTTTCCCAGGGGTATTAGCGCTATGTGAAAATGTAAACAGCCTTGTTGAGGATTTGAGTCCACTACCTACTTTGATAACCATTACACCACAAGCACCTCCAATTTAAATATTTTTAAAATAAAAGGCTACGAGTTCTAGAAAGAAAAAAAGTATCAGCTGGACAATGAGGGAGTCTATCCCCTTTTTGCTAGTGCTAGACCAGGGAGATTGTTTGTGCTGAGGTAGAGTGCCACACCTACTATTAGCTCTTCCCTTTACCGCTATACATAAGATCACCCAAGCTTTGCTATTCATACGCCGAGTTGGCAGTGACTGGTATTGAACCTGAAACCTTGTGGTTCCTTGGCAGATGCTCTACTGACTGAGCTAAACTAGCCCCTTAATGTGTTATGAAAGGGTTAATTCAAAACTCACAATCAAATGATTATTGAATCTTTTTTCTAATATACTAAGTTTTAGTTGTTATTTTGTTTAAACTCGTCGGGATGGCCTAAAGTCAGTATCAGCCAATCAACGAGGGAGTCTATCCCCTTTTCACTAGCGCTAGACCAAGGAGATTATTTTAGCATCTGAGGTGGAGCGTCACACCTACCATCAGCTCCTTACTTTACCATACAGATCCCTGTGCTACTCATATGCTGAATTGGCGAGGGCCGGTATTGAACCAGGAACCTTGTGATTCCTAGCCGAATGCTCTACAGACTGAGCTAAATCGGCCCTTATTATTTACACACATATCTGGAGCCTCGCCATCAGATGCAGTTTAGTTTACTTTATCCTACAGATCCTTGCGCTACTCATATACGCTGAGTTGGATGGCCGGTATCAAGCTAGGAACCTCAACAAAAAATTTCAATTTGATGTGTAGCTTGACCCCCCCCCCCCCAACTGAAAATTTTCTAGACATAGCCAAAAAAAACAAACAAACTTGCTATAACAAACTTGCTATAACATAATGCTTGATGTTGACAACTGGAAATGCAAACTGATTGAAATTTTCAAGGGTTTAATTATGCTCGGCCATTGGTCAGTGTTATTATTATTATACTGTGTGCGTGTTCACACTGTGGTTTGATGTTAGGTAAGCCCAATGTTATTATTTAACAGCCACATCTCATATTTGCCACCCAGGATCTAGTCGATCACTCCTTGCCTTAGTAAAGAGTCAAATATCTTACTGATATGGTTAAATAACTAGTTAAAGAACATCTCTAGCAGATGAGACACGCCACAGACCACCCACCCATAAAAAACAAAAATAAAAATGTTTTCGTGTCTGTAAACATGTAGTGGTGGTTTTGAAGCAAGGACAAAAAAATAAAAAAAAAAAAAAAAATCAGAAAATGACCAGATATACGGAAGGATATTTTTCTTCTTTTCTTCTTCCATATTTAAACGGAAAGGATGTATATATATATAAAAAAAAAAATTAAAATTAAAAAAAAAAAAAAAACCTGCCTCATTGAGGCTCACATAACTGTTAAAAAATGTATCCACAGGTTTGTGTATGTTTTTTTTAATGTATATATATATATATGTATATATATATATATATATATATATATATATATATAAAAGTATCCAGCTGACTGGTATGTAGGGGATAATTCTATTTGGGATCATCAATATCTCCTGTACATCCACAATGCATGCTCATGTTGATGCAAACTTATAGATTTATACAAGGATTTTTACAAATCCCTTAGAGAGCTCAATGTATAATAACTAATAAATTAATTATATACAGAGCAATATTTATACTTTCAAAGAAAGAAAAACTTAAACAGTCATTTGGCTATTATAAATTCATTTCAAACAGAATTCAATATAAACCTAGTTTCATCAGATAGCCTATTACATAAACTAGAATAGAGAAAAAAATATCTCTATTCTAGTTTTTCTCAGTCCTTATGTAATAAGCTATTTGATGAGACTTGGCTCATATTGAGTTCTGGTCAAAATAAATTCATAATAGCCAAATGACAGTTTGTTAAGTTTTTCTTTCTTTAAAAGTATAAATATATATACATACATACATACATACACACTTTCATTTTTTTTTTTTCCTTTTCATATCCCCTCTTTTTCATTACTTTTCAACTGTTGCCTCTATACTCCTGGAAAATCAGGATTATTCCATTAGGCTCTTCAGCAGAGTAGAGCAATACTTAATTCTGAGTCAGTTACATAGTCTGCTACTAATCAACAGCAGGATAAGGAATTGGCATAAAGAGCTGATGTGGCGTCGTTTCTCTTGGGGGACATTTCTGAATACTCGGCCACACCTTTGTAAGTTCATAGGGTGAGTGACCGTGGGACGTTAGGACATAATTACGAAACTGACAATTGTCAAAACTGACCAGCATGTTACTAAAACCTTGAATGTTGACCGGTGAGATCTGAAACTTTTCCAAACACAGCGCTATATACACATCTTCCAAGTAAAAGAATTTTATATTCACTGATACATTGATAACACTGTCCACAAGGTCTCTACTCATTATGTACCCGGTCCCAGAACACATGGGGGGGAAAGTGGGAGCCGAGTACATCTCGTACGGGACGTACCATTTTGAACGGCTGTCTCGATGGGGTGTCGATAGGCCCCAACAGTAGCCCCCTAGAAATTTAGTCTTTGGTGTCGCTCGTAACATCTTGACAATGAGCGGGGTATTAACATACATGTCGTCGTCAGTTTTCATCACATATTTAGCATTTGGGCAAAAAGTGTGGACCCAGTGCAGACCCGACAGGGTTTTGTACGTAAGGTTAGCATAAGCATCCATAAAGTCTATCTGAATAACATCCTGATGTGACCAATATTCAGTCACTGCGCGTTTGTTTTCCAAGGGCAGTTTAGATTTCCCGAGCAGGAACACAACACGGATCTCGCTCGTACTCACCTGGCTAACCATACCCCACGTATTACGAATTGCATCTCGGGCCATATAGTTGTTGGGCGGCGATTCTACAATAATCAGCAAGTGGACATTGCCCTGGCAGATGTCTTCGACGTTGAGGTCATAGCGGAAGCCCAGTGATTGGCAGTCCTGACACAGCTTGCCGGTCAGAATATGGTCCAGGGGGTCCATGGCCGCCTGGTTAAGGGCATCTTCAAGATGGTTTCGACCAGCCAGAAATTTTTGTCGATCGGGTACATGGAAGTTGTGTATGTCATCGACGAATTTTGTGTTCAACTGAGGTCTGACTGGACTCACCTCCTTCTGCCGATTTGTGGAA
>CM042160.1:51706107-51756107 GCA_023376005.1 Doryteuthis pealeii | reverse complement strand
ACAGATAGAATTACAAATTAGATTAATCTGACCAAAGTAGACTTATTAAACTCACCAACAGACAACTTTTAACTTCAAAGAAAAAATACCAAAATAATGACTAGATTTAGAGACTAAATAAAGAGTAACCAAAATAATAGCAACCCAAAAACTGCTTTTCATGCAGGCTAGTATATATAAAAGCCAGTTTAGTTCACCTGAAGAAGGTGTACCTTGAACACCGATATATGAGTTAATTGCAGCTTCAACCGTTGATACAATTATTAACCGAATAAGTCGGGGTTATAAAGAATATAAAATGATCAATACGTTAGTAGAGTGAATTTATAGAAAGGTATAGATAGAAGTTTCACCAAAAATGTATTATCAGGGTGAATAGTAATGAATTAATTTAAAAATGGATTAACTAATGACAACCACGGAAGTCATAAATTTTTTTTTTTTTTTATTCATTACAACTCACCTTGATGATCCATTTTGGGTGAAACTTAAGTAGGTTATCTATCTATAACTGTCTACTAATATATATATATATATATATATATATATATTTATTTATTCCCCCCCCCCCTGGTAGGATCTTTCAAGAGCTCAATGTGCCTATTGCCAGTGAGTGGATGGACAGAGCAAAATATTGAGATGTTTTCTTCATTTATTGTGTGTGTGTGTATATATATATATATATTTCTTGACAAAAAAAATGATATAACCTTTGACCTTCTAAAGTACAAATGATACATTTTTCAAGAGGGAAAGATTAAATCATAAATAGTTAAATATTGAGTAAGTGTTGGAGACTTGTAGATATTAAAACAATAACACTTGCTCCGATCTTTCCAACGGTGTTTATACAAACTTTAGAGACTCAGGTTTTGAACTGAAAGTTGTCCTAGATGAGTTGCCCACCAAGGCTAAATTAGAACATCTCTACCTCCTCATAATCACAAACATTTTGTTGCTTAACAGAGTTTACTCTCTCACATATTTTGCAGATGAAAAAAGATTTCTTATTCTGGGTTTGATATGTTTTAAATCTCTGCTCTCGAGCAAAATATACCTTACATTGTACGTGATAATTTCTGTTTAAAATAAAAATAAATTATAATAAAATAGATTAATAGCAATATTTTTATGAATTGTTTTCTCTTGTTTTTTAGTAAATATAATGTTAATTTTAAAAACAAGAGAAAAAAAAAAGTAAAAATGTTGCTATTAATTTAATCATTTATTTTTTATCATTTAAACAAAAAAAAAAAATTGCTAAAATTTATCACGTATATTCAAAATTCAGTAGGGTGGAGTGGGGTATAATTAAAAAAAAAAAAAACTAAACTGAAGTTAATATCTGAATATTACATTAAATCAAAGATAGGTACTTTTGGTGCTATCTTCGTCTGACACAAGATCATTAGTATAGGGCGCCAGGTCGCTTTGGGGTCCGCAACACGAACTTTATGCTAAGCATGGGTAGATGTAAGGGTTGGATCATGTGACCTTTCAAGAAATGAGGGTAACAACACTTTTTTTTATCCTTACCAATAATAATAATAATAATATCTATACAAGATCATTAAATGACGGCTCTACTAGAAAAATCATTATCACTTAATTAAGACAACGTTTAAAAAACAACAAACGATTTTAACAAATTTGGTGTCAATTCACCTAAAAAATCTAACATAAGATAAAAGGTCCCTTAAAAAAAAAAAGAACATTTTTTTCTTTAATTAGCCAACAAAGTATTGTTAGTGACAGATTTTTGTGATAAAAACAAAAACAAAAACAAAAATGCTCACCGACTGTTGTGTGTGATCACATTTGATTAACAAACAAAACAGGTGTTCGTGGGCAACCCGTAGTAACAACTAACAATCTATGATGTTTGTAGAAATGCCGAATACAGGAAGAAGGAGAGAAGAAGAGAAAATATATATCTGTAAACATAACGTACCTGCAGTAGTAAATAGTTATTTATATTCCACGAAAACTGGACATAGGAAGTAACAGTCTTTTCAACAAAAACATCCCCTCCACGCCCATTAGAGAAACACACACACACACAGCTCAGTGGCAATCGTGTTTCTCTTCGATAGCATGGAATTGGGATATGATTAGACATGACTGCTAAAATTACTGATAGATATATAAATAAATAATGGAAAAGAAAAGAAAAAAAAAAAGGTACATAGTGTTTATTTTTCATCGCTGTCCTTTTTGCAAAGTTAAAATGTTAAGCCCCCCCCAAAAAAAAACTACTACTCTCACTGACAATTCGCATGAGTATTACAGGGATATGTGCGGTAAAGTGAGGGGCTGGTGGTAGGTGTAGCGCTCCACCTCAGACGCAAAAACAATCTCCTTGGTCTAGCGCTAATGAAAAGAGGATAGACTCCCTCACTGTCTGGCTAATACCGACATTAGACCGCCCCGCCGACTTTACTTAATATATTTTCATTTTTCTATCTATACTTATATAATATTATATATTTTTGGTAATTTATGAGGAAGTGCGTCCCAGTCCCCTGCCTCCGAAATTGCTGACCGGTGAATTTTAAAATAACAACCCCAGCTATCTCGTTTCGGCGGTGTTACTTGAAAGAAAACAACCAACTTAGGGCGCTAAATGTATTGGGGGGGGGGGGCTCTTTTTTGTCTCTAAATTCACCGGTCAGCAATTTCGGAGGCAGGGGACCGGGACGCACTTCCTCATAAATTACCATATTTTTTTATATATTTGTATATTATATATATTATATAGCATGGATAGGATTTTTATTCAATTCGATGAATATGTCAAAATATTCATTCACGCTGTATTGATTAGCAACACAACGAATTCTGTCAGTTGGAAAGAAAAGAACAAAAAAAAAAGTGTGTGTGTGTGTAGGGGGGGGGACAACATGAAACACAACACGAAAACCATCACAATTGTATTTTCGCTCTATAATATTGACTTAAAGTCATTTTTCTCATCTCTCGTTTATTTCTGTCGATAGAGAAGAACAATTTGATGATTAAGCAGTGGATATGTTGTTGTTGTAAATCTTGAACTGAAAAATTGTTTTTAGCAAAAGTACAAGTAGTATTTAATCTGTTGTGTACTGAAAATTATTGGGATGGGGGTGGGGGTGGGGGGGTCAGTAGTCAAGAATTAATAATTAGTGTCGTTAGGACACCTGTGGGTGGGACGGGTGGAGAGGAAAACGTCTTATTTAATAATAGTTTTCTTAAAAAATAAAAATAAAAAACTAATCCTCTCTCGAATTTCACAGACAGGGCCGTACTTTCACCAGCAATATGAAATTTGAGGCTCTTACAAAACAAAAACTTATAATATTGTTATTGATAAAGAAAATAAAATTATTATAAAAATGGGAATAGATCCGATGGTAAGATAGAAATATGAAAAATGAAAAAAAAAAAAAAAAAAAAAAAAAAAGAAGTTTTCAGAGGATATTATGGATGCTTTAAAAATTTTTTTATTTTATTCATTTATATATATATATATATATATATATATATATATTTGATAATATTTTTTTTTTTATTCATTCTACAATATACATGTACAGGGAGCATGAGACCCTGGCAGCGGATATATATATATATATATATATATATATATATATATATATATGTGTGTGTGTGTGTGTTTTCTAGTATTGGAGAATTGAAAATAAAGTGCTCAATTACAAGTGTAAGAGCTGTATTTATTTATTCATTCATTCATTCATTATAGTATACAAGACATTTAAGGTGCGATTGTTACCATTGGTTTCAAAGCAGTGTGTTAGCCACTTATCATCAAAACAACGCACAACATTAAATGTACTGTACAGGTTAGACTATCTTGACAACCGACATACAAAAATTGGTCTGGTTTAGCTTAGTTGGTAGAACATCCACCTTGGAACTGGTTCGATAACGCCCTTTGCCAGCTCAACACATGAGTAGCACAGTTTAGATCTGTGTGGTAAAATGGGGAGTTGACAGAAGATGTGGTGTTCCACATATGATCTACTAGCGAAAAGGGGATAAACTCCCTTGCCATCCAGCTGATACTTTCACATATCATTATCATTGGTGAGCAGAAATAACTCCAAGCCATGTGTGTATTAAATATACATGTTTTATTGCTCACATCTTATAGTAAAAAAAAGCCCCTTAAGTCATTACCAATACTGGGGCCGCTTACATATATATATAAGTTGACTAACACCCTGTACTTAGAACTTATGGAAAGAGTGTAGATAGGTCTAAGATGTGGTCTGCAATTTCCTTCACATTGTGGGTAAGCAGGTTAATAGGCTGGTACCTCAGAGTAGTGCTTAGCGTTATCGATGTAGGAAATAGAATCGGTGACCCGAAGTTCAAAACCTGAACATTTCATAAACAGACTTGTTTGACAATGAAAAGAAAAAAAAATAAAGAAAAGAAGAGCGGAAAAGCCAAGATCCTGAAGTTTTTGTAGAGTACAAAAACTTTCTATTTGGTTGTATAGAATGGATAGATAAGCGAGTTAAAATATGTTGCTTGATTCATAGAACCATATGCATACCAACTATACAATTGTTAATAGTAAATACACATACTTTCTTCTGCTTTTGTAATACACACTAAAGAATACATTATCTTGGACTTTAATAAAAATTTTATAAAACTTTAAATATACGGCAAGGATTATCAATTCTAAAGCCTCATTGGTTTTTATAATACTCACTCTCTCTCATAAGAGAGAGAGATAAAAGCAATACTCTCTGGTGGCCTTTACATATATACACATGTCCCAGTCTGTAGGTGCTGATGGCAGAGTGGTTAAGAAGCCTGACTGATGATGAATCCATCAGGTTTCCATCCCAGCAGTCTAACCACACTGAAGAGACCTGATATGCCAAAAACAATGTCTGTGGATGAATATATAATATATAATTCCTCTAGTTCCCTGAAATAGTCTATAATGCTAAAAAATTAAATCTTCTTTGTTATTTTTTCCTAATATAATTTTGCTCTGTAAATTACGACATCTGAAAAACTACTATATCATAAGGAAGATTTCTTCCCTTTATCTTTGGATATATATATATATATATATATATATATATATATAGATAAAAGGGTATGAAAACACAATGTTGTTAAAATGAATATATTTTTATATAATATTGAACAATATTTCAATTTATAAAAAATCATCATCAGAGCATAATAATAATTAGGTCGTTTTTAGATGTAAATGTTTTTAATCCAGACTCATTGAGAGAGAAGCAGAAAATGATTTAAATTCAAACCGAAAACATTGTTTTTCCAAAAAGCGTGTAAGCCATGCGATCGCCTCGTCTTTGTTCATTCGCTGTGTGTTTCACTAACGTCATGTACATTTATATTTATATATATATACATACACACACACACTGCATGAAATAAATATTTCATGTATGAGTGTGTATATATACTCACACAAGTCCCTCGTGCCATATATATTATATATATATATATATATATATATATATATATAAAATAATATAATATGTGGTACATTGTACTGAATTACTGACATATGTAATTACAAAAGATATTCCTCCCACTCTCAATTGATGTGTATATCTTTCAACTAATGGAGTAATGTCAGACACAGGTCAAGTGTCTACTCTATGTAATCCATTTGACATCAACTTGAATACATATACAACAAGAATATCTTATATTTTTTATTTTATATTTTATATTTTTATTTTTATTTTATATTTTTATATTTTATTATTTTATATTTATTTTATATTTTTTATTTTTATATTTTTATATTTTTTATTTTATTTTTATTTTTATATATTTTTATATTTTTATATATTTTTAATTTTTAATTTTTGTTTTTTTTAATGCAAAGTAACTTCTTTTTAAGATAATGTATGTGTGTGCACTATTTGTGTTTTAACACTTTCCAACTCCAAATTATCTATATCATCAGGTGCTTTTGGGCCGAGTTAACTCAGTCGGTAGAGCGTTCGGCTAGAAACCACAAGGTTCCTACTTCGATACCGGCCCTCGCCAACACAGCATATATGTGTGGTAAAGTAAGGAGCTGATGGTAGGTGTGGCGCTCCGCCTCAGATGCAAAAACAATCTCCTTGGTCTAGCATTAGTGAAAAGGGGGTAAACTTCCTCACTGATTGGCTGATACCAACTTTACTTAATTACTTATCTGGTGCTTATCAAAAATATTATCTGCGTTATTCGGACTATTGTCCTCATCTTCATTGTTATCTGTACAACGTTTCGGACGATATGCTCTCTGGCCTTCTTCAAGTATTTCTTGTCAGACTATACCTGAAGGAGGGCATATCGGCCGAAACGTTGTACAGATAACAATGAAGATGAGGACAATAGTCCAAATAACGCAGATAATACTAATAATCAAGCTCATCTCAAACATTCAGAGAAATATTATTATATTAGGTTATATAGTAATATTTATTATTATTATTCTATTATGATTACTAGCAAATATATGCACCCTCCGGGTGCAAGTATTTTAGTTAAATTTTATAATAAAATATGATATTAAATTAGAAAGGCTAATGAAACTGAATAAGAATGTAGATAAAAAGATTTTGAACAGAGGGGGTATGATTGAAAAATAGAACAACTTTGAAACTAACTCTTCCATCATTTTCCGTTACTCCCGTCTTTCATTGGTAAATTTTCCTAATTAAACTGTTTAGTTAAAATAGGAAGTAAAGAATAATATTACAGTTATTTCTTCTTGTTAAGGGATTTCTTTTAAGATTTATTGAAGAGATTTTTGCTCATATTCAATAAGATAAAACCAAACAATTAGAAATCAATAATACTAAGCATATATTTATTAAAATCAATTTTTTAAGATCAATATGCAAATTAGCCTTCCCATTCATACTGTAAACCTCTATTTTGTTGTATATATAAATACAACTGCATGTTATTAGTATGTAGATATGGTCAACAGTGTAAGTAATATAAAACAATTTTATTAATAATTGAGGTTTAAATAAAAATAAAATCATGGAGAATATGATGTAAATAACTAAAGGAATTGTGACTTGTATAGTAATATAGTTTCGGTTACAGACAGCCAAACCCACAATCTCCATTATAATAAGATTATATTACTATTATAATTATCATATATCAAATATGATCATATTAAGTTATAAAGTAACTTCTGTTAAAGATAATGTATCTGTGTGCACTATTTGTGTTTTAACACTTTTTTTTCAAATTCTCTATATTAACAGGCGCTTATTATAAAAATTATTCATACCAGCAAAAATATGCGCCCTCCAAACAAGTATTTAAGTTTTAACATAAGTGAATATTATATTGAATTAGAAAGACTAATGAAATTAAATACAAACACAAAAAGCTTATTTTTTATTTTATTCTAATTGATTTCAATATAAAATTATAGATAGGATTGTTTTAATACATTTGAGAATAAAACAATAATATTAGGAATCAATAACACCAAGTAATTATATATTAAACACAGTTTTGTTAAAACCAGTATGCAAATTATTTACATCATATACGATGTAAACATCTATTTCCTAATGACATATAACACATATTACCAGATTTTAAACATTAATAATATGGGCCGTTTTGAGGCAAATCTATCTCAGGTAGACAGAGATATTGTTAAAAATAAGATACTAATTATGATTATTTAATACTCATTGAGAATATAATGTAAATAAATAAGTGAACTGTGACATTGGTGGTGACAATTTCGGTTACAGACAGACACATTAATTTCCCTTATTCATATTCAATAGGACTGTAAAAAGAGAAGCCTCTTAAATAAAATGTAAATATGAATCAATGTACAATGTGGCATAAGATAACCCTAGATGGGTTAACATGCCATTAAAAAAGTCAATCCCTCTCCATGTTTATTAGATGAAAGTATATTTACGGTTGGTTGTAGGTGCATGGTGTAATTGCTACCGTCATAGGAAATGGATACGGCAAAACGAGTTCAAATCCTTTTATGAGGCTGTTTGAATTCCATATTGTGTTAATACTCTTGATAAAGGTATGAATCCAATTATTCTCTCTCTAGCAATGGGGAAATAGTAGGGCAGTTTGGGCTCTTTAACTAGTCTAAATTCAAATCTGTTAAATTCCACTTTAAAAATTGACCTTGAGTAGCATCCTACTCATGTGAAAGAGTTGGGTAAAGATATAAACCATTTAAAGCTTAACTTTCAAACATGATTTTCCTAATCTGGTTCATTGGTGGTTGAATTTTATAGCATGTCAAACCTTGTTGGGTTATTTTATGCCAAAGACATTTTGTTTTATTCATTCTTGATGGGTATTGAACAAAATTTTCTAAACTCAATTTTCCCCCCTATTTAACCCATAGATGGTACCCTAACATGTAGTACCTCTCCGGGTTATGGTAACTAGTCTAGAAGGAAACCTCTAAATTTAAACCTGTTAAATTCGACTTAAAAAATTGACCTTGTGTCACATCCTGCTCATGCAGAGGGGTTGGGTAAATGCATAAACCCTCTAAAACATAACTTTCAAACAGGATTGAAATTTTCCTAATTCTGGTTGGTTGGTGGTTACGGCATGTCAACCCTTGTTGGGTTATTTTATGCTAAAGACATTTAATTTTATTCATTCTTGAACAAATTTTTTTTAAAGTCAATTTAAAAAAAATACATTTTGTTTTATTCATTATTAATGGGTATTTAATTATTTATTTTACCCATAGATGGGACCCAACAGGTACTACTCCAGGTCAGAGTAATGGCGATGAAGGGGTACTCCACACTCCCCAGAGCTCCAGAATTGATGTAGTTTAACCATAGCTAAGACACTCTTAAATCTGTTTTGATAATCAGTGATATATTATTATTACAAGGAGATGAGGTGAATTTCCTTATGACACAAGATATATGCAGCTCTCTTTTATGACAATGTTTGACAAACATTAAGCTGTCATCAAGTACAGCAGGTGGGTAGTGTGATGACCTAGAAATGACACTAATAGTCTCAGGTGCAGATTAGGAAAATGCATGTCATCCAAAAACAAAAAAACAACTGTAGATGGGGTCAGTAAGATATTCCATTCTGGAATCTGAATGAGAGGGGGGGGGGCTTTCAAAATAGTTTTGAGTAATGAATTGAAAATTCCCTTTGGTTTGAATTCAGAATTTTTCCTTCTCCTAAATTGGTCACCATACCAAGGTTAAAGAGCCCAGTTTCCTCTACTATTTACCTGTAGCTGGAGGAAGAGTTAGATTCATACCTTTCCCAAGGATATCAGCGCAATGTAAATTGCAAACAACCTTGTTTAGGATTTGAACTTGTCTCGTCATGTCCATTTCCTATGATGCTAACCATTACACCACACACACCTCCTATATATATATATATATATATATATATATATATATATATATATACACACACACACACACATACAGTGATGCTGATAGCTTTTTGATATAGTGCATCCTGGGATATACATATTTGTTTTGAATGAGTCCCCAGGAAAATTTATGGGTCATAACTAAAGTCATCTAACTCCTACCTTGTAACCTATCCTGTGTAATTGTTTTTTAAGAAACTATTGAAATGTATTTACAGTTAGCTTGAAATGGTGAGGGAAGAAAAAAGAAAAACACTAGGACACATGGATATGATTTTACTGCGTCCTCTTAGCTTTTTGTGCGTCACAGATGCAGGACGCATAGCTATCAGCATCTCTGTATATATATATATCTCATTTTGTAAAGGAAGTGTTTAATTATTTTTGTTCTTAATGTTTGTATTAATTTTCTACTTATTGATAATATCCTTTGTTGCTGATTTTCAATGCATTTTTCTATAGCAAGATCAGCAATTCAGTCAACCCATTAAATAATAACCTTACAGTCAACCCATTAAATAATAACCTTATTCTCTCTATCAGGATGACAATCTGGTGATATACTGATTAAATGCCAAAACTTGCTTAAGCCAATATCTACCCCAAGAAATATAGAGGATGACTCAAAAGTTTTGCAATATATTGGTACAGCCAATGTCTAACCTAAGTAGTTCAGACCATAGAATAGATCTTATCTATCAATGATATCTCTATGAAAAGATTTGCCTCAAAATAGTCCATGTTATTACTGGGTTTAAAATGTTGCTATGTGTCTTATAAGAAATCATAATATATGGTGTGGATTTATTGTAATTTATTTAACAAAACTAGATTTAATAAATAATTATTTTACATTATTGATCTCTAATATTATTATTTTATTCTCCAATGTATTAAAATCAATCTTATGAATGATTTTATATAGAAACCAACTAAAATAAAACCAAAATAATTGTAATCTTTTTATATGTGTTCTTATTTAATTTCATTGGTCTTTGTAATATATTTCATTACATTAAAACTTATTATTAATGATATATATTATATTATTAAAACAACAAAAAAATGAAAGCTAAAACAATTTGTAGGGTGACAAGACTTTCGGACCACCCTAGGAATTAATGTACAGCATGGTCAAAAAATATTGTCACACCTGAATATTTTGTTGAGAGGTAAAATAATTCCATAACATTGTAAGAAAACAATATATAGGGTGACAAGACTTTCAGACCACCCTGGAATAGTATAGTGAAACTCCAATAATAATAAAAAAAATTTTTATTTATTTATTTGCAAAGTTTTTATTCTATGGTCAAAAGTACATTCCAGCCATTAAAGTATTGCCAAATACGCGGCACCAGAAGGGTAAAAAAAAAAAAAAAGAGCAAAAAAAGAAAACAAAAAAACAAAAAAAAAAACAAACAGACACACAAAGAAAAAAAAACACCTCTGGAAAAACAGCAAGTCTCACCAACCCCCAAGGCTTGGATTATAGCCACCGTCCTCCCCCCCCCCTAATCTAGAAATGGAATATAATCTGTATGATTGGTCATCAAATGGGACTTTTTTTATATTTTTAGAGAAGATGAAAATGAATAGAGCCCAAAACAACCTTGTGGAAATGGTTGGTTTATTGGGTTAGACAATAAGTGGTATAAAGTCAGGACATCAGGACTGAACATGTGTGATTGTGATTAAGTAGTCAAATGACTGGGTACACTACACCCCCCCCTCTTAAAATTCAGGTGTTTGCCAATAAGAAAGCAAGCAAGCATGAAAGAGTGGATGAGAGAGAGATAACAAATGAAGTGTAGTTCTATTAAAGTTGGCAATAAACAAAGGAAGAGGCATGGGGAGAAAGAGAGGGGGGGGGGGCAAATAAATAACTGGAAAATACAAACACTTAAAAGAGAGAGAGAGAGAGAAAAAAAATTATATACCCCCCCCCCCCGCCCCAATCTTTATGGTATTTATTTTCAATTAAGTTTTAAATAATTAAGCCCTAAATCAGGCATGGGCAACCTTTAAAAAAAAAAAAAAAAAAATGGGTTGCTTGAGACATGGCTCAACATAAGGCAGGCTGCATTTCTAGAAGAAAAAAAATAAAAAATAAAAAATAAAATAAAATAAGAAATCAAGGTAATTTTAGCTCTGTTGCCTGGGGCTTTAGAATACTGAGAGATAAGACCCCCCCCCCCAATGGGGCCACCAGTTGGCCGTGGGTGGTGACCCATGATGCTTGATGGGAATCCTGGTGGTTGATCAGTTCATGACATGGAACACTCCACTTTGGCCCTTACTTAGGTTTGACAGGCAGTCAGAGAGGCCCCTTCCAATCAATCAGCTGGTCATGTCAAGCCCTAGTACGTATATGCTTTTCCCGACCCCATTACCCTTATGGCATGCACCAACCTTTTTTATCATATATGTGCTAGAAGGAGTTCTGGGGAATGTAGAGTACCCCTTCATCACCATTAGTCCTAGGTCCACTTTGACCAGGGTGGTAGTACCTGTTAGGGTCACATCTATCGGTTGAATAGAAGAAAAAAAATGGGTTTTAAAAAATGCCCATCAAGCATAGATAGAACAAAACATCTTTGGCATAAAATAACCCAACAAATGTTGACATGCCGTAAAATCAAACCAAACCAATTTTTAGGGATGTGTCTCCATGGCATAATGGCTAACATTCAGCGAGTTTGTACTCCAGTTACACTATTATGTTCACTTTTGGACTAATACGTTTGGTTTGGTTTGTTTTACGGCATATCAACCTTAGTGGGTCATTTAATGCCGATAAAGTTTTGAAATAAATCAATTCTTAATGGATAATACAATTTTTTTATAAATACATTTTTCTATTTAACCCATAGATGGGACCCTAACAGGCACTACCACTCCGGGTCAGAGTGGACCAGGGAGCAATGGTGATGAAGGGGTGCTCCACATTCCTCAAACTTCCAAAACTGGAACCTCACCATCAGATAGAGTTTAACGTCATTCCCAGGACATGTAGACCCTCAGCCACTGCCTTCTAGCACCCATATGATAAAAAAGGGTTGGGGCTTGCTATAAGAGCAATAGGGTTGGGGCAATCATGCATGACGTGACCAGCCGATTGATCGGAGGGGGCCTCTCCGACCGCCTGTCTAGCCTAAGTAAGGTTCTAAGTGGAGTGTTGCAGGTCATGGACTGCTCATCCACCAAGACTCCATCCTTAAGCATCACAGGTCGCCACCCACGGCTAACGGGTGGCCCCATTTGGAGGAATCTTACCCCTCTGCCGAGGTGCAGTTGGTACATTCTAACGCCCCAGCTGACAGGGCAGACTAATACTCTTGGGAAAGAATACTCATCCCACCAGCTATGGGTTAAAGTACCACTACTGTTCTTCTACAAGGATGGATTTGTTATTAAATAATCCATGAAGGTTGATATGCTATTAAACAAATCAACCATTTTTACTACAAAAGACCATAAGTGTAAAAATTTGATTTTCTTTTCCTTTTTTCTATATGAAATTGAAGTTTTGACTCTTAGGCAGATCATTACAGGCTTAAATGTTATTAAAATACAGAGCAACATTATAGGGGCGTCCCATCGTGGTGTAATAGATTCAGTAGTAATGGATCTGTGAGATTAATGAATTTGATCTTTGCTGGATACTCTATACTTGCAACCTTGTGTCACATCTGACACCTGGTGAACAGGTTGGGTAAATTAGTTGGTTTATGGCATGTCAACCCATTTAGGTTATTTCATGCAAAATACATATTATTTTATTCATTTTTTTTTTTTAAAGCTCAATTTAAAAAAATTTTTTTTTCTAAACTCATTTTGTTCTATTTAACCCATAGGTGGGACCCTAACAGGTACTACCACTCCGGGTTGGCTAAATACCTACACATCATCATTATAGTAGGGAAAACCAATAACATACTGGAGTAAATAATATGATACTAATTTAACTATTGAGTTAAAATAGGAAGTAAAGAATAATATTACAGTTATTTCTTCTTGTTCAGGGATTTCTTTTAAGATTTACCCTTGAGATTTTTGCTTATATTCATTAAGATAAAACCAAACAATTAGAAATCAATAATATTAAGCATATATTTATTAAAATCAAACTTTTAATATCAATATGCAAATTAGCCTTCCCGTTCACACTGTAAACTCCTATGTTGTTGTATATATAAATACAATTGCATGTGATTAGTATGTAGATATGGTCAACAGTATTAATAATGTAAAACAATTTTATTAATAATTGAGGTTTAAATAAAAATACAATCATGGAAAATGTGATGTCAATAACTAAAGGAATAATGATAAGAGTAGTAATATAGTTTCGGTTACAGACAGAAAAGCACACAATCTCCATTATAGTAAGTATTATGGAATTGGGCTAAATACAAATATCTACTAATACATTAGCCTACTTTTCATACCGGTAGTGATATGGGAAAATTGATACATATGAATTACAGTCAACTCTGATTTCAACAAAGGATTTATACAAGGTATAACCACTGCCTCTACCAATTTTCAAACCGACAAACATATCTTACCTAGGAGATACCTAGCTGCCTTAAAAACTATATTCAATCAGCAATATTGTTATTTCACCTTCTGATAAAGGCGGCAGTGGTGTTGTCATGGATTCCATTGTCTATAACTAAAAACTAATTGACTTACTAGATGATAATAATGGACTTACTTGATGATCATAATACTTAAGACCAAATCTCCCCACAAACTCATAAAAAAACGGTAATAATTCCAATAAGTCTTATAAGAAATTAATCACAAAAGAGGACAATTTATGGTCTTTCCAAAACCCATGTATCCGAGATTCTTTATAGACCAATTATCTCTGGCATTGGTTCTGCCCACCATAACATTACAACATTTTTAGCTAAATCCCTATCCCCTTTGTTAGGTACTATTAGCAATGCACATATGAATAATTCTGGCTCACTCCTCAATAAAATAATTAATATCAATATGAAAAACAAATCCTTAGCTCATCTTGGCATAAAATCTCTTCACATTAACATACTGATTGACAAAATTTAAATAACCTTGGTATGAAAATGGTCACTTTATCTACTAACTTAATACAAAATCTCACCAACGCATAAAATCCACTGTAACCATTTATATAATTCTTTGTAAAAACTTTGATAAAAAATATATTGGTGAAACTTTCAGAAGCCTTAAAAAACGGTTATATGAGCACAAATGTGATATTAGATTAGGTAATTTTAATAATGGACTTGTCCAATACATATCGGAAACTAATTATAACTTCACATTCAATGATGCCACAATATTAGCTCATATCCATAACAAAAAATTTTGACAAATTTTTGGAGCTGGTGCAATTTCACTTTTACTCTCCCTTAACGCTCAGCCTGGATTTTTCAACATATCCCCTTTCCAAGATAAATTAGTTCTAAATAGCTACAACATACCTAAACTTAATCACCTTTCCATACTAATTTACAGTTCTTTTATCCTTATGAATTAAATTTATTCCAATTATGTCTTTTCACTTATCCTTATGGTGGCTATGGTTGTGTACATAAAAAATCAAATAAAAAAACTTTAAATACATAGATAATATTACACACACATTTGTTATTAATAGAAATTGCATCAAACCTTATAATGTAGGGTCTATTTTGTTTTTTTTCTTTTCTCAAAAAATTCTGACAATAGATTTCTTGTCTTTTAATCAGTGATATCTCTAAGAAATATGTCACATATTTTGGATGTCTTCACATGTACCAATCATGTCTTGATTTTCAAAATGGACGCTGGACAAAATACGGTTATAAGCCTTTTCTCTATATACATTTCCCATCTCCCGTTATTTAAAAAAAAAACAAAAAAAAACCCATCACTGTTTAGACAACACTTCACTTTTCCCATCCTAATGTCCTGATGAAGGTTTGATAAAAACTGAAATGTTTTAATGTTGACTTCACCATTGGGAATAAATTCATCTTTTTTTGAATACTTTGTTTTTTTAATTATCTACATACTATTGGATTTATTTCCAGATTTTACTCCTATCTATCTCTCTCTCATATATATATATATATATATATATATATATATATATATATAAGAGATTTATCCAAAACTTGGTAGTAAGGGATGATTCTATATGTGATTTCAAGATCCACTGTACTAATATTGATGATCCAGTATGTATAAATACAGTGAATCATAAATCACTATAGAGAGCTCAATGTAAAATAACCTTTTAGATTATATACAGAGCAATATTTATCAATAAAGGAAGAACTCAATACAGTAATCCCATAATAAATTTATTTCGACAAAAATTGGGGCCCATATAAATCTAAGTTGATTTAAACCGGCTCCCCAAGTTTTTGCCTCATCAGATGGGTCTCAATTCACTTATGAACAAGCATATCACAAAAAACCCCAAAGAGCTGAATATATGTAAATTCAACCAAAAAAAAAAAAAATTTACATATATTCAGCTCTTTGGGGTTTTTTGTGATATGCTTGTTCATAAGTGAATTGAGACCCATTCATAAGTGAATTGAGACCCATCTGACATACACACACATATATATATATATATATATATATATATATATATATATATATATGTGTATGTCATGCAAATCCATTACTACTGAATAATGAGTTCAGTCTGTCACATACAATCCATAACGAATGGGTTGGGTAAATACCTACCTATTGTAGTTGGTGCTTTTGGAAGGAAAAGTCCCCAACGATTTAGAAAAAGACTAGAGGGATTGGAAATCAGAGGAAGAATCGAGAATATCCAGACAACGGCATTGTTAAGATTGGCTAGAATACTCAGAAGGGCCCTGGAGACCCGAGGAGATTTGCTTTCATTAAAACTCCAGTGAAAGACCTCCAGTTAATGTTGAGTTGAAAAACTCATGGCCAGTACAAGTATAGAAAGGGTGAAAAACAAAGTGAGATTTTTATTCTCTTTTAATTCTATTTACATACATGTCACAACTTTTTATGTTAATTGATGAAAATCTCCAGTATAGAAGTCAGAAAATAAATTTATAAATACTGGATAAAGAAAAAGGAAAGAAAAAAGAAAACTTCTGTTGTCATTAAAGTGTATTTTATGGAAGTGGCCAAAGTTTAAACTAGCACAAATGTTTTGTGTGCAAACAACTTTGCTTATATATAAAACAAAGAATGCATAAACAAGTTGATAATTGTTTTACATGTTTATTTTTACTGATTTAATTGACAGTCTCTAGAAATATTACTTCTGCCATAAAGTCAATCAGTTTAAACATACATTCAACGTGTCAGCAGGTAAGCCATAGAAATTTAGGAAGTAATTCACAATCGAAAGAGGAAAGAAAATATCATTATTGTACTAGAAGCCATAAAAGAAAAAAAAAATCACATGTAGCTAGCATCTGAACCTTGTCAGAGAACAGAATAAAAAGCATGTGTAGCTAGTGTCTGGACCTTGCTGGAGAACTAGAGAAAAAAAAAAGAAAAAAAAAAAAAAAAAAGTATGTGTAGATAGTATTTGGACCTTGCCTGAAAACCAGAAAAAAAAAAAAAGCATGTTTAGGTAGTGTCTGGACCTTGCTTGAGAATCGGTTGATTTTTTTGCTTTGAGTTGTTTAGCTCAGTCGGTAGAGCGTTCGGCTAGAAACCACAAGGTTCCTAGTTCAATAGTGGTCCTCGCCAACTCAGTATATGAGTAGCACAGGGATTTGTGCGGTAAAGTAAGGAGCTGATAGTAGGTGTGGCGCTCCACCTCAGACGCAAAAACAATCTCCTTGGTCTAGCGCTATTGAAAAGGGGATAGACTCCCTCGCTGATTGGCTGATACCGACTTTACTTACTTAAGGTTAATAGGTTCATTTAAGTGAACATCAAACATTGTAATAGTTAAATCATCATATTGTGGTATATGAACGTTTCCCACGAGTACAATGTTATTTAAAAAAAAAGAAAAGAAAAAGAAACTTAAAAAAAGAAAATTAGGGAGTTTTTAGAGAGGAAGGGAGCTGGAACAGATTAATGGCATTTCAGTTTATTTCAATGAGGAAAATTGATTTGATATACCAACGAATTGAGTTAGGAGCAGAACAAATTAAACTTGTAACTCAAGATACCACCGTACTAAGCATGGGAAGGGGGGGGGTAGGTTCTGGACATGTATACCGAAAAGGGAGGGGGGGCCTTAAAAAAGTTGTGATATTGTAAAAAGTATCTGGTACCTCTAAAGGAGATGGGTTCATATTATTTAGATATGATTTTACTAGAAAAAAAAATGGGGGGAATAGAAATCTCCAAAATCAATGACTCCAAGAATTTTCCACCAATGAATCTGGGAATGGGGTCAAAGGAGGCAGCTTCATTCCTGAAATGAGGTAACCAACCGAGTACATGATACTATTAGTATTTTTGTAATTTAACCATTGTAGTTCTTTTTGACAATAATAAAATAAATAAAATTATTCTAATTAATTATTATTCTGATAACTCCATTACAATCTATTAGATTTCCATATGCCACAGTTGAATGAGGTGTATATCTTTATTAAATTATAAAATGATTTGATTAGTTAAGTTAAAAGTTAATAGAAACAATGACATTGTGACATGCATTTAAAAAATAGTTTATGAATTATTTCAATCTATATAAATGAATTATTGATATTATATCTACATCTCTTATTATAATGGAGATTGTGTGTTTTTCTGTCTGTAACCGAAACTATATTCCAACTCAAGTCACAATTCTTTTAGTTATTGGCATCACATTCTCCATGATTTTATTTTTATCTAAACCTCAATTATTAATAAAATTGTCTTAGATTATTAATACTGTTAACCATATCTACATACTGACAACATGCAATTATATTTATATATACAACAAAATAGCGGTTTACAGTGTGAACGGGAAGGCTAATTTGCATATTAATATTAAAAAATCGAATTTAATAAATATGTGCTTAGTATTATTGATTTCTAATTGTTTGGTTTTATTTCAATGAATATAAGCAAAAATCTCTTCAATGAATCTTAAATGAAATCCATTAACAAGAAAAAATAACTGTCATTTTATTCTTTACTTCCTCTTATAACTAAATACTTAAATTAGAAAAATAACAATGAAAGACGAGAGTGATGGAAGAGTAAGTTTCACTTGTTCCATTTACTCCCTCTGTTTCAAATCTTTTTATCTGTATTCTTATTTAGTTTCATTAGCCTTTCTAATTTAATACAATATTTTATTACATTAAAACTTAAATACTTGCACCCGGAGGGTGCATATATTTGCTAGTTTGGATAATAAATGTTATGCTTAAGTGGTAGGTACCAGGTACTTTTCAAAATGTTTCATTAAAAGAACCCCCCCCCCCGGGCATACATGTCTGGTACCTAAACTTTTACCCCCCCCCCCCCGTCTGCACACCATTTTCTTATTTTCTCTATTGCCCTTTTTAGTCATGATTGTCTAGTTTACCCCTTAAACAAATTAAACTCACCCCCACCATATTTAGATTTTCCTTTCTCTTCACGTTTGACTTATTATTTTGCTGAAAGCTGTGTCTACCACCCCCACCCCCGTGCAAAATACACAGGCAAGGAAGACTCGTGCCTAAAAGAAAAACAGTGTAATGAACTGTGATGACTGATTTTATTGTTTTACCTTTTCCTTCACATGTACTCAACTTAAAAACTGACCTTGTGTTGGATCCTGCTTGTGGTGTAGGGGTTGGATAAATGCAGCCCTTACCCCACCCACACCCCACAATAAAATGTAGACCTTTCAAGATCAAGTGAAGAAACTTTGCAAAGGAAAATGTTTACTTACTGGGAAACATTGACATTGCAATCTCTGAAGTTTGTACTGGGGGGGGGGGTGATTTACTTCCACTCAGTCTACCCCTACCTCCTACTTTTTGAGGTTGGCATGGTTTATTTTTGCTCAGTCCATCCCACCTCCTCCTATTTCATGGGGCTTGGGTGTTTTACCAGTTCACCATACCCAGGTAATAATATCTGAGAATTGAAAGATTAGCGTTATCGCTTATGCACACTCACCCTCTCTCTATCTTTCCCTTACTCTTTTTTTCTGTACCATATCCTTTTTCTTCCCTTTCTTTATAATAAAAACAGACTGGTCCATTATTTAGTTAAGGTGATGATACTCATAAGAAATAAGAATTAACTAATTAAGAATTGTCTAAACAATACAAGCTAGCAGGACTTGTGGATATACCTTATTGGCATTTCAGTCTTAGAACACTATAATATAGTTTTTGTGCCTGTGAAGTCCAATGTTCAAAAAGCATTCTCGACCACAGATGTCACATTTGAAGCTGTCCCTAAAGATGTTGATGTGTCGGTGCGTTGTTGCCGCTGCTTTCTCCTGGACCTCTTAGCTTCATGGTGTTGCGTCAGGGTGACTTCAGACATTAACAGTCATCTACAGAGAGCCTGCCGCCACCAAGAGCTGTCCTGAGCCAAATTTTCCCAGCTGGGAGGGGCAATGCCAAAGCACCCAGAGATCATTCTTACAGACATCATGGATATACCACATTATGATAATTTAATTATTATAATGGTTGATATGTTTACTTAAGAGCTATTGCTAAATAGTTCAGTCTGTAAAAAGTATAATAATTTTGATTTAACTCTCTTTTTTCTTTCTTTTCATGTTTTCATTATGTTTGATTGAAACAGTTTAGCATTATTGCTTCCGTGTGCTCACCCCCTCTCTATCTTTCCCCCTTATAGTACTTGACATCTCTCCATTCCTTCCCATCAGTGAGTGATCCTTTGTCTCACTAACCTCCCCTCCCCTACAATCAAACAATTAGCAATTTTTATGTAAAAGTCACTTAGAAATTAGTCATTAGTCACTACTAGTTAGGAAACAGGTGTACATGTTTTAAGAAAGTAAAAAAAAAAAGTTAATTTATTTAAAGGGCAAATAAAATGCACATTTGAAAAAAAGAAAATGAACAAAAAAAAAAAAAAAGAAAAAAAAAAAAGAAAAAAAACCAGCAAATATTGCACTGCACCAAATGCACTGTTATTATAACTGGGGGCAGGGGCACATCTGCCAAAGCTCCAAATGAACAATTATGGGGGGTTAGGTGAGCAGAGAAAGAAAGGGGGGGGGCAGGGTAGAGAAGGTAAACAAAGAAATGCTGTGTATGACACACACCTCTTTCCACATTAAAGCCTAAAAGTCAGAGTTGCATGGGCTGGTTTAGCTCAGTCGGTAGAGCATTCACCTATGAATCACAAGGTTCCTGGTTCAATACCGGCCCTGGCCAACAGCATCTGGGATCTGACAGTAGGTGTGGCACTCCACAAATACCAAACATAGAAAGGCAGGGACAGGTCGAGATTAGGTAGAGGTATAGAAAATATCATCCACAAATAAAAAGTAAAGTCATCTGGGTGGCCTAAAGTTGGTATCAGCCAATCAGTGAGGGAGTCTATCACCTTTTCACTAGTACTAGACCAAGGAGATTGTTTTTGCGTCTGAGACGGAGCATCACACCTACCAACAGCTCCTTACTAACTGAGCAAACCCGGCCCCTTAAGAAATCTTTTCCAATGTGTCAGACGTTCATATTTGAAGGATTACGGTATCCAGTTAATTTTCAAATTTTCTGTTTGAGTAGAGAAGGTTAGTTGGATTTTATGGCATGTCAACCCTTGTTGGATTATCTTATGCCAAAGACGTTTTATTTTATTCATTCTTGATAGGTACTCAATTTTTTTGTCTTAAAGTCATTTTTTAAAAACACAATTTTGTTTATGGACATCATTTTGTTGGTTGGATTCTATGGCATGTCAACCCTTCTTGGGTAATCTTATACCAGACGTTCTGGTCTATTTATACTAGTTGGGTATACAATTTTTTTAAACTAGATAATTTAAATACGTTTTTTAAAACTCATTTTTTTCTATTGAACCCATAGATTGGACCCTAACAGGTACTACCGCCCTGGATCAGAGTGGACTTGGGAGTAATGATGATCAAGGGGTACTCCACATTCCCCAAATTCCAGGATTGGAACTTCACCATCAGATCGAGTTTAACGTCATACTCATGATATGAAGACGCTAAACCTTCTCCTAGCACATATGATAAAAAGGGCTAGGGGTCGGGACAATCATATAAGTGCTAGGGTTTAACATGACCAGCCGATTGATCGGAAGGGACCTCTCTGACCGCCCGTCTAGCCTAAGGGCCAAAGTGGAGTGTTGCATGTCATGGACTGCTTAGCCACTAGGGTTCCGTCCTTAAGCATCATGGGTCGTCACTCATGGCCAACAGGTGGTCCCCATTAGGGGGGGGGTCTTACCCTTCTGCAGAGGTGCAGTCTGTGTATTCTAAAGCCCCAGCCGACAAGAGTAAAGAAGAGACAATTGAAAGACAAACAAAATGATTTGATGATGGATCTCAAATTTTTTTGGGGTGGGTGGGGGTTGATGAATCTTCCAAAAGGTCAAAGGTTATGTGATTTGTTTTGAGATTCTGGTTAAGGTGTAATCGCCTGCCAAATTTTCGTCTGAGTCGGAAGTATTACCAAATCACTAATAGTAGACCAAAAGGTCAGCCAGGTCAGACAGTAGTGAATTATCAATCACAAGAGATGCCAGATATTTGGTTGATTAGAAATTGTGTAGTAACAAAATAAAAATAATAAAACTTGCAAACTTTGTAGCATCCGATTTTCTTCCATTGACTCATAAAGCAATCTAATAATGTTTGCATTTCAATTTATAAAACAAGACTTCATGTGTCTTAAAGAGACATCTCCACACTTGTTGTTTGGTTGGATTTTATGGCATGCCAATCCTTGTTGGGTTATTTGATGCCAAAGATGTTTTCGTTTTTATTCATTCTTGTTGTGTATTCAATTTTTGTTTAAACACATTTTTTCAAACTCATTTTGGATCTATTTAACACATAGATGGGATCCTAACAGGTACTACCACTCTGGGTCAGGGTATTTGCCTGCTCATCCCACTTATGAGGGCTGGACACAAGGTCTCGTTTTTAGGTGGGCACATAAAAATTGCATCGATCTGGGGGGATGGCCCCCTTGGATCGATGCTATTAATTGTACCGAAGCTCACCGGACCCCCAGCCGAGGCCGGGTATAGAAGGTAAGTCTCAAAGCATAGAATCTGGAACAGATACTACACTTTGATCCTCCCTTCTACCACTAGATGTAGTTTAACTCTTAACATCCTGTTGAGATTTTTATAAATCCAGAGCATTCCTATAAGGATATATAAAAAAATGGCTAAAAATGACCTTTGCATCTAAAGTTACCTATTATTTCCCTTAAATCAAAGATTTCTACATATGTTTAATATTAAATTTAAACAAATTTCTTGTGAGTGTTGTCCATTTTTATTATAATGAAAGAAATGGAAGAAAAAAGGACATGCTACACAGAAAAATATAAGAAAGTAGGGAAAAGATAGTGAGGGGGTGAGCGCGTGGAAGCGATAACACTAATCTGTTTCAATCTAATATAATGAAAATATGCAAAGAAAGAAAGAAAAAGAAAGAAAGAAAAAAGAAAGAAAAAAAAAAAAAAAAAAAAAAAAGAGTGAGAGGGAATTAAATCAAGATTATTATACTTTTTACATATTGAACTTTTTTTGCAGTAGCTCTTTTTTGCAGTAAACTACTTAAACTTTGTAATGATTAAATTATCATACTATGGTATATCCACAGGTCCTGCTAGTCTTATATATTTCTAATCAGTTTCTTTTCATTTTAATCATGTTATATATCTATATAATATAAGTATATAAGTAAAGACGTCGGGGCAGCCTAATGTCGGTATGAGCCATACAGCGAGAGAGTCTATCCCCTTTTCACTAGCGCTAGACCAAGGAGGTTTTTTTTTGCATCTGAGGTAGAGTGCCACCAAGGAGATTGTTTTTATGTCTGAGGTGGAGCGCCACACCTACCATCAGCTCCTTACTTGACTGCACAGATCACTGTGCTACTCATATGCTGAGTTGGCAAGGGCCGGTATTGAACTAGGAACCTTGTGGTTTCTAGCCGAGCGCTCTACCGATTGAGCTAATCTAAAATAGTAATCAAAATAATAGCAGCCCAAAACAGACTGCTTTTCATGCAGGCCAGTATATATATATATATATATATATATGATATGATATGATAATAATCAAATCATCATACTGGGGTATATTCACAGGACCTGCTAGTAGTAACTATTGCTCTACAGCAATTGACCATTGAGAGTCGAATATAAACATGTGTAATAACCGCTTTCATGGTTAGTCAAATTTATAAATTGTCTGTCTGCCTTTTGCTGTCAGATTTACTATTAATAGAGACGGTTTCCCGCCAAATAAGATATAATGTAATGCAATATTAATACACAAACACTTTCTGGGCCTATATAACATAATGAAATATATTGACTGTCTCAACAGAGGAGAGAGATTGTCAGAAGTAATATGCCAATTTTCTACATCCTTATGTGATTGCTACATTTTTCTTGCTGAATCAATGCCAGGATAATAAAAGGCATTTTTACAGTGAACTAGAGACCGTTTATTTTATTTAGGGCGGGGGGGGGGGGTTCTAAGAAGGAATTTCCATATTTTGGGAGTCCAAGGAATTAGCTCCTTTTGTTTTTTTAAAGAGAGTTTTTCTTTTTCTGGACTTCAAAAATTTAAAATGAAATTATTTTTATATATCTTATACACCATAGCTCAGTCGGTAGAGCGTTCGGCTAGAAACCACATGGTTCCGAGTTTGATTCCAGTCCTCGCCGCTGATTGGCTGATACCGACTTTAGGACGCCCCGTCGACGACGACGATATATATATATATCACACACACACATATATAAAAGTTATTCTTGCAAAAGTAATTTTCTTTTGTGTGTGTATTTGATATTATATACATCTAACACAAACATTATATATATATATATATATATATATATATATAAACAAACACACACACACACAAAAGAAAATTACTTTTGCAAGAATAACTTTTCATATATCAGAAAATTGTAGCCTAAAAATCCACATCAATGAACGTAAAATTCAAGACCAAAATTGCTTAATCCCTCCCCTACCTCCCCCCAAAAAATATTATAAATAAAATATCATTTAACTTGTGAACTCTCATACTAGTTGTATTTAATAAGTAAAAGATAAATAAAATATCCATACTATTGGTAACACTTCAACACCAGCTCCAACTTTTGCTATGTCAAACGTTTTGAGAATCTAAATTTACAAAAATAAAATCCTATGGAAAAACTACAAAATATTGAAATCTTTCTTTTTGCACTTTGGTAAGAAAACATCTTAGATATTGAAAATGAAAATTTCACAGGATTTTAACGAAAGAAAGAAACTTTTGATTATATGTAAGTAAAGTTGTCGGAGTGGCCTATTGTCGGTATCAGCCGTACAGGGAGAGCATCTATCTCTTTTTTTGCTAGAGCTAGACCAAGGAGATTGTTTTTGCAGAGGTGGAGCACCACACCTACCGTCAGCTCTCCACTTTACCGCACAGATCAGATTACTCAATCTATGCTACTCATACGCTGAGTTGGTGGGGACCGATATCAAAATCAGAACTTTGTGATTTTATGGCGGATGCCTGAGCTAAACTAGCTCCTCTATTTTGATTATACCCTTTGAAATTTACCAATGATGGGAGAAAGCACCCAGTTAGAAAATTTCAAGATATGTTTGGTTTTTTATATAAACCAGATTTAAGAAATATTGTGAGGTGACAAAAAAAAAGTCAAAAATACCATGTCCTAGTTTTTTTTTGATAAAACATTTTTTAAGAGCAAGTTACTGTTTAAATATACCTTACACACACAAACACTTTCAGTTCTCTAGCAAAAATAATATTTTTAACTCTTAACATCCTGTTGAGAATTTTCTAAGTCCAGAGCCCCATTCCTATAAGGATTTATCAAAAAATGGCTAAAATGGCCTTTTCATTTAAAGTTACTTGTTATTTCCTATAAATCAAAGACTACTAAATATTTTTAATATTACATTTAAACAAAGGCTATCGTTTGGGGTAGATTAGAAAATGAATGTGACTTCTGGCTGGGTCGAACGAGGCGGTATAGGATGTTAAGAGTTAAAAAATTTGTAAATAAATTGAAAAAAAAAAGTTGATTAAAAAATATATATCAAATACATCTTACAAAATATCTTCAAAACTTTTGTGTCATTTAGTCACACACAGAAAAGTTAGGGTGTGAGGAACAGATGTGACAAAATCAGACATATTATATAATGACAAAGACAAAAATAAAAATATCAATTCCAAACAATAATTATTTAGGATTGGTTCATAGTCCATTGATATTAAGTTATGGTAGTGTGGACATGGAGTCAACACCTGGTTATTGACAGTTTCTCACCTATGCGATCTTCAGACCAAAAACTTGCATAGGCGAAAAACTGTCAGTAATCAGGTGTTGACTCCATATCCACGCTTGGGGAAATATGAGTTATGGGTTAAATAATACACTACTGTTCTTCTACAAGGATGGCATATTTGGACATCCCATTGTGGTATAGTAGTTAACAAACTAGTCTCGCAAATTGATACTACTGAATGGTGAGTGTCATATTGTACTCATGGCGAATGTGTTGGGTAAGAAAGGGCATCCCATTGTGGGGTAATTGTTAGCAATGTAACATCACACCTTCAAGTGTGGAAGATCTGGCTTCCAACAGACAGGGTTGGCAAGACGCCTGCCGCACAGGAGCTAAGCAGCTCAATAATGAGATAAACAGGACTGCAGAGCGGTGACTTCTTCGTCATCATGAACAACCAAATGTAGATGGGAATTTCCCCTGCAATGTGTATGACTGCATCTGTAAGTCCAGAATTAGACTAATGAGCCACCATAAGGGTCCACAAATGAAGACATGGGGTGACGTCATCGTTGTCTGCGACGGACTCCGAAAAGAAAGAAAAAGAAGACTTGCAACATCTATTACTACTGAATAGAGAGTTTGATCCTTGTTGGATGCCCCATACTTGTGACATCCTACCTGCATTGCAAACGGGTTGGGTAAATAACCTACAAGGATGGCTATGGCATTAAATAACCCACAAGGATTTTATATGCCATCAAACAAAGAAACAAAACTATTTATTTATACTAGCAAATATATGCACCCTACGGGTGCAAGTATTTAAGTTTTAATGTAATGAAATATCGTATTAAATTAGAAGCAGACAAAAAGATATGTAACAGAGTGGGGGTATAATAGAAAAATAGAAATGAAACTTACTCTTCCATCACTCCCGTCTTTCATTGCTGAATTTTACTTATTTAACAATTCAGTTAAATTATGAAATAAAGAATAAAATGACAGTTATTTTTTCTTGTTAATGGATTTCATTTAAGATTCATTGAAGAGATTTTTGCTTATATTCATTAAAATAAAACCAAACAGTTAGAAATCAATAATACTAAGCACATATTTAATAAAATCACATTTTTAATATCAATATGCAAATTAGCCTTCCCGTTCACACTGCAAACCGCTATTTTTTGTATATATAAATACAATTGCATGTTATTTGTATGTAGATATGGACAACACTAATAAAAAGGTGAAGAAATTTTATTAATAATTGAGGTTTGAATATAAATAAAATCATGGAGAATGTGATGTAAATAACTATGTTAATTGTGACTCGATTAGTAATATAGTTTCGGTTACAGACAGAAAAACACACAATCTCCATTATAATAAGATATGGCTCTATGAACCTTGTGTTCTTATTAACTTGAGATATTTTGATAGACTTTAGGATTTTTTTTTATAAACATGAATAAGAAATTTTACACAGAAAAAATATAAGAAAAAAAGAGAGTAGGGGAAAGATAGATAGATAGGGGGGAGGGAGAGAGAGAGGGGGGGGTGAGCGCAGCAAAGTGATAACAATAATATGTTTCAATTGAACATAATGACAAGAAGGAAAGAAAAAAAAGTGTGAGAGAGTTAAATAAAGATTATCTAGGGACTGGCAAACCGAGCCTAATATGTGTTTTTTGACAAAATGACTTTAGCCCCTGACGGGGTTAAATTAATAGCGTCGATCCCAGAGGGCCATCCCTCCAGGCAATACCTGCCCCTTTGGGGGCAGGGCTGGTTTATTGCCCAGCGCCTGAGGCGCCCCCTTTTAGGGGGGAATGCCGATGGATCGACGCAATTTTTGTTCTCTCCACCCATTAGCTTCGGCTTGTGGGTGGGCCCACGTTAAAACGGAGCCTTGTGCCCAGTCCATACAGGTGGGGTATGAGACAAATAAACCCCCTACAGTAAATAATTTACAAAAAATCAGGAAATTATCGGATTTTAATTAAATTTTCAGTGTTTATGTGTCAATAAATGATCTTTATAATGCATTATTCATTTTATTTCAAAACTTTCTCATTTTTTTCAGGTCACTTAATTTTGACCCCCCTTATGTTGGGGGCGTAAAATGTTTTGCAAGTTGATCATATTTGATACTAATTACAGTATAAATAATGAGATAAAATACTGAAGTTATGAATAGAAACAAAAAAAAAAATTTTTTTACGGTTGCACATTAATCTGATTATCATACTTTTTACATATTGAAATATTGAAATATGTCGCAATAGCTCTTAAGTAAACATATCAAACGTAATAATTAAATTATCATACTGTGGTATATCCACAGGTCCTGCTAGTAAATCAATAATTTCCTTAGCTAGTTAAAAAAAAAATATCAGTGGTGAACAGAAAAAAAAAAAACTAATGACGAAAATATAGGGGATTGATTAATAAAATTTAATTTAATTTTGATTAACTTAAAAAGTGATTGCCTTCTAAGTAAACCAATACTTCTGTAGTGATTATAAGTAAATGAACGAGATGCTTAGAATATACAGACTGTACCTTCTGCAAGACCACACAGGAAGAGGCTACTTTGCCGGTCCTGGTCGGATAGACAAACCTGCTTTTAGACATTATTATACCGGTCATCATAAATTTCCAAACTAGTATGCGTGCATTTCACTTTTACTTTTAAAAAGTAATATAAACAACTTTTTTATTTTATATTTTGTGAAGGATAAAGATACAAAAAATTCTTCTAAGGGGAAAAATATAGATATTGTTAATAAGTTTGCGATCAAACATGTGAATAAATTAAAGGACATGATGAGGGTAAATTTGATTATCATGAATTTTTTCCTAACTGGAAAAATGGCATTTTCCACAATCAATTGTTAAAACATAAAATTGTAACTCCAACATTACCTTTTATGAGGAAAGACATTAAACATGAAATACCCAGATGCAAACTTTTAGAACCAGCAAAATTAATAAGCCTATTCGATATTTTTAATTTAGAAGAATGTATTGTTATCCTTCACAATTTTTTAAAAACATTACTTGCATTCATAATTTAAAAAATCTAGCAAATATATGCACCCTCCGGGTGCAAGTATTTAAGTTTTAATGTAGAAATATCGTATTAAATTAGAAAGTCTAATAAGAATGCAGATAAAAAGATTTGAAACAGAGTGGGGGGTATAATAGAAAAATAGAAATGAAACTTACTCTTCCATCACTCCCGTCTTTCATTGCTGAATTTTACTTATTTAACTATCTAGTTAAATTAGGAAATAAAGAATAAAATTACACTTATTTTTTCTTGTTAATGGATTTCATTAAAATAAAACCAAACAGAAATCAATAATACTAAGCACATATTTAATAAAATCACATTTTTAATATCAATATGCAAATTAGCCTTCCCGTTCACACTGCAAACCGCTATTTTTTGTATATATAAATACAATTGAATGTTATTAGTATGTAGATATGGACAACACTAATAAAAAGGTGAAGCAATTTTATTAATAATTGAGGTTTGAATATAAATAAAATCATGAAGTATGTGATGTAAATAACTATGTTAATTGTGACTCGATTAGTAATATAGTTTCGGTTACAGACAAAAAAACACACAATCTCCATTATAATAAGATATCTACAGCGACAGTAAAATAAGCATAAAAGTAGGTTTGTTTATTTTACGAGGACCAGCATAATACACCTAAAAGCAGGTTTGTCTATTTGACCAGGATTGGCAGAGTAGCCTATTCGGACCAAACACACAAAAGGGTATCCTGGATATGAAAAACTGCATTGGGTTTGAATACTGAAGATTAGGTTGTTGTTTTTTTGTGTTTTTTTTGTTTGTTTTTTTTTTATAAGAAAAATAAAAAATGTAATAAAATAGAATGTATTTAGAATGAATTATCATACTGTGGTATATCAACATGTCCTGCTAGTATTTTATAATACATAAAGTTAGAGTAAGCTCCCTTATTTTACGGACATGCTCTAAAAGATAGCTGTTTTTATAAGTCAGGATATGGTTGGTTAGCAGCCTTCCGTCTACAAGAGACGATGGAGTAGTGTCAAGGGATTTTTTTTTTCTTTTCTTAATTACATAGCCTGGACGGGTTTATATGGAGGATGAGCTGTTGCCCATGCAGCAAATCTCCCCTCCCCCCCACTGCTGCTGTGATCTAAGGGAAAGGGGAGTAGCCAATGCAATTTGGCAACGGTAGTGTCGCAGGAGTTAATTGATAGCACTGGATTTCAGCATCACACCACCTTAGGGACTCCAGCTCCTGATTTATTTTCGGGTTTACTCCCCTAGCCTATCTTGAAAGGCAGCAGAGGTTTTGTGTCAGACTTCTCCTTGAATTGATGGGTTGCCGACCAAGGCTAAGGAGCCCTATTTAACCCATTTGGGGATTTATGTGAGTAGTAAGTACCCAATCCTACTACTATCAGTGTTCCTGAAAAATGCAAGTCAGGATCTAAAAAGTAATATATATATATACTAACCGTTTATTCTGGAGTCTACAGCCAAAAGTTTTAAATGTTTCAAGGAAAGTCATAAGTTTTCATTCATTTCATTGTCTTGAAAGGTCACATATTCATAATGAACAATGATTTAGTTTTATGTCTACAAGAAATACAATCTTTTTTTGTAAATACAACTGAAGATAAAGATCTCTATTATCAAGGTAAAGAAACAAAGCAGCATTTGTGAAGTATGTACATGTACTCCATGTTAAAGCAAATGAGACATTTGACACTGCTGTAAAATTAACTGAAGGACTGACATCAATTTATCTTCCCACCCCAATCACTTTATTATTTTCTTAAAAGATTTTATCTAATAAGATGGGTTTTTTTTATATGGTGATAATACTTTTTATAGTCTTTTTTTTTTTTTTTTTAAATATAGAATTTTTTGTTCTTTTTTAATATTGAATTTGTTGTTGTTTTTAAAGATTAAAAAAAAATATAGGTTAATTTTAAAAGATTCTATTCAATATGTAATGTTTTTAGATTTTTTTTTAAATAGATATTTGTAATATTTTTAAATATAGACATTTTTTTTTTTTCTTTTAAAGATTAAAAAAAAAATTTTCTTTATATATATATATTTATATAATAATATAATATAATATAATATATAATATATAATATATAATATATATATATGTCTTATAAAACTAGTCTGCCTACTATTTACTCATAGCTGGAAAGCGAGATACATACCCACCCAGGGTATTAGCGCTATGTGAAATGCAAACAGCCCTCGTCCAGGATTTCCTACAACTCTAACCATTACCCATATGCCTCCACATATCCTTGATATGCGTTTAAGATTTCACTCTTTGAAAGATTTATGGATTTATTTAGATTAATTAATCCTCCCAAGGTGTTTAAGCAGCTTAAAGGCTAACACTTCAGCATTGTTGAACAGCTGACAATAATAATTTGTGTTCAATAAATCGAAAAGACCTCTGTAACATCTTGCACAGCATCGTCACAACCCAAAATGTAAATCTAGATCAATAATTAGGATAAGTTAGTTTGTATACATCTATATATATATATTTACCAACCCTCCACATAAGTAGGATGTGATGCAAGGTCAATTTCTTATCAATAATTGGAATAAGTTATTTGTATACCCTCCTCATATATATATATATATAATATAAATGGATAAAAGTAACCTACTCGAGTTTTATCGTCTGATTTGTCAGGGTCAACGGATGTAACCCTGACGAATCAGACGATGAAACTCGAGTAGGTTACTTTTATCCATTATATAAATAAATTTTGCTCTACACTGTATTGAGCACTTTGTATTTGTTTTTTCTCAGTCTAACCCCTGGATACTGTGTGCTTCCAACGATCCGTACTCGACCCACTGGTAAGCTACTACTCATACATTAACATATATATTATTATATATATATTATATATATATTATATATAAAACAATGACCTATTGAGCTCTAAGGCAGATAATTGGATCAGGAAGAATGTTAGTTAGCAAAACAAAATAATAATAAAAAATACAACCAGTGAATATAATTAAAAAAATGGCATTAAAATCATTTGCTAAAATTTGCAACTAAGTTAAAACCTGACCAATCTTATATATAAGCCAGCCATTAGCTGCTGAAAATTAACATATAAATAAATTCATCCACCTCTCATACTCTCTAATCTCTTTCTTTAATCTCACAGAGAAAACTAACATATATAAAGAGTAGTTAATCAAGATATATATAGAGAGGGGGAAAGTGACAGGCTGAATGTGTAGTAAGAGATTGGTGAGTTTTTGATTTAATTGCAAATTACGACTAATTAGAACCAAATAAAATGGAATTTAAAAAAAAAAAATGTATTTTGTGTCTAAATAGAAAAAAAGCCTTTAGCAACAATCATTGATCTACTCAGCTTTAGTATAATGATAATCCCAAAACTAAGGAATATTTTTGGATGTATTTTTTGTCATTAAACAAATAGAAAAAAAGCCTTTAGCAAACAATCATTGATTCACTCAGCTTAGTATAATGATAATCCCAAAACTAAGGAATATTTTTGGATGTATTTTGTGTATTAAACTAAATAGAAAAAGCCTTTAGCAAACAATCATTGATCTACTCAGCTTTAGTATAATAATAGATATTTACCAAGCCCTTCACATGAGTAGGATAACAACATGGTTATGGATGTGACACAAGGCCAATTTCTTAAGTGGGGTTTAACAGGTTCAAGCTAGAGTTTTCTTTCTCCTATACTTGTTGCCTAACCAAGGTTAAAGAGCCCAGTCTGCCTCTATTTACCATAGCTGGAGGGGACAAGTTGGGAGTGACAAGACTCTGGCCACCCTTTCTTTTTTCTTGTAATTGAACAGAAGCATCATGTTTCCAGCAACATAAAACTTCACGTGGGTATTTCTCAACACCAAGAAAAAAACAAAAAAACAAACTACCAAATCTTGTAAAAATAAAGAGTAACTGTTGGTTCACATTTTTATTTTTACCCATGATTTGTTAGTTTGTTTTTTTGTTTTTTTTCTGGTGGTGGTTGAGAAATACCCACGTGAAGTTTTATGTTGCTGAACATGATGCTGTCTGTTCAATTACAAGAAAAAGTAAAGGGTGGCCCAAGAGTCTTGTCAACTCCCAACTTGTCCCCTCCAGCTATGGGTAATAGTAGGGCAGACTGGCTCTTTAACCTTGGTTAGGCAACAAGTAAGGAGAAAGAAAACTCTAGCTGAAACCTGTTAACCCACTTAAGAAATTGGCCTGTTTCACATCCATAACCATGTGTTGATCCTCTCATTGAAGGGCTTGGTATATCTATATTTATACTAAGCTGATAGATCAATGATTGTTTGCAAAGGCTTTTTCTATTTAGTTTAATTCCACAAAAAAAACATACATCAAAAATATTCTTAGTTTTGGATTATCATTATACTAAAGCTGAGTGAATCAATGATTGTTGCTAACGGCTTTTTTTCTATTAGTTTAATGACAAAAAAATACATCCAAAATATTCCTTATTTTGGGATTATCAATTCATAAAGCTGAGTAGATCAATGATGTTTTGCTAAAGGCTTTTTTCCTATTTAGACACAAAATACATTTTTTTAAATTCCATTTTATTTGGTTCTAATAGTCGTAATTTGCATTAAATCAAAAACTCACAATCCTTTATACACATTCAGCCTGTCACTTTCCCTCTCTATAATAATCTTGATTAACTACTCTTATATATGTAGTTTTCTCTGTGAGATTAAAGAAAGAGATTAGAGGTATGAGAGGTGGATGAATTTATTTATATGTTAATTTTCAGCAGCTAATGGCTGGCTTATATAATAAGTTGGTCAGGTTTTAACTTAGTTTGCAAATTTTAGCAAAATGATTTTAATGCCATTTTTTTAATTATTATTCCTGGTTGTATTTTTTATTTATTTTATTTTGTTTTGCTAATAACATTCTTCCTGACCCAATTATCTGCCTAGAGCTCAATAGTCATGTTTTATATATATATATATATATATATATATATATATATATATATGTTAATGTATGAGTAGTAGCTTACCGTGGGTACGAGACGACTCGTTGGAGCACACAGTATCCAGGGGTTAAGACTGAGAAAAACAATCAAAGTGCTCAATACAGTGTAGAGAAAAATTTATTTATATAATGGATAAAAGTAACCTCTCGAGTTTCATCGTCTATTCGTCAGGGTTACATCCGTTGACCCTGACAAATCAGACGATAAAACTCGAGTAGGTTACTTTTATCCATTTTAATATATATATTATATATGAGGAGGGTATACAAACTAACTTATCCAATTATTGATTAAGAAATTGACCTTGCATCCCCATCCTACTTATGTGGAGGTTGGTAAATATATATATATATAGATGGTATACAACTAACTATCCTAATTATTGATCTAGATTTACATTTTGGTGTGACGATGCTGTGCAAGATGTTACAGAGGTCTTTTCGATTTATTGAACACAATTATTATTGTCACTGTTCAACAATGCTGAAGTGTTAGCCTTTAAGCTGCTTAAACACCTGGGAGGATAATTAATCTAAATAAATCCATATCTTTCAAAGAGTGAAATCTTAACGCATATCAAGGATATGTGGAGGCATATGGTGAATGGTTAGAGTTGTAGGAAATCCTGGACGAGGCTGTTTGCATTTCACATAGCGCTAATACCCTTGGGTAGGGTATGTATCTCGCTTTCCAGGCTATGAGTAAATAGTAGGGCAGACTAGGTTTATATATATATATATATATATATATTATATATATATATATATATATATATATATATATATAAGAATTTTTTTTTTTTAATCTTTAAAAGAAAAAATTGTCTATATTTAAAAATGATCTACAAAAATTATCTATTTAAAAAAAAATCTAAAAAACATTACATATTGAATAGAATCTTTTAAAAAATAACCCTATATTTTTTTAATCTTTAAAAAACAAAACAAATTATCAATATTAAAAAGAACAAAAAATATCTATATTTAAAAAAAAAAAAAAAAAAGACTATAAAAAAGTATTATCACCATATAAAAAACCCATCTATATTAGATAAAATCTTTTAAGAAATAATAAAGTGGATTGGGGTGGAAGATAGAATTGATGTCAGTCCTTCAGTTAATTTTACAGCAGTGTCAAATGTCTCATTGCTTTAACATGGAGTACATGTACATACTTCACAAATGCTGCTTTGTTTCTTTACCTTGATAATAGAGATCTTTATCTTCAGTTGTATTTACAAAAAGATGTATTTCTTGTAGACTAAAACTAAATCTATTGTTCATTATGAATATGTGACCTTTCAAGACAATGAAATGAATGAATATACTTATGACTTTCCTTGAAACATTTAAAACTTTTGGCTGTAGACTCCAGAATAAACGGTTAGTATATATATATATTACTTTTTAGATCCTGACTTGCATTTTTCAGGAACACTGATAGTAGTAGGATTGGGGTACTTACTACTCACATAAATCCCCAAATGGGTTAAATAGGGCTCCTTAGCCTTGGTCGGCAACCCATCAATTCAAGGAGAAGTCTGACACAAAACCTCTGCTGCCTTTCAAGGATAGGCTAGGGGAGTAAACCCCGAAAATAAATCAGGAGCTGGAGTCCCTAAGGTGGTGTGATGCTGAAATCCAGTGTATCAATTAACTCCTGCGACACTACCGTTGCAAATTGCATTGGTACTCCCCTTTCCCTTAGATCACAGCAGCAGTGGGGGGAGGGGAGATTTGCTGGCATGGCAACAGCTCATCCTCCTATAAACCCGTCCAGGCTATGTAATTAAGAAAAGAAAAAAAAATCCTTGACACTACTCCATCGTCTCTTGTAGACGGAAGGCTGCTAACCAACCATATCCTGACTTATAAAACAGCTATCTTTAGAGCATGTCCTAAAATAAGGGAGCTTACTCTAATTATGTATTTATAAAATACTAGCAGGACATGTTGATATACCACAGTATGATAATTCATTCTAAATACATTCTATTTTATTACATTTTTTATTTTCTTATAAAAAAAAACAACAAAAAAAACAAAAAAACAACACCTAATCTTCAGTATCAAACCAATGCAGTTTTTCATATCCAGGATACCCTTTTGTGTGTTTGGTCCGAATAGGCTACTCTGCAATCTGGTCAAATAGACAAACTGCTTTTAGGTGTATATGCTGGTCCTCGTAAAATCAACAAACCTACTTTTATGCTTATTTTACTGTCGCTGTAGATATCTTATTAATAATGGGATTGTGTGTTTTTTGTCTGTAAGAAACTATATTACTTCGAGTCACAATTAACAATAGTTATTTACATCACATACTTCATGATTTTATTTATATTCAAACCTCAATATTAATAAAATTGCTTCACCTTTTTATTAGTGTTGTCCATATCTACATACTAATAACATTCAATTGTAAATTATATATACAAAAAATAGCGTTTGCAGGTGAACGGGAAGGCTAATTTGCATATGATATTAAAAATGTGATTTTATAAAATGTGCTAGTATTAATTGATTCTTTGGTTATTTTAATGAAATCGCCTTAACAAGAAAAAAAATAAGTGTAATTTTATCTTTATTTCCTAACTCTTAACTAGATAGTTAAATAGTAAAATTCAGCAATGAAAGACGGGAGTGAGAAGAGTAAGTGTCATTTCTATTTTTCTATTATACCCCCACTCTGTTTCAAATCTTTTTATCTGCATCTTATAGCTTTCTAATTTAATACGATATTTCTACATAAAACTTAATACTTGCACCCGATGGGTGCAAATTTTGCTAGATTTTTTAAATTATGAATGCAAGTAATGTTTTTAAAAAATTGTGAAGGATAACAATACATTCTTCTAAATTAAAAATTATCGAATAGGCTTATTAATTTTGCTGGTTCTAAAAGTTTGCATCGGGTATTTCATGTTTAATGTCTTTCCTCATAAAAGGTAATGTGGAGTTACAATTTTATGTTTTTAACAATTGATTGTGGAAAATGCATTTTTCCAGTTAGGAAAAAATTCCTGATAATCAAATTTACCCTCATCATGTCCTTAATTATTCACATGTTTGATCGCAAACTTATTAACAATATCTATATTTTTCCCCTTAGAAGATTTTTTGTATCTTTATCCTTCAGCAAATATAATATAAAAAAGTGTTTATATTACTTTTTAAAAGTAAAAGTGAAATGCACGCATACTAGTTTGGAAATTTATGATGACCGTATAATAATGTCTAAAAGCAGGTTTGTCCCTATCGACCAGGACCGCAAAGTAGCCTCTCCTGTGTGGTCTTGCAGAAGGTACAGTCTGTATATTCTAAGCATCTCGTTCATTTACTTATAATCACTACAGAGTATTTGTTTACTTAGAAGGCAATCACTTTTTAAGTTAATCAAAATTAAATTAAATTTTATTAATAATCCCTATATTTTCGTCATTAGTTTTTTTTTTTTCTGTCTACCACTGATATTTTTTTTTAACTAGCTAAGGAAATTATTGAATTTACTAGCAGACCTGTGGATATACCACAGTATGATAATTTAATTATTACGTTTGATATGTTTATTTAAGAGCTATTGCGACATATTTCAATATTTCATAATGTAAAAAGTATGATAATCAGATTAATGTGCAACCGTAAAAAATTTTTTTTGTTTCTATTCATAACTTCAGTATTTTTCTCATTATTTATACTTAATTAGTATCAAATATGATCAACTTGCAAAACATTTTAGCCCCCAAATAAGGGTCAAATTAAGGACCTGAAAAAAATGAGAAAGTTTTGAAATAAAATGAATAATGCATTATAATAGTCATTTATTGACACATAAACACTGAAAATTTAATTAAAATCCGATATTTCCTGATTTTTTGTAAATTAATTTACTGTAGGGGGTTTAATTTGTACCTCATACCCCACCCGTATGGGCTGGGCACAAGCTCCGTTTAACGTGGGCCGCACCCAAGCCGAAGCTAATGGGTTGGGAGAGAACAAAAATGCGTCGATCATCGGCATTCCCCCTAAAGGGGCGCCTCAGCGCTGGGCAATAACAGCCCCTGCCCCAAAGGGGCAGGTATTGCCTGGAGGGATGGCCTCTGGGATCGACGCTAATTATTTAACCCGTCAGGGGGCTAAAGTCATTTTGTCAAAAACCACATATTAGGCTCGGTTTGCCAGTCCCTAGATAATCTTTATTTAACTCTCTCAACACTTTTTTTTTCTTTCCTTCTTCATTATGTTCAATTGAAACATATTATTGTTATCACTTTGCTGCGCTCAACCCCCCCCCTCTCTCTCTTCCCTCCCCCTATCTATCTATCTTTCCCTACTCTCTTTTTTCTTATATTTTTTTCTGTGTAAATTTTTATTCCATGTTTATAAAAACAAATCTAAGTCTATTCACAAAATATCTCAAGTTGAATAAGAACACAAGGTTCATAGAGCCATATCTTTATTATAATGGGGATTTGTGTTGTTTTTCTGTCTGTAACCGAAACTAATTACAATCGAGTCACAATTAACATACGTTATTTACATCACTTCTCCTGATTTATTTATATTCAACCTCAATTATTAATTAAATTTCTTCCCCTTTTTATCTAGTGTGTCCATATCTACATACAATAACATGCAATTGATTTATATATAAAAAATAGCGGTTTTGCAAGTGTGAACGGAAGCTAATTTTGCCATATTGAAAAAATTAATAAAAAATGTGATTTTATAAATGTGCTTAGTATTATTGTTTCTAACTGTTTGGTTTATTTTAATGATTAAAGCAAAAATCTCTTCAAGTGAATCCTAAATAATCATAACAAGAAAAATATGTCATTTTAATTCTTTATTTCATAATTTAACTGTAATTGTTAAATACAGTAAAATTCAGCAATGGATAAGACGGGAGTGATTGGGAAATAAGTTTGCATTTTCTATTTTTCTATTAGTACCCCCACTCTGTTACTATCTTTGTCTGCTTCTAATTTAAATACGATTTCATTACATTAAAACTTAAATACTTGCACCCGTAGGTGCATATATTTGCTAAGTATAAATAAATAGTTTTGTTTCTTGTTTGAATGGCATATAAAAATCCTTGGTGGGTTATTTAATGCCATAGCCATCCTTGTAGGTTATTTACCAACCTTTGGCCAATGCAGGTAGTGATGTCACAAGTATGGGGCATCAACAAGGATGCAAACTCTCTATTCAGTAGTAATAGATGTTGCAAGTCTTCTTTTTCTTTCTTTTCGAGTCCGTTCGGCGACAACGATGCGGTCACCCCATGTCTTCATTTGTGGGACCTTAGTGGTGGCTCAATTAGTCTAATTCTGGCTTACAGATGCAGTCATACACATTGCAGGGGAAATCCCATCTACATTTCGTTGTTCAAAATGATGACGAAGGAAGTCGCGTCTGCAGTCCTGTTTACTCATTATTGACTGCTTTGCCTCCTGTGCGGCAGGCCGTCTTGGCCAAACCCTGTCTGTTGAAGCCAGATCTTCCACACTTGAAGGTGTGGACTGTTACATTGCTAACAATTATCCACAATGGGATGCCCTTTCTTACCCAAGCACATTCGCCATGAGTACATATTACAACTCACCATTCAGTAGTATCCAATTTGCGAGACTAGTTTGTTAACTACTATACACAATGGGAGTTCCAAATACTGCCATCCTTGTAGAAGAACAGTAGTGTAATTATAAGCCCAAACTCATATTTCCCAAGCGTGGATATGGAGTCAACACCTGATTACGACAGTTTTTCGCCTATGCAAGTGTTTTGGTATGAAGATAGCATAGGTGAGAACTGTCAATAACCAGGTGTTGAACTCCATGTCCACACTACCATACTTAATATCAATGGATATGAACCAATCTAAATAATTATTGTTTGGAATGATATTTTTTATTTTTGTCTTTGTCATTATATAATATTCTGATTTTGTCACATCTGTTCCTCACACCCTAACTTTTCTGTGTGTGACTAATGAGCACAAAAGTTTTGAAGATATTTTTGTAAGATGTATTTGATATTATTTTTTAATCACTTTTTTATTTTCAATTTATTTACCAAATATTTTTTTTAACTCCTTAACATCCTATCCGCTCTTTCGACCCAGCCAGAATCCATTCCATTTTCTAAATCTAACCCCAAACGATAGCTTTGTTAAATGTAATTATTAAAAATATTTAGTAGTCCTTTGATTTATAGAAATAACAAGTAACTTAAATGAAAAGGCCATATTTTAGCCATTTTTGAAATAAATCCCCCCCCTTATAGAATGGGGCTCTGACTTAGAAAATTCTCACAGGATGTTAAGGTAAAAATATTATTTTTGCTAGAGAACTGAAAGTGTTTGTGTGGTGTAGGTAATATTAAACAGTATTTGCTCTAAAAATGTTTTATCAAAAAAAAACTGGACATGGTTTTTTTGACTTTTTTTTTTGTCACCTCACAATATTATTAAATCTGGTTTTATAAAAAACCAAACTATCTTGAAATTTTTAACTGGGTGCTTTCTCCCACATCATTGTGAAATTTCAAAAGGGTATAATCAAAATAGAGGAGCTAGTTTAGCTTTCAGGCATCGCCATATAAATCCAAAGTCTGATTTGGATATGGTCCCCACCAACTCAGCGTATGAGTAGCATAGATTGAGTATCTGATCTGTGCGGTAAATGTGAGAGCTGACGGTAGTGTGGTCTCCACCTCTGCAAAAACAAATCTCCTTGGTCTAGCTCTAGCAAAAAGAGATAGATGCTCTCCCCTGTACGGCTGATACCGACAATAGGCCACTCCGACAACTTTACTTACATATAATCAAAAGTTTCTTCTTCGTTAAAATCCCTGTGAAATTTCATTTTCCAATTCTAAGATTCTTTCTTACCAAAGTGCAAAAAGAAAAGATTTCAATATTTTGTAGTTTTTTCATAGGATTTTATTTTGAAATTAGATCTCAAAGTTTGACATAGCAAAAGTTTGGAGCTGGTGTTGAGTGTTACAATTAGTATGGATATTTTATTTTTCCTTTTACTTATTCAATACACTAGTATGAGAGTTACAAGTTAAATTGATATTTTATTTATCATTATTTTTTGGGGGGAGGTAGGGAGGATTAAGCAATTTTGGTCTTGAATTTTAGCGTTCATGTGATGTGGATTTTAGGCTACATTTTCTGATATATGAAATCAAGTTATTCTTGCAAAGTAATTCTTTTGTTGTGTTGTGTGTGTTTTGTATTATATATATATATATATTATATATATATATATGTTGTGTTAGTGTATATAATCAATATACACACACAAAAGAAATTACTTTTTGCAAGAATAACTTTTATATATGTGTGTGTGTGATATATATATATTCCGTCGTCGTCGACGGGGCCTCCTCTCTGTCTAAAAGTCGGTATCAGCCAACAGCGGCGAGGACTGGAATCAAACTCGGACCAAATGTGGTTTTTAGCCGAACGCTCTACCGACTGAGCTATGGTGTATAAGATATATATAAATACATTTCCATTTTAAATTTTTGAAAGTCCAGAAAAAGAAAACTCTCTTTAAAAAAACAAAAAGGAGCTAATTCCTTGGATCCCAAATATGGAATATTTCCCTTCTTAGAACCCCCCCCCCCGCCCCATAAATAAACGGTCTCTAGTTCACTGTAAAATGCCTTTTATTTATCCCTGGCATTGATTCAGCAAGAAAATGTAGCAATCACATAAGGATGTAGAAAATTGGCATATTACTTCTTGACACTCTCTCTCTCTGTATGAGACAGTCAATATATTTCATTAATGTTATATAGGCCCTAGAAAGTGTTTGTGTATTAATAGCATTAATTATATCTTATTTGGCGGAAACGTCTCTATTAATAGTAAATCTGACAGCAAAAGGCAGAGACATATTTATATAAATTGACAACAACATGAAAGCGGTTATACACATGTTTTATATTCCACTCTCATGGTCAATTGGCTGTAGAGCAAAGTTACTACTAGCAGGTCCTGTGAATATACCCCCAGTATGATGATTCGGATTATCTAATCATATCAAATCAATATATAATATTATATATATATACTGGCCTGCAATGAAAAGCAGTCTGTTTTGGGCTGCTATTATTTGGATTACTATGTTTAGATTAGCTCAATCGGTAGAGCGCTCGGCTAGAACCAACAGGTTCCCTAGTTATACGGCCCCTTGCCAACTCTAGTCATATGAGTAGCACAGTGATCTGTTGAGTCAAATAAGAACAGCTGATGGGTAGGTGTGGCGCTCCACTCAGACATAAAACATCTCCTTGGTGGCACTCTACTCAGATGCAGAAAAAAAACCTCTTGTTCTAGCGCTAAGTGAAAAGGGATAGACTCTCTCGCTGTATGGCTCATACCGACATTAGCTGCCCCGACGTCTTTAATTTATCACTTATATTATATAAGATTATAAAAGAATTAAAATGAAAAGAAACTGATTAGAAATATATAAGACTAGCAGGACCTGTTGGATTACCATAGTATGATACTTTAATCATTACAAAGTTTAAGTAGTTTACTGCAAAAAAAGAGCTACTGCAAAAAATAGTTTCACATATGTAAAAGTATAATATCTGATTTTAATTCCCTTTTTTTCCCCAATCTTTTTTTTTTTTTTTTTTTTTTTTTTCTTTCTTTCTTTTTCTTTCTTCTCTTCTTTCTTTCCTTGCATAATTTTCATTATATTAGATTGAAACAGATTAGTGTTGTCGCTTCCACGCGCTCACCCCCTCACTATCTTTTCCCTACTTTCTTATATTTTCTGTGTAGCATGTCCTTTTTTCTTCATTTCTTTCATTAAAAAAAAAAAAAAAACAAAAAAAAACAAAAAAAATATAAAAATGGACAACACTCACAAAGAAATTTTTTAGAATTTTAATATTAAACATATGTAGAAATCTTTGATTTAGGGAAATATAGGTAACTTTAGATGCCAAAGGTCATTTTAGCCTTTTTTTTATATTCTATAGAATGCCTGGATTTTATAATATCTCAACAGATGTTTAAGAGTTAATACTACAATCTAGTGGTAGAAGGAGGATCAAAAGTGTAGTTAATCTGTTCCAGATTCTATGCTTTGAGCTTACCTTCTATACCCTGGCCTCGGCGGGGATCCGTGAGCCTTCGGTACAATTAATAGATCGATCAGGGGCCATCCCCCCATGAATCGATGCAATTTTTATGTGCACCTAAAACGAGACTTGTGTCCAGCCCTCATAAGTGGGATGAGCAGGCAAATACCTACCAGAGTGTGTACCTGTTAGGATCCATCTATGTGTTCAAATAGATCCAAAATGAGTTTGAAAAAATGTGTTAAACAAAAAAATTGAATACACAACAAGAAATGAATAAAACGAAAAACATTTTGGCATCAAAATAACCCAACAAGGGATTGGCATGCCATAAAATCCAACCCAAAACAACAGTGGTGGAGATGTCTCTTTAAGACACTGAAGTCTTGTTTATAAATTGAAATGCAAACATTATTAGATTCTTTATGAGTCCATGGAAGAAAATCGGATGCTACAAAGTTTGCAAGTTTTTATTATTTTTATTTGTTACTACACAATTTCTAATCAACCAAATTCTGGCATCTCTTGTCGATTGATGAATTCACTAACTGTCTGACCTGGCTGACCTTTTGGTCTACTATAGTGGATTTGGTATACTTCCGACTCAGACGAAAATTTGGCCGCGATTACACCTTACAGAATCTCAAAACAAATCACATAACCTTGACCTTTTGGAAGATCATCAACCCCGACTCACCCAAAAAATTTGAGATCCATCATCAAATCATTTTGGTTGTCTTTCACTTGTCTCTTCTTTACTCCTTGTCGGCTGGGCTTTTGAATACAACAGACTGCACCCTCTGAGAGGGAAGACCCCCCCTAATGGGGACCAACCTGTTGGCCATGAGTGCGACCCATGATGCTTAAGGACGAACCCTAGTGGCTCAGCAGTCCATGACATGCAACATCCACTTGGCCCTTAGGCTAGACGGGGCGTCAGAGAGGTCTTCCCGATCAATCGGACTGGTCATGTTAAACCCTAGCACTTATATGATTGTCGACCCCTAGCCCGTTTTTATCTATGTGCTAGGAAGAAAGGGTTAGCGTCTTCATATCATGAAGTATGACGTTAAACTCGATCTGATGGTGAACGTTTCCAATCCTGGAATTGGAATGTGGAGTACCCTTGATCATCATTACCCCGTCCACTCTGATCCAGGGCGGTAGTACCCTGGTTAGGGTCCAATCTATGGGTTTCAATAGAAAAAAAATGAGTTTTAAAATAACGTATTTAATTATCTAGTTAAAAAAATGGTATACCCAACTAAGTATAAATAGACCAGAACGTCTGGTATCAAGCTTACCAAGAAGGGTTGACATGCCATAACGAATCCACCAACAAAATGATGTCCTAAAAAAATTGTGTTTTTAAAAATGCCTTTAAGACAGAAAAATTGAGTACCTATTCAAGAATGGAATAAAATAAAACGTCCTTTGGCATAAGATAATCCAACAAGGGTTGACCATGCATAAAATCCAACTAACCTCTCTACTCAAACAGTAAAATTTTGAAAATTAACTGTGGACCGTAAATCTTCAATATGAACGTCTGACACATTGGAAAAGATTTCTTAAGGGGCCCGGGTTTGCTCAGTTAGTAGGAGCTGTTGGTAGGTGTGATGCTCCGTCTCAGACGCAAAAACAAATCTCCTTGGTCTAGGTACTAGTTGAAAGGTGATAGATCCCTCACTGATTGGCTGATACCAACTTTAGGCCACCCAGATGACTTACTTTTTATTTGTGGATGAATATTTTTCTATACGCTCTGACCTAATCTCGACCTGTCCCTGCTTTTCTTGTTTGGTATTGTGGAGTGCCACACCTACTGTCAGATGCCAGATGCTGTTGGCCAGGGCCGGATTGACCAGGAACCTTGTGATTTCATAGGTGAATGCTCTACGATGAGCTAAAACCAGCCCATTGCACTCTGACTTTTAGGCTTTATGTGGAAAGAGGTGTGTGTCATACACAGCAGTTTCTTTGTTAAAACTTCTCTACCCTGCCTCCCCCCCCTTTCTTTCCTGCTCAACCTAACCCCCATAATCTGTTCATTTGGAGCTTTGGCGATGTGCCCCTGCCCAGTTATATATAACAGTGCATTTGTGCAGTGCAATTATTTGCTGGTTTTTTTTCTTTTTTTTTTTCTTTTTTTTTTTTTGTTCATTTCTTTTTTCAATGTGGCCTTTATTTGCCTTAAATAAATTAACTTTTTTTTTTTTACTTTCTTAAATCATGTACACCTGTTTCTAACTAGTAGTGCTATTGACTAATTTCTAAGTGATTTTTACATAAAAATGCTAATTGTTTGATTGGTAGGGGAGGGATGGTTAGTGAGACAAATGGATCATCAACTGATGGAGGAATGGAAGATGTGTCAAGTAGCTATAAGGGGAAAGATATGAAGAAGGGGGTGAGCACACGGAAGCAATAATGCTAAGCTGTCTTCAATCAACATAATGAAAACATGAGAAAGAAAAAGAGAGTTAATCAAAATTATTATACTTTTACAGGACGAACTATTAGCAATAGCTCTTAAGTAACATATCAGACCTTATAATAATTAAAAATCATAATGTGGTATATCCATGATGTCTGTAAGAATGATCTCTGGGTGCTTTGGCATTGCCCCTCCCAGCTGGGAAATTTGGCTCAGGACAGCTCTTGGTGGCGGCAGGCTCTCTGTAGATGACTGTTAATGTCTGAAGTCACCTGACGCAACACATGAAGCTAAGAGGTCAGGAGAAAGCACGCGGCAACAACGCACCGACACATCAACATCTTTAGGGACAGCTTCATGTGACACTTGTGGTCGAGAGATGCTTTTGAACATTGGACTTCACAGGTCACAAAAACTATATTATAGTGTTTCGTAAGACTGAAATGCCATATTAAGGTATATCCACAGTCCTGCTAGCTTGTATTGTTTAGACAATTCTTAAATTAGTTAATTCTTATTTCTAATGAGTATCATCACCTAACTATATGGACCAGTTCTGTTTTTTATTATAAGAGGGAAGAAAAGGATATGGTACATGAAAAAAAGAGTAGGGAAAGATAGAGAGAAGGGTGATGTGCTAGCGATAACGCTAATCTTCAATTCTCAGATATTATTACCTGGGTATTGGTGAACTGGTAAACACCCAAGCCCATGAATAGAGGAGGTGGGATGGACTGAGCAAAAATAACATTGCAACCTAAAAGTAGGAGGTAGGGTAACTGAGTGGACCACGCTATCACCACCCCACCCTACAAAACTATCACAGAGATTATAGACAATGTCAATGTTTCCCAAGTAAGTACATTTTCCTTTGCAAAGTTTCTTCCTTGATCTGAAAGGTCTACATTTTATTGTGGGGTGTGGGTGGGGGTAAGGGCTGCATTTATCCAACCCTACACCACAAGCAGGATCCCAACACAAGGTCAGTTTTTAAGTTGAGTATGTGAAGGAAAAGGTAAAACAATAAATAGTCATCACAGTTCATTACACTTTTTTCTTTGGCAGCGAGTCTTCCTTAAATTGTACTTTGCACGGGGGGGCGGGGTGACACAACTTCAGCAAAATATAAGTCACGTGAAGAGAAGGAAATCTAACATATGGTGGGGGGTGATTTATTTGTTTTAAGGGGTTAAACTAGAACCAATATGACAAAAAAGGGCATAGAGAAAATAAAGAAAATGGTGTGCAGACGGGGGGGGGGGTAAAAGTTTAGGTACCAGACATGTATCGCCCGGGGGGGGGGGTTCTTTTTAATAAATCATTTTGAAAAGTACTGGTACTACCACTTAAGCATAACATTATTATCCAAACTAGCAAATTATGCACCCTCCTGGGTGCAGTATTAAGTTTAATGTAATAAAGATATTGTATTAATTAGAAAGGCTAATGAAACTAAATAAGAATACAGATAAAAAAGATTTTGAACAGAGGGAGTAGAATGGAACAAGTGAAACTTACTCTCCTCACTCTCGTCTTTCAGTTGTTATTTTTCTAATTTAATATTTAGTTATAAGAGGAGTCAGAATAAAATGAACAGTTTATTTTTTTCTTGTTAATGGATTTCATTAAGATTCATTGAAAGATTTTTGCTATATACCTTCATTGAAATAAAACCAAACAATTAGAAATCAATAATACTAAGCACATATTTATTAATTCGATTTTTTTAATATTAATATGCATTAGCCTTCCCGTTACACTGTAAACCGCTATTTTGTTGTATATATAAGATAAATTGCCCATGTTGTCAGTATCGTAGAGTATGGTTAACAGTATTAATAATCTAAGACAATTTTAATTAATAATTGAGGTTTAGATAGAAATAAAATCATGGAGAATGTGATGACAATAACTAAAAGAATTGTGACTTGAGTTGGAATATAGTTTTCGGTTACAGACAGAAAAACACACATATCTCATTATAATAAGAGATGTAGATATAATATCATAATTCATTTATATAGATTGATAATAATTCATACTATTTTTTTTAAATGCATGTCCAATGTCATTTTTCTATTTAACTTTTAACTTATATAATCAAATCATTTTATTCAATTTAAAAAGATATAACACCTCATTCAACTGTGGCATATGAAATCTAAATAGATTGTAATGGAGTTTCAGAATAATAATTATTAGAATAATTTATTTTATTTTATTATTGGTCAATAAGAACTACAATGGTGAAGATTACAAAAATACTAATAGTATCATCGTACTCGGTGGTACTCTTTCAGGAATGAAGCTGCCTCCTTTGACCCCATTTCCCAGATCAATTGGTGGGACAAATTCTTGGAGTCGATTGATTTTGGAGATTTATATTCCCCCCATTTTTTTTTTCTAGTAAAATTCAATCTAAATATTGAACATTCTTTAAGGTACCAGATACTTTTTTACAATATCACAACTTTTTAAGGACCCCCCTCCCTTTTTCGGTATACATGTCCAGAACCTACCCCCCTTCCATGCTTATACGGTGGTATCTTGAGTACATAGTTTTAATTTGTTCTGCTCCTAACTCATTCGTTGGTTATATCAAATCTTTCCTCATTGAAATAACTGAAACTGCCCATGTAATCTGTTTCCAGCTCTTCCTCTCTAAAACTCCCTAATTTTCTTTTTTTAAGTTTCTTTTTCTTTTCCCTTTTTTTTTAATAACATTGTACTCGTGGAACGTTCTATCCCCAATATGATGATTTAAACTATTACAATGTTTGATGTTCACTTAAATGAACCTATTAACCTTAAGTAAGTAAAGTCGGCTATCAGCCCAATCAGCGAGGGAGTCTATCCCTTTTTCAATAGCGCTAGACTAAAAAAAAGTAGAATTGTTTTTGCGTCTGAGTGGAGCGCACACCTACTATCAGCTCCTTACTTTACCGCACAAAATCCCTGTGTACTCATATACTGAGTTGGCGAGGACACTATTGAACTAGGAACCTTGTGGTTTCTAAGCCGAACGCTCTACGACTGAGCTAAACAACCCAAAAGCAAAAAAATCACGATTCTCAAGCAAGGTCTAGACACTACCTATACATGCTTTTTTTTTTTTTCTGGTTTTCAGGCACGTCCAAATACTATCTTACACATACTTTTTTTTTTTTTTTTTCTTTTTTTTTTCTCTAGTTCTCAGCAAGGTCAAGCCTACTACACATGCTTTTTATTTGTCTCTGACAAGGTTTTAGAATGCTAGCTACATGTGCTTTTTTTTTTCTTTTATGGCTTCTAGTAAATAATGATATTTTCTTTCCTTTTCGATTGTGAATTACTTCCTAACTTTTTTTCTATGGCTTACCTGTGACAGTTGAATGTTGCTTAAACTGATGACTTTATGGCAATGTAATATTTCTAGAGACTGTCAATTAAATCAGTAAAAATAAAAGCATGTAAATACAATTATCAACTTGTTTATGCATCTTTTGTTTTATATATAAGCAAGTTGTTTGCACACAAAACATTTGATGTAGTTTAAACTTTGGCCATTTCCAAATATACACTTTAATGACAACAGAAGTTTTCTTTTTTCTTTCCTTTTTCTTTATCGCAGTATTTATAAATTTATTTTCTGACTTCTATTGGAGATTTTCATCATTAACCATAAAAAAGTTGTGACATTTGTAAATAGATTAAAAGAGAATAAATCTCACTTTTGTTTTTCACCTTTCTATACTTGTACTGGCCATGAGTTTTTCCAACTCAAACTTAACTGGAGGTCTTTCACTGGGTTTTAATGAAAGCAAATCTCCTCGGGTCCCAGTGCCCTTCTGAGTATTCTATGCCAATCTTAACATGCCGTTGTCTGGATATTCTCGATTCCTTCCTCTGATTTCCACTTCCCTCTAGTTTTTTCTAACGTGGGACTTTTTCCTTCCAAAGCAAACTACAATATGGTAGGTATTTACGCCATACCCATTCGTTATGGATTGTTGTGAGACTGAACTCATTATTCAGTAGTAATGGATTTGCATGACATAACCATATATTATATATATATATATTATTAATATATATATATAGTATATTGTGTGTAATGTCAGATGGGTCTCAATTTCCTTATTGATGGGTCTCAATTCACTTATGAACAAGCAAATCACAAAAACCCCAAAGAGCTGAATACTATGTAAATTTTTTTTTTTTTTTTGGTTGAATTTACATATATTCAGCTCTTTGGGGTTTTTTGTGATATGCTTGTTCATAGTTGGAATTGAGACCCATCTGAAGGCAAAAACTTGGGGAAAGCCGGTTTAAAACAACTTAGATTTTATTGGCCACAATTTTTTGTCGAAATTAATTTATTAATGGGATTCTGTATTTGAGTTCCTCCTTTATTGATGAAATATTGCTCTGTATATAATCTAAAAGGTTATTTTTTACATTGAGCTCTCTATAGTGATTTATGATTCACTGTATTATACATACTGGATCATCAAATTATATACGT
>CM042160.1:51590773-51706007 GCA_023376005.1 Doryteuthis pealeii | reverse complement strand
CAATGCTGCTTTGTTTCCTTACTTGATAATAGAGATCTTTATCTTCAGTTGTATTTACAAAAAGATTGTATTTCTTGTAGGACATTAAAACTAATCTATTTGTTCATTATGATAGTGGACCTTTCAAGACAATGAAATGAATGAAATATACTTATGGACTTTTCCCTTGAAACATTTAAAACTTTTTGGCTGTAGACTCCAGAATAAACGTTAGTATATATATATATTACTGTTTAGATCTGACTTGCAAATTTTTTCAGGAACACTGATAGTAGTAGGATTGGGGTACTTACTTACATTAAATCCCCAAATGGGTTTGAAGGGGCTCCTTTACGCCTTTGTCGGCAACCCATCAACTCAGGAGACTGACACAAAACCTCTGCTGCCCTTTCAAGGAGAGCTAGGGAGTAAACCCGGAAAGTTAAATCAGGAGCTGGAGTCCCTAAGGTGGTGTGATGCTGAAATTCCAAGTGCTACTCCTGCGACACTACTACCGTTGCCAAACTGCATTTGGTCACTTAACTTTTTCTTTCGGATTCACAGCGACAGTGTGGGATTTGCTGCATGGCAACAGCTGCATCCTCCATATAAACCCTCCAGGCTATGTTAATTAAGAAAAGAAAAAAAACCTTTGACACTACTTCCATCGTTTCTTGTAGACGGAAGGCGCTAACCAACCATACCTGACTTATAATAAACAGGCTATCCCGTAAATAAGGGAGCTTACTCTAACTTTATGGTATTATAAATTACTAGCAGGACATGTTGATTACCACAGTATGATAATTCATTCTAAATACATTCTATTTTATTAATTTTTTTATTTTTCTTATAAAAAAAAAAAAAAAACAAAAAAAACACCCCTAATCTCAGTAGTCAAACCCAATGCAGTTTTTTATACCAGGATGACCCTTTTGTGTGTTTGGTCCGAATAGGCAACCCTGCCAATCCTGGTCAAATAGACAAACCTGCTTAGTGTATTTATGCTGCGTTCCTCGGTAAAATTAAACAAACCTACTTTTTATGCTTATTTTACTGTCCCTGTAGATATTTAAAATTATGAATGCAAGTAATGTTTTTAAAAAAATTGTGAAGGATAACAAACATTTCTTCTAAATTAAAAATATCGAATAGGCTTATTAATTTTGCTGTTCTAAAGTTTGCATCTGGGTATTTCATGTTTAATGTCTTTCCTCATAAAAGGTAATGTTTGGAGTTACAATTTTATGTTTAACAATGATTGTGGAAAATGCCATTTTTCCAGTTAGGAAAAAATTCATGATAATCAAATTTACCCTCATTCATGTCTTTAATTTTTCCACATGTTTTGATCGCAAACTTATTAACAATATCTATATTTTTCCCTTATTGGAAGTAATTTTTGTATCTTTATCTTCATAAAGATAAATAAAAAAGGTGTTTTATATTACTTTTTTAAAAGTACAAGACATTAAAGTGAAATGCACACATACTAGTTTTGGGAAATTTATGATGACGGCCAAAATAATGTCCTAAAAGCAGGTTTGCTATTCAACCAGGACCGGCCAAAGTAGCCTCTTCCTGTGTGTTTGCAGAAGGACAGTCTGTATATTCTAAGCATCTCGTTCATTTACTTATAAATCATACAGAAGTATTGGTTTACTTAGAGGCATCACTTTTTAAGTTAATCAAATTAAATTAAATTTTATTATCAATTCACCTATATTTCGTCTTTATTTTTTTTCATTTTTTTCTGTTCACCACTTGATATTTTTTTTTAACTAGCTAAGGGAAATTAATTGGATTTACTAGCAGACCTGTGGAATATACCACAGTATGATAATTTAATTATTACGTTTGATATGTTTACTTAAGAGGCTTATTGCAACTACTCAATATGTAAAAGTATGTAACTCCAGGATATGCGCAACGTTAAAAAAAATGTTTTTTTTGTTTCTATTCATAACTTCAGTATTTTATCTCATTATTTATACTGTAATTAGTATCAAATATGATCAACTGCAAAACATTTTTTACGCCCCAACATAAGGGGGGTCAAAATTAAGTGGACCTTTGAAAAAAAATGAGAAGTTTTGAAATAAAATGAATAATGCTTATAAAAAGATCATTTATGACACATAAACACTGAAATTTAATTAAAATCCGATAATTTCCTGATTTTTTTGTAATTATTTCTGTAGGGGTTTATCTTGTCTCATACCCACCTGTATGGACTGGGCACAAGGCTCCGTTTTAACGTGGGCCCACCACAAGCCGAAGCTAATGGGTGGGAGAGAACAAAAAAATTGCGTCATCCCATCGGCATTCCCCCCTAAAGGGGGCGCCTCCAGGCGGCTGGGCAATAAACCCAGCCCTGCCCCCAAAGGGGCAGGTATTGCCTGGAGGATGGCCCTCTGGGATCGACGCTATGTAATTTACCCCGTCAGGGGGTTAAAGCATTTGTCAAAAACACATATTAGGCTCGGTTTGCCAGTTCCCTAAGATATCTTTTATTTAAACTCTCTCACACTTTTTTTTTCTTTCCTTTCTTGTCATTATGTTCAATTGAAACATATTATTGTTATCACTTTGCTGCGCTCACCCCTCTCTCTCTCCTCCCCCTATCTATCTATCTTTCCCCTACTCTCTTTTTTCTTTCTTATATTTTTTCTGTGTAAAAATTTCTTATTCATGTTTATAAAGAACAAATCCTAAAGTCGTGTTAAATAATATCTCAAGGTAATTAAGAAACACCAGGTCATAAGCCATATCTTTTTTAATGAGATGTGTTGTTTTCTGTCTTAACCGAACTATATTACTAATCGACGTCACAATACATAGTTATTTTACATTCACATTCTCCATGAGTTTTATTTATATTCAAACCTTCAATTATTAACTAAAATTTCCTTCACCTTTTTTTAGTGTTGTCCATATCACATACAAAAATAACATGCACTGTTTATATATACAAAATAGCGGGGTTTGCAGTGTGTAACGGGAAGGCTAATTTGCATATTTGATATTAAAATGTGATTTTATTAAATATGTGCTTAGTTTATTGATTTCTAACTGCTTTGGTTTTATTTTAATTGAATATAAGCAAAAAAATCTCTTCAATGAATCTTAAATGAAATCCATTTACAAGAAAAAATAACTGTCATTTTATTCTTTATTTCATTAATTTAACTGAATTTGTTAAAAAGTAAAATTCATGCAATGAAAGACGGGAGTGTGGAAGAGTTAAGTTCATGTTTCTATTTTCTATTATACCCACTCTGTTACATATCTTTTTGGTCTGCTGCTAATTAATAGATATTTCATTACATTAAAACCTTAATTACTTGCACCGGGGGTGCAGTATATTTGCTAGTATAAATAAACTAGTTTTGTTTCTTTGTTTGATGGCATATAAAATCCTTGGGTTATTTAATCCATTAGCCATCTTGTAAGTGGTTATTTACCCAACCCATTTGCAATGCAGGTGATGGCTGTCCAAGGTATTGGGGCATCCAACAAGGATCAAACTCCTCTATTCAGTAGTAATAGATGGTTGCAAGTTTTCTTTTTCATTCTTTCGAAGTCCGTTGCAGACAACGATACGTCACTCCATGTCTTTCATTCTGCGGACCCTTATGGTGGGCTCATTAGGCTAATTCTGCGACTACAGATGCGGTCACACACATTGCAGGGGAAATTCCCATCCACATTGTTGTTCATTGACGACGGAATGAAGTCACCGCTCTGCATGTCCTGTTATCTCATTATTTGAGCTGCTTATAGCTCCTGTGCGCAGGCGTCTTGCCTAACCCTGTCTGTTGAAAGCCAGATTTCCACACTTGAGGTTTGGTGTTTACATTGCTCACAATTACACCACAAATGGGATTGCCCTTTCTTACCCCACACATTTCACCTATGAGGTACAATATGACACTCACCATTCAGTTCTATCAATTTGCGAGACTAGTTTGTTAACTACTATTACCACAATGGGATGTCCAAATATGCCATCCTTAGAAGAATCCAGTAGTGTATTATTTGAACCCATAACTCATATTTCCCCAAGCGTGGATATGAGTTCAACACCTTGATTACTGAACAGTTTTTCGCCTATGCAAGTTTTTGGTCTGAGATCGCATAGGTGAGAAACTGTCAATATACCCCCGCCCCAGCCCCCCCCAAGGTGTTGACTTCCAGTCCACACTACCCATAACTTAATATCATGGACTATGAACCAATCATAAAGAATTTATTGTTTGAATTGATATTTTTTATTTTTGTTTGTCATATTATAATATGGTCTGATTTTGTCACATTCTGTTCCTCACCCTAACTTTTCTGTGTGTGACTAAATTGACCAAAAAACTGAGTTTTGAGATATTTTGTAAGGAATAATGTATTTTGATATATATTTTTTAATCAACTTTTTTTTTTCAATTTTTTACAATTTTTTAACTCTTAACATCTACTACCGGCCTCGTTCGACCAGCCAGAAAGTCACATTCATTTTCTAATCTACCACAAACGATAGGCTTTGTTTAAATGTAATTGACTAAAAATATTTAGTAGTCTGGATTTTATAGAAATAAACAAGTGAAACTTGTTAAACGAAAGACCATTTAAGCCATTCTTTGATAAATCCTCTATAGGAATGGGGCTCTGGACTGAAAAATTCTCAACAGGATGTTAAGAGTTAAAAATATTATTTTTGCCTAGATAACTTGAAAGTGTTTGTGTGTAAGGTATATTTACAGTAACTTTTCTCTTAAAAAAATGTTTTTATTCAAAAAAAAACTAGGACAATTGGTATTTTAACTTTTTTTTTGTGTCACCTCACAATATTCTTATAAATCTGGTTATATAATAAAAACACAAACAAAAACATATTTCTTAAAATTTCAACTGGATGCTTTCTCCCATCATGGGTATAACAAAAATAGAGGGCTAGTTTTAGCTCAGGCATCCGCCATTAAAATCACAAAGTTCTGAGTTTTGAATCGGTTCCCCACCAAACATCAGCGTTATGAGTAGCATAGATGGGTAATCTGACTCTGTGCGTAAAGTGTGGGAGCTGACGGTAGGTGTGGTTGCTCCACCTCCACCCACCATCTGCCAAAAACAATCTCCTTGGTCTAGCTCTAGCAAAAAAAAGAGATTAGATGCCCTCGCTGTACGCTGATACCGACAATAGGCCACTCCGACAACTTTACTTAACCTTATAATCAGAAAGTTTTCTTTCATTTCCTTAAAATCCTGTGGAAATTTTTCTTTTCAATATTCTTAAGATTTGTTTTCTTACCAAAGTGCAAAAGAAAGATTTTCAATATTTTGTAAGTTTTCCATAGGATTTTATTTTTGTAAATTTAGATTCTCAAAACGTTTGACATAGCAAAGTTGGAGCTGGTGTGAATTTACTCAATGATGGATATTTTATTTATCTTTTACTTATTAAATACAAACTAGTATGAGGTTTCACAAGTTAAATTGATATTTTATTCTATAATATTTTTTTGGGGGGTTAGGGGAGGGATTAAACAATTTTTGGCTTTGAATTTTACGTTCATTGATGTGGATTTTTAGGCTACATGAAAAAGTCTATTCTTGCAAAAGTAATTTTCTTTTGTGTGTGTTTTGTTATATAATGCTTTGTTTATATGTATATTTATCAAACACACACACACAACACACACAAAAGAAAGTTACTTTTGCAAGAATAACTTTTATATTATAATATATTATATATAGTATGGTGTGTGATATATATGTATGTATGTGTGTGTATTATATAGTATGTATGTGTGTGTTGATATATATGTGTGTGTGTGTGGTGTGTGATATTATTATGTATGTGTGTGTGTGTGTGTGATATATATATTATCTGTGTGGTGTATAAAGATATATTAAAAAATATTTCATTTTTAAGTTTTTGAAGTCAAGAAAAAGAAAACTCTCTTTAAAAAGAAACCCAAAAAGGGGCTAATTCCTTGGACGCCCAAAATATGGAAATTCCTTCTTAGACACCCCCCCCCCGCCCTAAATATAAAATAAACGGTCTCTTAGTTCACTGTAAAAATGCCTTTTATTATCCTGGCATTGATTCAGCAAGAAAAATGTAGCAATCACATAAGGATGTAGAAAATTGGAATACTTTCTTTAACAATCTCTCTCCTCTGTTGAGACAGTCAATATATTTTCATTATGTTATATAGCCCAGAAAGGTGTTTGTGTATTAATATTGCATTACATTATTCTTATTGGCGGGAAACCGTCTCTATTAAATAGTAAATCTGACAGCAAAAGGCAGACAGACAATTTATAAATTTGACTAACCATGAAAGCGGTTATTACACATGTTTATATTCGACTCTCAATGGTCAATTGCTGTAGAGCAATAGTTACTACTAGCAGGTCCTGAAATATACCCCAGTATGATGATTTGATTATTATCATATCAATTATATTATACACTGGCCTGCATGAAAAGCAGTCTGTTTTGGGCTGCTATTATTTTTGATTACTATTTTAGTTAGCTCAATCGTAGAGCGCTCGGCTAGAAACCACAAGGTTCCTAGTTCAATACCGGCCCTTGCCAACTCAGCATATGAGTAGCACAGTTGATCTGTGCAGTTCAAGTAAGGAGATGATGGTAGTGTGGCCTCCACCTCAGACATAAAAACAATCTCCTTGGTGGCACTCTACCTCAGATGCAAAAAAAAACCTCCTTGGTCTAGCGCTAGGAAAGGGGATAGACTCTCTCGCCTATGGCTATTACCGACATTAGGCTGCCCCGACGTCTTTACTTATATACTTTTATTAAATAGATATATAACATGATTAAAAATGAAAAGAAACTGATTAGAATATCTATAAGACTAGCAGGACCTGTGGATATACCATAGTATGATAATTAATCATTACAAAGTTTAAGTAGTTTACTGCAAAAAGAGCTACTGCAAAAATTTAGTTCAATATGTTAAAAGTATAATAATCTTGATTTATCCCTCTCACTCTTTTTTTTTTTTTTTTCTTTTTCTCTTTCTTTCTTTCTTCTGCATATTTTCATTATGTTAGATTGAAACAGATTAGTGGATCGCTCCCGCGTCACCCCTCACTATCTTTCCCTACTTTCTTATATTTTTCTGTGTAGCATGTTCCTTTTTTTCTTCCATTTCTTTCATTTAATAAAAATGGACAACACGCACAAGAAATTGTTTAAATTTAATATTAAACATATGTAGAAATCTTTGATTTAAGGGAAATAATAGGTAACTTTAGATGCAAAGGTCATTTTTAGCCATTTTTTTAATATCCTTATAGGAATGCTCTGGATTTAGAAAAATCTCAACAGGATGTTAAGAGTTAAACTACATCTAGTGGTAGAAGGGAGGATCAAAGTGTAGTATCTGTTCCAGATTCTATGCTTTGAGACTTTACCTTCTATACCGGCCTCGCTGGGGGTCCGGTGAGCTTCGGTACAATTAATAGCATCGATCCAAGGGGGCCATCCCCCAGATCGATGCAACTTTTTATGTGCCAACCTAAAAACGAGACTTGTGTCCAGCCCTCATAGGTGGGATGAGCAGGCAAATACCCTGACCCAGAGTGGTAGTACCTGTTAGGATCCCATCTATGTGTTAAATAGATCAAAATGAGTTTTGAAAAAATGTGTTTAAACAAAAATTGAATACACAACAAGAATGAATAAAACGAAAACATCTTTGGCATCAAATAACCCAACAAGGATTTTGGCATGCCATAAAATCCAACCAACAACCAAGGGGTGGAGATGTCCTCTTTAAGACACATGAAGTCTTGTTTTATAAATTGAAATGCGAACATTATTAGATTGCTTTATGAGTCAATGGAAGAAAATCGGATGCTACAAAGTTTGCAAGTTTTATTATTTTTTATTTTTGTTACTACACAATTTCTAAATCACCAAATATTCTGGCATCTCTGTGATTGATAATTCACTACTGTCTGACCTGGCTGACCTTTGGTCTACTATTAGTGATTTGGTAATTACCTTCCGACTCAGACGAAAATTTGGCAGGCGATTACACCTTAACCCAGAATCTCAAAACAAATCACATAACCTTTGACCTTTTGGAGATTCAATCACCCCACCCACCCACCAAAAACAATTGAGATCCATCATCAAATCATTTTGTTTGTCTTTCAATTGCTCTCTTCTTTCTCTTGGGTCGCTGGGGCTTTTAGGAATTACACAGGACTGCACCTCTGCAGAAGGGTAAGACCCCCCCCCTAATGGGACCACCTGTTGGCATGAGGACGAACCCATGATGCCTCTCAAGGATCGGAACCCTAGTGGCTAAGCAGTCCATGACATGCAAACACTCCACTTTGGCCCTTAGGCTAGACGGGCGGTCAGAGAGGTCCCTTCCGATCAATCGTGCTGGTCATGTTAAACCCTAGCGACTTATATGATTGTCCCGACCCCCTAGCCCTTTTTACTTCACTATGGGCTAGGAGAAGGTTTAGCGCTCTTCTCATATCCATTGAGTATGACCGTTAAACCGATCCTGACGGAAGTCCAACTTCCTGGGAATTGGGGAATTGTGGAGTACCCCTTATCATCCATTACTCCAAGTCCACCTTGATCCAGGCGGCGTAGTACCTGTTAGGTCCAATCTATGTTAATAGAAAAACAATTTGTGAGTTTAAAAAACGATTTAAATATCTAGTTTAAAAAAATTGTATAGCCAACCTAGTATAAATCAGGACCAGAACGTCTGCGTAGAAGATTACCAAGAAGGGTTGACCATGCCATAGAATCCAACCAAACAATTCATGTCCATAAGAGCGAGAGTGTGTTTTTAAAAAAAATGACTTTAGACAACAAAAATTGGTACCTTATCAAGAATGAAGGTAAAATAATTCCTTTGACATTAAGATTCAATGCCAAACAAGGGTTGACATCGCCATAAAATCCACTAACTTCTCTACTCAAACAGAAAATTTGAAGTTAACTGGATACGTAATCCTTCAAATATGAACGTGTTGACACATTGAAAAGATTTCTTAAGGGGCCGGGTTATGCTCAGTTAGTAAGGAGCTGTTGGTAGGTGTGAATATACCGTTCAGACGCAAAAAACAATCTCCTTTGGTCTAGTACTAGTGAAAAGGTGATAGACTTCCCCTCACTGATTGGCTGATACCAACATTTAGGCCACCCAGATTGACTTTACTTTTTTATTTGTGGATGATATTTTCTTAACCTCTACTATTCTCGACCTGTCCCCTGCGCCATTTCTATGTTGGATTTGTGGAGTGCCACACCTACTGTCAGATTCCAGAACAAAAAAAGAACCAACTGCAGTTGGCAGGCGGCCAGTATTGAACAGAACCTTATGATCCATAGCAGCGAATGCTCTACCGTCTGAGGCTTCAAACAGCCATGCAACCTTCTGACTTTTAGGCTTTAATGTGGAAAGAGGTGTGGTTCATACACGAGCATTCTCTGTTTACCTCTCTACCCTGCTCCCCCCCTTTCTTCTCTTCTCACCTACCCCCCATAATTGTCATTTCGAGCTTTGGCGATGTGTCCCCTCTCTCTCAATAACAGTGCATTTGGTGCAGTGCAATATTTGCTGGGTTTTTTTCTTCTTTTTTTTTCTTTTTTTTTTTTGTTCCATTTTTACTTTTCTCAAATGCTGTATTTTATCTCTCTTCAAATAAATTAACTTTTTTTTTTTTTTCTTAGCGGTGTACACCTGTTTTCTAACTAGTAGTGACTAATGACTAATTTTTCTAAGTGACTTTTACATAAAAATTGCTAATTGTTTGATTGTAGGGGAGGAGAGGTTAGTGAGACAAGGATCACTCACTGATGGGAAGGAATGGAGAGATGTCAAGTACTATAAGGGGAAAGATAGAGAGGGGGTGAGCACACGGGAAGCAATAATGCTAACTGTTTCAATCAAACAAATGAAAAGAAAGAAAAAGAGAGAGTTAAATCAAAATTATTATACTTTTTTACAGACTGAAACTATTTAGCAATAGCTCTTTAAGTAAACATATCAACCATTATAATAATTAAATTATCATAATGTGATATATCCTATGATGTCTGTAAGAATGATCTTGGGTGCTTTGGCATTGCTCCTCCCAGCTGGGAAAATTTGGCTCAGGACAGCTCTCTGTAGATGACTGTTAATGTCTTTGAAGTCACCCTGACGCAACACCATGAAGCTAAGAGGTCCAGGAGAAAGCAGCGGCAACAACGCACCGACACATCAACCATCTTTAGGGACAGCCTTCAAAATGTGACAATCTGTGGTCGAGAATCCTTTTGAACATTGGGACTTCACGGGCACAAAAACTATATTTATAGATATTCTAAGACTGAAATGCCAATAAGTTATCCACAGGTCCTGCTAGCTTGTATTGTTTAGACAATTCTTAATTAGTTATTTCTTATGAGTGGAGGTCATCACCTTAACTAAATAATGGACCAGTTCTGTTTTTATTATAAAGAAACTATGTACAGAAAAAAGTGTAAGGGAAAGATAGAGAGAGGTGGAGTTGTGCAGAAGCGATAACGCTAATCTTTCAATTCTCAGATATTATTACCTGGGTATGGTGAACTGGTAAAACACCCAAGCTCCATGAAATAGGAGGAGGTGGGATGGACTGAGCAAAAATAAACCACGCCAACCTCAAAAGTAGGAAGGTAGGGGTAGACTGAGTGAAGTAAATCACCCCCCCCCCCAAGTACAAACTTCAGAGATTGCAATGTCAATGTTTCCCAGTAAGTAAACATTTTCCTTTGCAAAGTTTCTTCACTTGATCTCGAAAGGTCTACATTTTTATTGTGGGTGGGGGGTAAGGGCTGCATTTATCCAACCCCTACACCACAAGCAGGATCCAACACAAGGTCAGTTTTTAAGTTGAGTACATGTGAAGGAAAGGTAAAACAATAAAATCAGTCATCACAGTTCATACCACTGTTTTCTTTTAGGCACGATCTTCCTTGCCTGTGTATTTTGCACGGGGGTGGGGGGTAGACACAGCTTTCAGCCAAAATAATAAGTCAAACGTGAAGAGAAAGGGAAAATCTAAATATGGTGGGGTGAGTTTAATTTGTTTAAGGGGTAAACTAGACAATCATGACTAAAAAGGGCAATAGAGGAAAATAAGAAAATGGTGTTGCAGACGGGGGCGGGGTTAAAAGTTTAGGTACCAGACATGTATGCCCAGGGGGGGGGGGTTCTTTTAAGAAACATTTGAAAAGTACCTGGTACCTACCACTTAAGCATAACATTTATTTATCCAATAGGTAAATATATGCACCTCCGGGTGCAAGTATTTAAGTTTTAATGTAATAAAATATTGTATTAAATTAGAAAGGCTAATGAAACTAAATAAGAATACAGATAAAAGATGTGAAACAGAGGGAGTATAATAAAAGATTTGAAACAGAGGGAGAAATGACCAAAGTGAAAACTTTACTCTTCCATCACTCTCGTCTTTCATTTGTCTATTTTTCTAATTTAGTATTTAGTTATAAGAGGAAGTAAAGAATAAAATGACAGTTATTTTTCTTGGTTTAATGGATTCATTTAAGATTCATTGAAGAGATTTTTGCTTATATCATTGAAATAAAACCAAACAATTAGAAATCAATAATACTAAGCACATATTTATTAAATTCGGATTTTAAATATTAATATTGCAAATTAGCCTTCCCTTCACACTGTAAACCGCTATTTGTGTATATATTAAATATAATTGCATGTTGTCAGTATGTAGATATGTTAACAGTATTTTAATAGTGTAAGGACAATTTTATTAATAATTGAGGTTTAGATAAAAATAATCATGGAGCAATGTGATTTGTAAATAACTAAAGAATTGTGACTTGATTTGGAATATAGTTTCGGTTTCACAGACAGAAAAACACACATCTCCATTATACATAAGGAGATGTGATATAATTATCCAAAATTCATTATATAGATTGAAATTAATTCACTAAACTATTTTTTAAATTGCATTGTCACAAGTCATGTTCTTATTAACTTAACTTTCTAACTAACAATCAAATATTTATAATTTAATAAAGATATACACCTCATTCAACTGTGGATATGGAAAATCTAATAGATTGTGAATGGAAGTTATCCAGAATCAATAATTAATAGAATAATTTTATTATTGGTCAAAGAAGACAACTACAATTGGTTTAAATTACAAAAATACTTAATAGTATCATGTACTCGGTTGGTACCTTATTTCAGGAAGAAGCTGCCTCCTTTGACCCATTCCCAGATTCAATTGATTGGAAAAATTCTTGGAGTCATTGATTTTGGAGATTTCTACCCCCCCCTTTTTTTTATTTCTTAGTAAAAATCATTCTAAAATAATATGAAGCCATCTCCTTTAGAGGTACCCAGATACTTTATATATCACAACTTTTTTTAAGGGCCCCCCTCCCTTTTTCGGTATACATGTCCAGAACCTACCCCCCCCCTTCCCATGCTTAGTACGGTGGTATCTTGAGTACCAAAGTTTTAATTCGTTCTGCTCCTAACTCAATTCGATTGGTGTATCAAATCAATTTTCCTCATTGAAATAAACTGAAATGCCATTAATCTGTTCCAGCTCCCTCCTCTCTAAAAACTTCCTAATTTTCTTTTTTTTTAAGTTTCTTATTTCGTTTTCTTTTTAAATAACATTGTACTCGTGGCGAAACTTCATAATACCACCAATATGATGATTTAACTATTACAATGGTTTTTGATGTTCACTTAAATGAATCTATTAACCTTAAGTAAGTAAAAAGTAAAAGTCGTTGTTGGCGGCCCAAAGTCGCTATCAGCATCAGTTAGGAGTCTACCCCTTTCATAGCGCTAGACAAGGAGATTGTTTTTGCGTTCTGAGGTGGGACGCCACACCACTATCAGCTCCTTACTTATACCGCACAATCCCTGTTGCTACTCATACACTGAGTTGGCGAGGAACGGGTATTGAACTTAGGAACCTTGTGGTTTCTAGCGAACGCTCTACCGGACTGAGCTAAAACAACTCAAAGCAAAAATCAACCGATTCTCAAGCAACGGTCGACACTACCTAATACATGCTTTTTTATTCTGGTTTGCAGGCAATCCAAATACTATCTACACATGCTTTTTTTTTTTTTTTTGCTTTTTTTTTTTTCTCTAGTTCTCCAGCAAGGTCCAGACACTAGCCTAACACATGCTTTTTATTCTGTTCTCTGACAAGGTTCAGATGCTAGCTACATGTGATTTTTTTTTCTTTTATGGCTTCTAGTACAATAATGATATTTTCTTTCCTCTTTCGATTGTGAATTACTTCCTAAATTTCTATGGCTTACCTGCTGACACGTTGAATGTATGTTTCAAACTGATATACTTTATGCAGAAGTAATATTTCTAGAGACTGTCAATTAAAATCATGTACAAAATAAACATGTAAAAAACCATAGTCAACTTGTTTAGCATTCTTTGTTTTATATATAAGCAAAGCTTGTTTGCACACCAAAACATTTGTGCTAGTTTAAACTTTGGCCACTTCCATTAAAAATACACTTTAATGACACAAGAAGTTTTTCTTTTTTCTTTCCTTTTTCTCTTATCCAGTATTTATAAATTTATTTTTCTGACTTCTATACTGCGAGATCATTCAATTAACATAAAAAGTTGTACATGTATGTAAATAGAATTAAAAGAGGAATAAAAATGAATCTCACTTTGTTTTTCACCTTTTCTATACTTGTAACTGGCCATGAGTTTTCAAATCAAACATTTACTGGAGGTCCTTTCACTGCGAGTTTTAATGAAAGCAAATTTCTCCTCGGGTCTCCAGGGCCCTTCTGAGTATTCTAGCCAATCTTAACAATGCTGTTGGTTCTGGAATTCTCGATTCTTCCTCTGATTTCCAATCCCTCTAGTCTTTTTCTAAATCGTTGGGGAACTTTTCCTTCCAAAAGCACCAACTTACATAGGTAGGTATTTACCCAAACCATCGTTAGGATTTGTATGTGACGACTGAACTCATTATTCAGTAGTAATGGATTTGCATGACTTACATATTAGTATATATTATATATAATGATAATATATATATTGTGTGTGTGTGTATGCAATGGTCTTCAATTCACTTATGAAGGGTCTCAATTCACTTATGAACACATATCGACAAAAAAAACCCAAGAGCTGAATTATGTAAATTTTTTTTTTTTTTTTTTTTTTTTTTTGGTGAATTTACATTATATTCAGCTCTTTGGGTTTTTTGTGATTATGCTTGTCATACAGTGAATTGAGACCCATTCGTGATGAGGCAAAAACTTTGGGAGGCCGGTTTAATCAACTTTAGATTTATATGGGCCCCAATTTTTGTCGAAATAAATTTATTTTGGTAGTAAGGCATGATTTATATGTGATTTCAAGATCCACTGCCTACTAATATTGATGACTCCATTATTGTATAAAATACAGTGAATCATAAATCACTAAAGAGAGCTCAATGTTAAAATAACCTTTTAGATTATATACAGAGCAATATTTTCAATAAAGGAAGAAACTCAATCAGTAATCCCATAATTAAATTTATTCGACAAAAAATTGGGGGGCCCATATAAAAATAAATCTAAGTTGATTTAAACCGGCCCCCGAAGTTTTTGCCTCAATCAGATGGTCTCAATTCACTTTATGAACAAGCATATCACAAAAAACCCAAAGAGCTGAATATATGAAATTCAACAAAAATAAAAAAAAAAAAAAAAAAAAAAAAAATTTACATATTAATTTCAGCTTCTTTGGGTTTTTTTGTGATATTGCTTGTTCATATGTGAATTGAGACCCATTCATAAGTGAATTGAGACCCATCTGACAATACACCACACACACATATATATATATAATATATATATATAATATATATATATGTGTATGTCATGCAAATCCATACTACTGAATAATGAGTATCAGGGTCTGTCACATACCAATCCAGTAACGAATGGGTTGGGTAAATACCTACCTATTGTAGTTGGTGCTTTTGAAGGAAAAGTCCCCAACGACTTAGAAAAAGACTAGAGGAATTTGGAACAGAGGAAGAAATCAGAGAATATCCAGACACCACGCATTGTTAAGATTTGGCTAGAATACTCAGAAGGCCCTGGAGACCCTGAGGAGATTTGCATGTTCATTAAACTCCAGTGAAAGAACTCCAGTTAATGTTGCAGTTGAAAAACTGCATGGCCAGTACAAGTACTAGAAAAGTGAAAAACAAAGTGAGATTCATTTTGATTCTCTTTTAATTCTTTTATATTTACATACATGTCACAACTTTTTATGTTATAATTGATGAAAATCTCAGTATAGAGTAGAAAATAAATTTATAAATTACTGAGATTAAAGAAAAGGAAAGAAAAAAGAAAATTCTGTTGTTCATTTAAAGTTATTTTATGGAGTGGCCCCAAAGCTTTATAACTAGCACAAATGTTGTTGTGTTTGCAAACAACTTTGCTTATATATAAAAACAAGAATGCACTAAACAATGTTGATACATTGTTTTACATGTTTATTTTTACTGATTTAATGACAGTTCTAGAATATTACTTTGCATAAAGTTCAATCAGTTTAAACATAACATTTCAGACGTTGTCAGCAGGTAAGCCATAGAAATTTTAGGAAGTAATTCACAATCGAAAGAGGAAAGAAAATATCATTATTGTCACTTAGAAGCCATAAAAGAAAAAAAAATCACATAGTAGCTAGGCATTCTTGACCTTGTCAGAGAACAAATAAATAAGCATGTGTTAGCTAGTGTCTGGACCTTGCTGGAGAACTAGCAGAAAAAAAAAAAGCAAAAAAAAAAAAAAAGCATGTGATAGATAGTATTTGGAACCTTGCCTGAAAAACCAGAAAAAAAGAAAAAGCATGTTAAGGTTAGTGTCTGGACCTTGCTTGATGAATCGGTTGATTTTTCTGCTTTGAGTTGTTTAGCTCAGTCGTTGAGTCGGCTAGAAACCACAAGGTCCTAGTTCAATACCGGTCCTGCGCCAACTCAGTGTTGATGAGTAGCAAGGATTTGCTGGTAAAGTAAGGAGCTGATAGTAGGTGTGGCGCTCCACCTCAGACGCAAAAACAATCGTCCTTGGTCTAGCGCTATTGAAAAGGGGATAGGACTCCCTCACTGATTGCTGATAGCGACTTTGGGCCCCACCACAACACTTTACTTTAACTTACTTAAGGTTATAGGATTCATTTAGTGAACATCAAACCATTGTAATAGTTAATCATCATATTGTGCGTATGATTGAACGTTTCCACGAGTACAATGTATTTAAAAAAAATAGAAAAAGAAACTTTAAAAAAAAAAACAAATTATCGGAGTTTTTAAGAGAGGAGGGAGCTGGAACAGATTAATGGCATTTCAGTTTATTTCAATTGAGGAAAATGATTTGATACACCAACGAATGATGTTTCGGAGCAGAACGAATTAAACTTGTAAACTCAAGGATACCACCGTACTAAGCATGCGGAAGGGGGGGGGTATGGGTTCCTGGACGATGTATACGAAAAAGGGAGGGGGGGCCTTAAAAAAAGTTGTGATACTATAAAAAAGTATCTGGGTACCTCTAAAGTAGATGGCTTCATATTTATTTAGATATGATTTTACTAGAAAAAAAAGGGGGGGGTAGAATCTCCAAAATCAATACTCAAGAATTTTCCATCAATGAATCTGGGAATGGGGTCAAAGCGAGGCAGCTTCATTCCGAAATAGGTAACCAAGCCCGAGTACATGATACTATTAGTTATTTTTGTAACTTTAACCATGTAGTTCTTTTTGACAATAATAAAATTATTCTAATTAATATTATTCTGATAACTCCATTACAATCTATTAGATTTCCATATGCCACAGTGAATGAGGTGTATACTTATTAAAATTATAAAATGATTTGATTGTTCAAGTTAAAAGTTAAAGTTAATAGAACATGAACATTGTGACATGCATTTAAAAAATAGTTTATGGAATTATTTCAATTCTATATAAATGAATTATTGATATTATATCTACATCTCTTAATTATAATGGAGATTTGTGTGTTTTCTGTCTGTAACCGAAACTAGATTCCAACTCAACAAGTCACAATTCTTTTAGTTATTTACATTCACATTCTTCCATGATTTTATTTTATCTAACCTCAATTTATTATAAAATTGTCTTACACTATTAATACTTGTTAACCATATCTACATTAACTGACAACATGCAATTATATTTATATTATTTACAACAAAATAGCGGTTTACGTCGTGAACGGGAAGGCTTATTTGCATTTTAATATTAAAAAATCGAATTTAATAAAATATGTGCTAGTATTATTGATTTCTTAATTGTGGTTTTATTTCAATGAATTAAGCAAAAAATCTCTTCAAATGAATCTTTAAATGAAATCCTATTAACAAGAAAATAACTGTCATTTTATTCTTTACTTCCTCTTATAACTAATACTTAAATTTAGAAAAATAACAATGAAAGACCGAGAAGTGATGAAGAGTTAAGTTTCACTTGTTCCATTTACTCCCTCTGCTTTCACTCTTTTATTATACTCCCTCTGTTTCAAATCTTTTATCTGTATTTCTTATTTAGTTTCATTTAGCCTTTCTAATTTAATACAATATTTTTTTTACATTAAACTTCAAATACTTGCACCCGGAGGGTGCATATATTTACTTAGTTTGGATAATAAATGTTATGCTTAGTGGTAGGTACCAGGTACTTTCAAATGTTTCATTAAAAGAACCCCCCCCCCTGGGCATACATGTCTGGTACCCTAAACTTTTAACCCCCCCCCCCGTCTGCACACCATTTTCTTATTTTCTCTATTGCCCTTTTTAGTCATGATTGTCTAGTTTACCCCTTAAACAAATTAAACTCACCCCCACCATATTTAGATTTTCCTTCTCTTCACGTTTGACTTATTATTTTGCTGAAAGCTGTGTCTACCACCCCCACCCCCCGTGCAAATACACAGGGCAAGAAGACTCGTGCCTAAAAGAAAACAGTGTAATGAACTGTGATGACTTATTGTTTTACCTTTTACCTCTCACATGTACTCAACTTAAAAACTGACCTTGTGTGGGATCCTGCTTGTGGTGTAGGGGTTGGATAAATGCAGCCCTTACTCACCTGTAGGACCTTCGAGATCAAGTTGAAGAAACTTTTGCAAAGGAAAATGTTTCTTACTGGGAAACATTGACATTTGCAATCCTGAAGTTTGTACTTTGGGGGGGGGGGGGTGATTTACTTCCACTCAGTCTACCCCTACCTCCTACTTTTTGAGGTTGGCGTGGTTTATTTGCTCAGTCATCCCACCTCCTCCTATTTCATGGAGCTTGGTGTTTTACCAGTTCACCCCATACCCAGGTAATAATATCTGAGAATTGAAAGTATTAGCGTTATCGCTTCTGCACACTCACCCTCTCTCTATCTTTTCCCTTACACTTTTTCTGTACCATATCCTTTTTCTTCCCTTTCTTTATAATAAAAACAGACTGGTCCATTATTTAGTTAAGGTGATGACACTCCACTCATAAGAAATAACTAATTAAGAATTGTCTAAACAATACAAGCTAGCAGGACCTGTGGATATACCTTATTGGCATTTCAGTCTTAGAATACTATAATATAGTTTTTGTGCCCGTGAAGTCCAATGTTCAAAAAGGATTCTCGACCACAGATGTCACATTTGAAGGCTGTCCCTAAAGATGTTGATGTGTCGGTGCGTTGTTGCCGCTGCTTTCTCCTGGACCTCTTAGCTTCATGGTGTTGCGTCAGGGTGACTTCAGACATTAACAGTCATCTACAGAGAGCTGTCCTGAGCCAAATTTTCCCAGCTGGGAGGAGCAATGCCAAAGCACCCAGAGATCATTCTTACAGACATCATGGATATATCACATTATGATAATTTAATTATTATAATGGTTGATATGTTTACTTAAGAGCTATTGCTAAATAGTTCAGTCTGTAAAAAGTATAATAATTTTGATTTAACTCTCTCTTTTTTCTTTCTTTTCATTATGTTTGATTGAACAGTTTAGCATTATTGCTTCCGTGTGCTCACCCCCTCTCTATCTTTCCCCCTTATAGTACTTGACATCTCTCCATTCCTTCCCATCAGTAGTGATGTCCTTTGTCTCACTAACCTCTCCTCCCCTACAATCAAACAATTAGCAATTTTTATGTAAAGTCACTTAGAAATTAGTCATTAGTCACTATAGTTAGGAAACAGGTTACATGTTTAAGAAAGTAAAAAAAAAAAGTTAATTTATTTAAAGGGCAATTAAAAATGCACATTGAAAAAAGAAATGAACAAAAAAAAAAAAAAGAAAAAAAAAGAAGAAAAAAACCCAGCAAATATGCACTGCACCAAATGCACTGTTATTATAACTGGGGGGCAGGGGCACATCTGCCAAAGCTCCAAATGAACAATTATGGGGGGTTAGGTGAGAAGAGAAAGAAAGGGGGGGGCAGGGTAGAGAAGGTAACAAAGAAATGCTGTGTATGACACACACCTCTTTCCACATTAAAGCCTAAAAGTCAGAGTTGCATGGGCTGGTTTAGCTCAGTCGGGTAGAGCATTCGCCTATGACATCATAAGGTTCCTGGTTCAATACTGGCCCTGGCCAACTGCATCTGGGATCTACAGTAGTGTGGCACTCCACAAATACCAAACATAGAAAGCAGGGACAGGTCGAGATTAGGTAGAGTTATAGAAAATATCATCCACAAATAAAAAGTAAAGTTCATCTGGGTGGCCTAAAGTTGTATCAGCCAATCAGTGAGGGTCTATCACCTTTTCACTAGTACTAGACCAAGGAGATTGTTTTTGCGTCTGAGACGGAGCATCACACCTACCAACAGCTCCTTTACTAACTGAGCAAACCCGGCCCCTTAAGAAATCTTTTCCAATGTGTCAAACGTTCATATTTGAAGGATTACCGTATCCAGTTAACTTTCAAATTTTCTGTTTGAGTAGAGAAGTTTAGTTGGATTTTATGGCATGTCAACCCTTGTTGGATTATCTTATGTCAAAGACATTTTATTTTATTCATTCTTGATAGGTTACTCAATTTTTTTGTCTTAAAGTCATTTTTTAAAAACACAATTTTGTTTTATGGACATAATTTTGTTGGTTGGATTCTATGGCATGTCAACCCTTCTTGGGTAATCTTATACCAGACGTTCTGGTCTATTTATACTAGTTGGGTATACAATTTTTTAAACTAGATAATTTAAATACGTTTTTAAAACTCATTTTTTTCTATTGAACCCATAGATTGGACCCTAACAGGTACTACCGCCCTGGATCAGAGTGGACTTGGGAGTAATGATGATCAAGGGGTACTCCACATTCCCCAAATTCCAGGATTGGAACTTCACCGTCAGATCGAGTTTAACGTCATACTCATGATATGAAGACGCTAAACCTTCTCCTAGCACATATGATAAAAAGGGCTAGGGGTCGGGACAATCATATAAGTGCTAGGGTTTAAACATGACCAGCCGATTGATCGGAAGGACCTCTCTGACCGCCCGTCTAGCCTAAGGGCCAAAGTGGAGTGTTGCATGTCATGGACTGCTTAGCACTAGGGTTCCGTCCTTAAGCATCATGGGTCGTCACTCATGGCCAACAGGTGGTCCCCATTAGGGGGGGGGGTCTTACCCTTCTGCAGAGGTGCAGTCTGTGTATTCTAAAGCCCCAGCCGACAAGAGTAAAGAAGAGACAATTGAAAGACAAACAAAATGATTTGATGATGGATCTCAAATTTTTTTGGGGTGGTGGGTGGGTTGATGAATCTTCCAAAAGGTCAAAGGTTATGTGATTTGTTTTGAGATTCTGGTTAAGGTGTAATCGCCTGCCAAATTTTCGTCTGAGTCGGAAGTATTACCAAATCACTAATAGTAGACCAAAAGGTCAGCCAGGTCAGACAGTAGTGAATTATCAATCACAAGAGATGCCAGATATTGGTTGATTAGAAATTGTGTAGTAACAAAATAAAAATAATAAAACTTGCAAACTTGTAGCATCCGATTTTCTCCATTGACTCATAAAGCAATCTAATAATGTTCGCATTTCAATTTATAAAAACAAGACTTCATGTGTCTTAAAGAGACATCTCCACACTTGTTGTTTGGTTGGATTTATGGCATGCCAATCCTTGTTGGGTTATTTGATGCCAAAGATGTTTTCGTTTTATTCATTCTTGTTGTGTATTCAATTTTTGTTTAAACACATTTTTTCAAACTCATTTTGGATCTATTTAACACATAGATGGGATCCTAACAGGTACTACCACTCTGGGTCAGGGTATTTGCCTGCTCATCCCACTTATGAGGGCTGGACACAAGGTCTCGTTTTAGGTGGGCACATAAAATTGCATCGATCTGGGGGATGGCCCCCTTGGATCGATGCTATTAATTGTACCGAAGCTCACCGGACCCCCAGCCGAGGCCGGGTATAGAAGGTAAGTCTCAAAGCATAGAATCTGGAACAGATACTACACTTTGATCCTCCCTTCTACCACTAGATGTAGTTTTAACTCTTAACATCCTGTTGAGATTTTTCTAAATCCAGAGCATTCCTATAAGGATATATAAAAAAAATGGCTAAAATGACCTTTGCATCTAAAGTTACCTATTATTTCCCTTAAATCAAGATTTCTACATATGTTTAATATTAAATTTAAACAAATTTCTTGTGAGTGTTGTCCATTTTATTATAATGAAAGAAATGGAAGAAAAAAGGACATGCTACACAGAAAAATATAAGAAAGTAGGGAAAAGATAGTGAGGGGGTGAGAGCGCGTGGAAGCGATAACACTAATCTGTTTCAATCTAACATAATGAAATATGCAAAGAAAGAAAGAAAGAGAAAGAAAGAAAAAAAAAAAAAAAAAGAGTGAGAGGGAATTAAATCAAGATTATTATACTTTTTACATATTGAACTATTTTTGCAGTAGCTCTTTTTTGCAGTAAACTACTTAAACTTTGTAATGATTAAATTATCATACTATGGTATATCCACAGGTCCTGCTAGTCTTATATATTTCTAATCAGTTTCTTTTCATTTTAATCATGTTATATATCTATATAATAAAAGTATATAAGTAAAGACGTCGGGGCAGCCTAATGTCGGTATGAGCCATACAGCGAGAGAGTCTATCCCCTTTTCACTAGCGCTAGACCAAGGAGGTTTTTTTTGCATCTGAGGTAGAGTGCCACCAAGGAGATTGTTTTTATGTCTGAGGTGGAGCGCCACACCTACCATCATCTCCTTACTTGACTGCACAGATCACTGTGCTACTCATATGCTGAGTTGGCAAGGGCCGGTATTGAACTAGGAACCTTGTGGTTTCTAGCCGAGCGCTCTACCGATTGAGCTAATCTAAAATAGTAATCAAAATAATAGCAGCCCAAAACAGACTGCTTTTCATGCAGGCCAGTGTATATATATATATGATATGATAATAATCAAATCATCATACTGGGGTATATTCACAGGACCTGCTAGTAGTAACTATTGCTCTACAGCAATTGACCATTGAGAGTCGAATATAAACATGTGTAATAACCGCTTTCATGGTTAGTCAAATTTATAAATTGTCTGTCTGCCTTTTGCTGTCAGATTTACTATTAATAGAGACGGTTTCCCGCCAAATAAGATATAATGTAATGCAATATTAATACACAAACACTTTCTGGGCCTATATAACATAATGAAATATATTGACTGTCTCAACAGAGGAGAGAGATTGTCAGAAGTAATATGCCAATTTTCTACATCCTTATGTGATTGCTACATTTTTCTTGCTGAATCAATGCCAGGATAATAAAAGGCATTTTTACAGTGAACTAGAGACCGTTTATTTTATTTAGGGCGGGGGGGGGTGTCTAAGAAGGAATTTCCATATTTTGGGCGTCCAAGGAATTAGCCCCTTTTTGGGTTTTTTTAAAGAGAGTTTTTCTTTTTCTTGACTTCAAAAACTTAAAATGAAATTATTTTTATATATCTTATACACCACACAGATATATATATATCACACACACACACACACATACATATATATCACACACACACACACACACATATATATCACACACACATACATACATATATATCACACACACATACATACATATATATCACACACACATACATATATATATATATATATATAAAAGTTATTCTTGCAAAAGTAATTTTCTTTTGTGTGTGTGTGTGTGTGTGTTTGATAATATATACATCTAACACAAGCATTATATAACAAACACACACACACAAAAGAAAATTACTTTTGCAAGAATAACTTTTCATGTAGCCTAAAAATCCACATCAATGAACGTAAAATTCAAGACCAAAATTGTTTAATCCCTCCCCTACCCCCCACAAAAAAAATATTATAAATAAAATATCATTTAACTTGTGAACTCTCATACTAGTTGTATTTAATAAGTAAAAGATAAATAAAATATCCATACTATTGGTAACACTTCACACCAGCTCCAACTTTTGCTATGTCAAACGTTTTGAGAATCTAAATTTACAAAAATAAAATCCTATGGAAAAACTACAAAATATTGAAATCTTTCTTTTTGCACTTTGGTAAGAAAACATCTTAGATATTGAAAACGAAAATTTCACAGGATTTTAAGGAAAGAAAGAAACTTTTGATTATAAGTAAGTAAAGTTGTCGGAGTGGCCTATTGTCGGTATCAGCCGTACAGCGAGGGCATCTATCTCTTTTTTTGCTAGAGCTAGACCAAGGAGATTGTTTTTGCAGAGGTGGAGCACCACACCTACCGTCAGCTCCCCACTTTACCGCACAGATCAGATTACCCAATCTATGCTACTCATACGCTGAGTTGGTGGGGACCGATATCAAAATCAGAACTTTGTGATTTTATGGCGGATGCCTGAGCTAAACTAGCCCCTCTATTTTGATTATACCAATGATGGGAGAAAGCATCCAGTTAGAAAATTTTAAGATATGTTTTTTTTTTTTTTTATATAAACCAGATTTAAGAAATATTGTGAGGTGACAAAAAAAAAAAAAGTTAAAAAATACCATTTCCTAGTTTTTTTTGATAAAACATTTTTTAAGAGAAAAGTTACTGTTTAAATATACCTTACACACAAAACACTTTCAGTTCTCTAGCAAAAATAATATTTTTAACTCTTAACATCCTGTTGAGAATTTTTTAAGTCCAGAGCCCCATTCCTATAAGGATTTATCAAAGAATGGCTAAAATGGTCTTTTCGTTTAAAGTTACTTGTTATTTCTTATAAATCAAAGACTACTAAATATTTTTAGTATTACATTTAAACAAAGGCTATCGTTTGGGGTAGATTAGAAAATGAATGTGACTTCTGGCTGGGTCGAACGAGGCGGTATAGGATGTTAAGAGTTAAAAAATTTGTAAATCAATTGAAAAAAAAAAAGTTGATTAAAAAATATATATCAAATACATCTTACAAAATATCTTCAAAACTCAGTTTTTGTGTCATTTAGTCACACACAGAAAAGTTAGGGTGTGAGGAACAGATGTGACAAAATCAGACATATTATATAATGACAACAAAAATAAAAAATATCAATTCCAAACAATAATTATTTAGGATTGGTTCATAGTCCATTGATATTAAGTTATGGTAGTGTGGACATGGAGTCAACACCTGGTTATTGACAGTTTCTCACCTATGCGATCTTCAGACCAAAAACTTGCATAGGCGAAAAACTGTCAGTAATCAGGTGTTGACTCCATATCCACGCTTGGGGAAATATGAGTTATGGGTTAAATAATACACTACTGTTCTTCTACAAGGATGGCATATTTGGACATCCCATTGTGGTATAGTAGTTAACAAACTAGTCTCGCAAATTGATACTACTGAATGGTGAGTGTCATATTGTACTCATGGTGAATGTGTTGGGTAAGAAAGGGCATCCCATTGTGGTGTAATTGTTAGCAATGTAACACCACACCTTCAAGTGTGGAAGATCTGGCTTCCAACAGACAGGGTTGGCAAGACGCCTGCCGCACAGGAGCTAAGCAGCTCAATAATGAGATAAACAGGACTGCAGAGCGGTGACTTCTTCGTCGTCATGAACAACCAAATGTGGATGGGAATTTCCCCTGCAATGTGTGTGACCGCATCTGTAAGTCCAGAATTAGACTAATGAGCCACCATAAGGGTCCGCGAATGAAGACATGGAGTGACGTCATCGTTGTCTGCAACGGACTTCGAAAAGAAAGAAAAAGAAAACTTGCAACATCTATTACTACTGAATAGAGAGTTTGATCCTTGTTGGATGCCCCATACTTGTGACATCCTACCTGCATTGCAAATGGGTTGGGTAAATAACCTACAAGGATGGCTATGGCATTAAATAACCCACAAGGATTTTATATGCCATCAAACAAAGAAACAAAACTATTTATTTATACTAGCAAATATATGCACCCTCCGGGTGCAAGTATTTAAGTTTTAATGTAATGAAATATCGTATTAAATTAGAAGCAGACAAAAAGATATGTAACAGAGTGGGGGTATAATAGAAAAATAGAAATGAAACTTACTCTTCCATCACTCCCGTCTTTCATTGCTGAATTTTACTTATTTAACAATTCAGTTAAATTATGAAATAAAGAATAAAATGACAGTTATTTTTTCTTGTTAATGGATTTCATTTAAGATTCATTGAAGAGATTTTTGCTTATATTCATTAAAATAAAACCAAACAGTTAGAAATCAATAATACTAAGCACATATTTAATAAAATCACATTTTTAATATCAATATGCAAATTAGCCTTCCCGTTCACACTGCAAACCGCTATTTTTTGTATATATAAATACAAGTGCATGTTATTTGTATGTAGATATGGACAACACTAATAAAAAGGTGAAGAAATTTTATTAATAATTGAGGTTTGAATATAAATAAAATCATGGAGAATGTGATGTAAATAACTATGTTAATTGTGACTCGATTAGTAATATAGTTTCGGTTACAGACAGAAAAACACACAATCTCCATTATAATAAGATATGGCTCTATGAACCTGGTGTTCTTATTAACTTGAGATATTTTTAACAGACTTTAGGATTTGTTTTTATAAACATGAATAAGAAATTTTACACAGAAAAAATATAAGAAAGAAAAAAAGAGAGTAGGGGAAAGATAGATAGATAGGGGGAGGGAGAGAGAGAGGGGGTGAGCGCAGCAAAGTGATAACAATAATATGTTTCAATTGAACATAATGACAAGAAGGAAAGAAAAAAAAAGTGTGAGAGAGTTAAATAAAGATTATCTAGGGACTGGCAAACCGAGCCTAATATGTGTTTTTGACAAAATGACTTTAGCCCCCTGACGGGGTTAAATTAATAGCGTCGATCCCAGAGGGCCATCCCTCCAGGCAATACCTGCCCCTTTGGGGGCAGGGCTGGGTTTATTGCCCAGCGCCTGAGGCGCCCCCCTTTAGGGGGGAATGCCGATGGGATCGACGCAATTTTTGTTCTCTCCCACCCATTAGCTTCGGCTTGTGGGTGGGCCCACGTTAAAACGGAGCCTTGTGCCCAGTCCATACAGGTGGGGTATGAGACAAATAAACCCCCTACAGAAAATAATTTACAAAAAATCAGGAAATTATCGGATTTTAATTAAATTTTCAGTGTTTATGTGTCAATAAATGATCTTTATAATGCATTATTCATTTTATTTCAAAACTTTCTCATTTTTTTCAGGTCACTTAATTTTGACCCCCCTTATGTTGGGGGCGTAAAATGTTTTGCAAGTTGATCATATTTGATACTAATTACAGTATAAATAATGAGATAAAATACTGAAGTTATGAATAGAAACAAAAAAAAATTTTTTTTTACGGTTGCGCATTAATCTGATTATCATACTTTTTACATATTGAAGTATGTTGCAATAGCTCTTAAGTAAACATATCAAACGTAATAATTAAATTATCATACTGTGGTATATCCACAGGTCCTGCTAGTAAATCAATAATTTCCTTAGCTAGTTAAAAAAAAATATCAGTGGTGAACAGAAAAAAAAAAAAAATAATGACGAAAATATAGGTGATTGATTAATAAAATTTAATTTAATTTTGATTAACTTAAAAAGTGATTGCCTTCTAAGTAAACCAATACTTCTGTAGTGATTATAAGTAAATGAACGAGATGCTTAGAATATACAGACTGTACCTTCTGCAAGACCACACAGGAAGAGGCTACTTTGCCGGTCCTGGTTGAATAGACAAACCTGCTTTTAGACATTATTTTGCCGGTCATCATAAATTTCCAAACTAGTATGTGTGCATTTCACTTTTAATGTCTTTACTTTTAAAAAGTAATATAAACACCTTTTTTATTTTATCTTTTATGAAGGATAAAGATACAAAAAATTCTTCTAAGGGGAAAAATATAGATATTGTTAATAAGTTTGCGATCAAACATGTGAATAAATTAAAGGACATGATGAGGGTAAATTTGATTATCATGAATTTTTTCCTAACTGGAAAAATGGCATTTTCCACAATCAATTGTTAAAACATAAAATTGTAACTCCAACATTACCTTTTATGAGGAAAGACATTAAACATGAAATACCCAGATGCAAACTTTTAGAACCAGCAAAATTAATAAGCCTATTCGATATTTTTAATTTAGAAGAATGTATTGTTATCCTTCACAATTTTTTTAAAACATTACTTGCATTCATAATTTTAAAAAATATCTACAGCGACAGTAAAATAAGCATAAAAGTAGGTTTGTTTATTTTACGAGGACCAGCATAATACACCTAAAAGCAGGTTTGTCTATTTGACCAGGATTGCAGGGTTGCCTATTCGGACCAAACACACAAAAGGGTATCCTGGGTATAAAAACTGCATTGGGTTTGAATACTGAAGATTAGGGTGTTTTTTTTTGTTTGTTTTTTTTTTTTTATAAGAAAAATAAAAAATGTAATAAAATAGAATGTATTTAGAATGAATTATCATACTGTGGTATATCAACATGTCCTGCTAGTATTTTATAATACATAAAGTTAGAGTAAGCTCCCTTATTTTACGGGATAGCTGTTTTTATAAGTCAGGATATGGTTGGTTAGCAGCCTTCCGTCTACAAGAGACGATGGAGTAGTGTCAAGGTTTTTTTTCTTTCTTAATTACATAGCCTGGACGGGTTTATATGGAGGATGAGCTGTTGCCCATGCAGCAAATCCCACACTGTCGCTGTGATCCGAAAGAAAAGTTAAGTGACCAATGCAGTTTGGCAACGGTAGTAGTGTCGCAGGAGTAGCACTGGATTTCAGCATCACACCACCTTAGGGACTCCAGCTCCTGATTTACTTTCGGGGTTTACTCCCCTAGCCTCTCCTTGAAAGGCAGCAGAGGTTTTGTGTCAGACTTCTCCTTGAGTTGATGGGTTGCCGACCAAGGCTAAGGAGCCCCTTCAAACCCATTTGGGGATTTATGTGAGTAGTAAGTACCCCAATCCTACTACTATCAGTGTTCCTGAAAAATGCAAGTCAGGATCTAAAAAGTAATATATATATATACTAACCGTTTATTCTGGAGTCTACAGCCAAAAGTTTTAAATGTTTCAAGGAAAGTCATAAGTATATTCATTCATTTCATTGTCTTGAAAGGTCACATATTCATAATGAACAATAGATTTAGTTTTATGTCTACAAGAAATACAATCTTTTTGTAAATACAACTGAAGATAAAGATCTCTATTATCAAGGTAAAGAAACAAAGCAGCATTTGTGACGTATGTACATGTACTCCATGTTAAAGCAATGAGACATTTGACACTGCTGTAAAATTAACTGAAGGACTGACATCAATTCAATCTTCCCACCCCCAATCCACTTTATTATTTTCTTAAAAGATTTTATCTAATATAGATGTTTTTTTTTTATATGGTGATAATACTTTTTTATAGTCTTTTTTTTTTTTTTTTAAATATAGATATTTTTTGTTCTTTTTTAATATTGATAATTTGTTGTTGTTTTAAAGATTAAAAAAAATATAGGTTATTTTTTAAAAGATTCTATTCAATATGTAATGTTTTTTAGATTTTTTTTTAAATAGATAATTTTTGTAGATCATTTTTAAATATAGATAATTTTTTTTTTCTTTTAAAGATTAAAAAAAAAAATTTCTTATATATATATATATATATGATAAGTTGTAAACAAGGTATGTTTGGAATGGCTTTTTTGCCGATAGAATATGTGCTTATAGTATATTTTGATATTAATTAATAATGAATTACTATCGAGAAAAATCAATCTCTGTATGTACATATTAGGCCTCAATAGATACGTGATTTGGCAGTCCGGTTTCAAATCAATCTATAGCTCTGCTGATGAGGCTAATAGGCCGAAATGTACATACAGAGATTGATTTTTCTCGATTTGTTTAGCCATACATTTAATAGGCGGTACGACTCCAATTAAGCACATATTCTCCTCTTATTTACTCATAGCTGGAAAGCGAGATACATACCCTACCCAAGGGTATTAGCGCTATGTGAAATGCAAACAGCCTCGTCCAGGATTTCCTACAACTCTAACCATTACACCATATGCCTCCACATATCCTTGATATGCGTTTAAGATTTCACTCTTTGAAAGATTTATGGATTTATTTAGATTAATTAATCCTCCCAAGGTGTTTAAGTAGCTTAAAGGGCTAACACTTCAGCATTGTTGAACAGCTGACAATAATAATTTGTGTTCAATAAATCGAAAAGACCTCTGTAACATCTTGCACAGCATCGTCACACCAAAATGTAAATCTAGATCAATAATTAGGATAAGTTAGTTTGTATACCATCTATATATATATATTTTACCAACCCCTCCACATAAGTAGGATGTGATGCAAGGTCAATTTCTTAATCAATAATTGGAATAAGTTAGTTTGTATACCCTCCCTCATATATATATATATATATATATATAAATGGATAAAAGTAACCTACTCGAGTTTTATCGTCTGATTCATCAGGGTCAACGGATGTAACCCTGACGAATCAGATGATGAAACTCGAGTAGGTTACTTTTATCCATTATATAAATAAATTTTGCTCTACACTGTATTGAGCACTTTGTATTTGTTTTTTCTCAGTCTTAACCCTGGATACTGTATGCTTCCAACGATCGTACTCGTACCCACTGGTAAGCTACTACTCATACATTAACACATATATATATATATATATATATATATATATATATATAAATAAAAACATGACCTATTGAGCTCTAGGCAGATAATTGGATCAGGAAGAATGTTAGTTAGCAAAACAAATTAAATAAATAAAAAATACAACCAGTGAATAATAATTAAAAAAATGGCATTAAAATCATTTTGCTAAAATTTGCAACTAAGTTAAAACCTGACCAATCTTACATATAAGCCAGCCATTAGCTGCTGAAAATTAACATATAAATAATTTCATCCACCTCTCACACTCTCTAATCTCTTTCTTTAATCTCACAGAGAAAACTAACATATATAAAGAGTAGTTAATCAAGATATATATAGAGAGGGGGAAAGTGACAGGCTGAATGTGTAGTAAGAGATTGGCGAGTTTTTGATTTAATTGCAAATTACGACTAATTAGAACCAAATAAAATGGAATTTAAAAAAAAAATGTATTTTGTGTCTAAATAGGAAAAAAGCCTTTAGCAAACAATCATTGATCTACTCAGCTTTAGTATAATGATAATCCCAAAACTAAGGAATATTTTTGAATGTATTTTTTGTCATTAAACTAAATAGAAAAAAAGCCTTTAGCAAACAATCATTGATTCACTCAGCTTTAGTATAATGATAATCCCAAAACTAAGGAATATTTTTGGATGTATTTTGTGTAATTAAACTAAATAGAAAAAAAGCCTTTAGTAAACAATCATTGATCTACTCAGCTTTAGTATAATAATAGATATTTACCAAGCCCTTCACATGAGTAGGATACAACACATGGTTATGGATGTGACACAAGGCCAATTTCTTAAGTGGGGTTTAACAGGTTTCAAGCTAGAGTTTTCTTTCTCCTATACTTGTTGCCTAACCAAGGTTAAAGAGCCCAGTCTGCCCTACTATTTACCCATAGCTGGAGGGGACAAATTGGGAGTTGACAAGACTCTTGGGCCACCCTTTACTTTTTCTTGTAATTGAACAGACAGCATCATGTTTCAGCAACATAAACTTCACGTGGGTATTTCTCAACCACCACCAGAAAAAAACAAAAAAAACAAACTACCAAATCTTGGGTAAAAATAAAATGTGAACCAACAGTGTACTCTTTATTTAAAGCTAATAATACAATAATCCCACTATATAAACACAGACAGACTTGCATTGAAACCTGAATCACTGTTATAGCCAATGTCGGCCATTTGTAATGTCAAGTGAGAGCTATTGGTTATAAAGTTCACTTTAGAATGAGGGATCATGGGTAATTTGTTCAGACAGTACAACATATGAAAACATGGATTACTTTAAAGCTTTTGGTTTGTCATTATGACAACAGAAAAGAATCAAATTCTCATCACTTCCAGCCATGAGGGAGGGGGTGAGAGTGATATAACACCGATGATTTGCAATCTTCCCCTAGGGATCATCATGGAATCTACTCTCAGATTTCCAATTGGAATATCCATTCCAATTTTGCTAATTTCATCCTATCAGGAAATGATTCCAGCAGATCATTCTTAAGATGCTGTTGTAACTGGCAGTTCCGGAGAAGTTGTCTATATCTATCTATACATATATAAAGAGCAGTTGGTATGTATGTATGTCATATTGGTAAGAACACGGAGGGTTGGAAATGTCAGAAGTTGTTTATATCTATAAATATATAAAGGGCAGTTGATATGTATTTATGTATGTATACAAGTTAAGAGTAAGGAAATGAATCCGACGGTATAAGTATAGATAAAAGGATATGAAAACACACAATGCTGTTAAAATGGAAATATTTTATATCATATTCATAGCTAATATTGAACAATATTTCGATTTATAAAAATCATCTTCAGAGCTGAAGATGATTTTTTATAAATCGAAATATTGTTCAATATTAGCTATGGATATGATATAAAATATTTTCATTTTAACAGCGTGTGTGTTTTCATATCCTTTTATCTATACTTATGTATGTATGTATGTCATATTGGTAGGCACCTCAGGTAGCCTAATGGTTAGCAAGCTAGCTTAGCAGACTTAGAGATAGTGAGTTTGATTCTCACTGGGTGCCCCATACTTCTGGCCTTGTGCCATATCTAAGCTTAGTAAATAACTATATGTCATATTGGTGAGAACACGGAGGGTCGGAAATGTAAAACATGTGTTCAGATGCTGCTTTCTAAGGCTGAATATATCAATCATTAGAAATCTCATCAGAAACAATTCATGCACACTCCAGGAATTAACAATAATGTGACCTGTACAATGTGTAACAAAGTCTGTAAGTCAGCTTCTGGTCTTATATATTACTAAAACATATGGTGGTGCACAAGTGTAACGTTGCGCCTTTTTTCCCGGGCACTAAAACGATATCTGTAACATTGTCGTATATCTGGTCACAGTACCCAAAGCGATATACATAACGGGGCGGTGGTGGTGGCAATATATTCACGGTACTAAAAATGTCTTGTTGATAAAAATTACAACGCGAGAAATATGTAGTCACAACTGCTAGCCTTTATTTTCAGGGTAGGCTCGTCTCGTGGGTTCGTATCAGAGAGGAGGAAAGGCAGAGAGAAAGAGAGAGAGAGAACTATTAAACTACCGTCATCCCACACGGGACCAAGGGCACGTCTTAACTCTACGATGTCCCAAATCGAAAAAGAGACCGGTCCCTTTCTTCGTTGTTCCAAGTCACCACGTGACTTCCGGTCAACACCCGAAACTTCCAGTTGACACTCAATTCTCCATTCGGGGTCACGCTACGGTCAAACCATTGTTCATCCTGTTTTGCTCATCACTATTTTTTAAACCTTTACTCTCACTTATTTCCTTCTTCCTCCTTTTCTAATATAGTAGTTCTAGCTCACAAAAGTCAGGATAATATCCCCATCTTGCTACACAAGTATGATGTTTTACCATTTGATCCAGTGGAAAGAACGTCCTATGGCATTTGCATCACACACTGTGGATCTGCAATGGGATTGATGAGTCACTTCAGGGCTCATGAGAGGAAAGGTTCTGGTGGTGGGGTTTCTAGGATTGTGAGTGATGGCAGTGATTTGTAAAGAGTATGCTATTGCTATGCAAGTAAAAAGTAAAGTCGACGGGGTGGCCTAAAGTCGGTATCAGCAATCAGCGAGGGAGTCTATCCCCTTTTCAATAGCGCTAGACCAAGGAGATTGTTTTTAGCATCTGAGTGGAGCGCCACACCTACCATCAGCTCCTTACTTTACCGCACAGATCCCTGTGCTACTCATACGCTGAGTTGGCGGGGACCGGTATCGAACTAGGAACCTTGTGGTTTCTAGCCGAACGCTCTACCAACTGAGCTAACCCGGCCCCTTTAACTATGAAAATACAAAAATCAATGACAAATATGTATATATGCATATTAAATATCACCGGTCCTTGCTTTTTGTGCAAAAAATCATGAAAATTATATTTATTTTCGAAGATATTTAAAAATTAAATATATATATAGAAATAGCATTGAAATTCTACTTAAAAATGTCCAGCATTTTTAAATCTCAAAAGTAAACAAATCAAGGATGTCACAAGTATGGGGCATCCAGCAAGGGTTTTTTTTGCCCACCACCATCCAGGTGGGTAGCCGCTTCTAGTACAATATAAAGCAAAAGAAAAATTAAATGTATTATTTTTATTTTTTTGACTGTTGTCCTCATCTTTATCGTGATCCATAGAAACACAATGTTTTAGCTGTTGTACCCTCCTGACTTCTTCAGGTGTACCTAATACTTGGTTGGTGGATTTTAAAAGCATATCAATCTGTCTGGGGTTATTTTATACCTAGAGGTTAGGAAATAATATACATTGTATATTAATATTTACACCTTTGTAGTTAATAGTTTTAACAATATGTTAGCATTGTTGGGAATTAAGGGTTTACTTTTGTACGGTTAACTCAGTCTGTAGAGCATTTGGCTAGGAATCACAAGGTTCTTGGTTTGATTCCAGCCCTCGCCAACTCAGCATATAAGCAGCATAGGGATCTGTGGTAAAGTGAGGAGCTGATGGCAGGTGTAGCGCTCCACTTCAGATGCAAAAAAAATCTCCTTGGTTTAGCACTAGTGAAAAGGGGATAGACTCGCTTGCTGTTGATACCAACATTAGGCCACCCCGACGACTTTACTTTTTTTTTTTTTTTTTTTTTTTTTTTACTTACATGTATATTTTTTTGTATAATTCTGTTTCTCTCAAAAAGGTTGGTTGGTTGGATTTTATGGCATGTCAATACTAGTTGGGTTATTTCATGCTGAAGACATTTTTGTCTTATTCATTCTTGATGGGTATTCAATTTTTTTTTTTTTTAATACATTTTTTTATAGAAGGGATCCTAATAGATACTACCACTCTGGGTCTGAGTGGATCTAGGAGTAATGGCAATGAAAGGTACTCTACAACCCCCACCCCCCAGAGCTTTAGGTTTGGAACTTCACCGAGATACAGTTTAATGTCTCTCAAAAAGGACAGAACATCACCTATGTTGACTTTTTCAAATAGATCTTTTATATTATTTTTGTTAAAAAAAAGTGTTTTCTGATCAAAGAAAAAGCACCACATTCCACGAGGAAGTGTTTAATAGTGCAGCGTGTTTCACACTGTGGTGGTTGTTGTCTTGTGGGAGGTATTTCTACTGCACCTTGTATATATTGCTTTGTAATTTGCTTTCAATGACATAGGTCATAAAACCAGGTCATTTGTAGATTTATCTAAGAAGACACACCTGCTTTTTTTCATTTTTTTTTATTATTTGCTTTTTTTTTTTAATTTAAAAAAAAAAAATCATTTAAACTCAGATAAATCCTCAAAAGCTTGAGAGGATTATTCTGTACTGAAGGTCAATGACAAATTAAATATGTATAGCCTAGATTTCCTAATAATATACTTGTAATGAGATATATGTATAAAAAATATAATATATATAATATATATACTGGTTTTACACTCACTTTTAAACATTAACTATTTATAGTTAAAAATAACAAAAAAAAAAAAAAAAAATTTTTATTTTATTTTTAATAAACCGAACAACAAATATGCATAGCATATGCAAAACTTTTACAACAACAAAAAAAATTGTGTGTGTGTGTGTGTGTAGAAAACTACAGATTAAGAAAATCTGTCAAAATATAACAAATACAATGGAAAGGTAAATAACTAACACAAACAATCAAATCAATATTTTTATATGTTAGTTTGGAAGAAAATTCTGAACCAATAGATGAAATATTAATTGAATCGGTTGTTTGTGTTGGTTATTCACCTTCCCTTTATATTTTTTACACATATATACATATATATATATATATATACACACAGACATTTTATATCAGAGGGGAAGAAAATGAATTCAAATCAGCTTTTACCTGCTTAACAATTGACCTTGTGTCATATCTTGCCAGTGGCAGAGGGGTTAGGTAAATATCATATAGTACCTAAATAATGAGAATGGAATAGTTTTTTTTTCCCTATAAATAATGTCTGATGAAACCTTTGAACAGTAACGAGATCCCATGGGACTTGTTAATTCAACCTAGCAATTACTAATTACTGTTTATCTTGTATCTTTCCTAAGTAAACCTTTTCTCCAATCCTTAATACTCTATGTGTTTCTTCCTATTCTGTATCTGTTAATTTTAATACTCAGGTTACAACAGTAAATACATACTGGCTCATAATATTCTGTGTTGATGGTTGACAATGAAGTGAGTGACAAAGCACTTAGTTAAACCACTCTCCCATTAGTAGCCTATCGACCCCAAACATCAAAATGAGGTCAAAATAGAGAGCATTATTTCAATATTTTTGTATTCATCATTATCGACATTGCAGTCTCGGAAGACCATATATTTCTCATACCCTGAAGTTATGTTCTAGCTCAGTACTTTCTGTAACTGAAGGCCAATGTTAAAAAAACAGTTTTGATCACAGATGTCGCATGTTAAGGTAGCTCGCCACCACCGAGGGCAGTCCTGAGCCAAATTTTCCTTGCTGGAAGGGGTGATGCTAAAGCACTTTTGTATTACAACCTCAGTATATCTATCTAGTATTATACTAAAGCTGAGTGAATCAATGATTGTTTGCTAAAGGCTTTTTTCCTATTTAGTTTAATGACACAAAATTCATATCAAAATATTCCTTAGTTCTAGGATTGAGTTATGTTTTAAAAAAATCCATTTTAATTGATTCTAATTGGTCTTAATTCGCAATTAAGTCAAAAACTCACCCATCTCTTACTGCACATTCTGCCTGTCACTTCCCCCCCTCTCTATGTATTTCTTAATTACCTCCTCATTATATATGTTAGTTTCTTTGTGTTAATGTAAAGAGAGTGATTAGAGTGTGTGAAATGTATTTGTATGTTAAGTTTCAGAAGCAGCTAGCCTGTAGCTTCTTAACAATTGGGTCTATTTAAATTCAAATTAGGTCAGACATTCCCTTTCTTAGAAATCTTTCAAAATGTTTTTAATGTTTTTTTTTTTTAATTTTAATTTGCTTTGCAAACTCACTTTTCCCTAATCCCAATTATCTACCCAGAAACAATGGGTGACACAACAGGTCATGTTTTGTCATATATATATATATATATATATATGCAACTTTAAATCCACCAAGCAAACAAATATATTTACTTCTGGATTTTATTAAAACGATTTAAAAGTGCTCAATATAAAGAGCTAAATATACATTTTAAAAATGAATGGCTTAAAATTTCCGACTGCAGTTTCTCGTCGTCGTAGCACGAATCTTCAGGGAATTATTTGTCCCATCATCGGACTGTATTTATAACTGGGTTGTACCCATTTTAAAGTTTAGTGGGACTATATATATATATATATATATATATATATATATATATATATATATATATAAGTCCCACTAAACTTTCTATTTCATCCTGAAGTCTAGATAGCTTACTTGAATAAAAGCCCTATTGATTTTTTATTGATTTATCATTTCACTGAGAGAAATGGACAAAGAGAGAGTGAGAGGACAGAAAGAGAGATGCCCCTCCCTACTTCAAACAAATAAATAAAAGTCTATCACTTGAAAAGCAACCAGAGCAGAACATTATTTATGTGATATACGTCTCATCTAAGCTAAGATTGCCGAAAAAAGAATAATTTATAGTACCTCATCTTAATTTTAGCTTCTCTCTTTGTTGTGGATGATGGATTTTAATGGCATTTCAACCCATCTGGGCGTTATTTTATGCCTAGAGGTTAGGGAATAATGTACATTGTATGTCTATATTTACACCTTTGTTGCTAACAGTTTTAAAACGAGATATGTTAGCATCATTGGGGTTGGTTGATGTTTAACAGCACACCAACACTTAGGGGTTATCTAATGCCAAATTTTGTTTTTATATATCTATATTTCTTTAACTTCATGTGTATAAATTGATAAAAATAATTTTTGTGATTTTTTTTCTTATCAACTTCATGTGTATTAATAAATACTGGAGGTTGATCCTCAGCCACTGGCTTCTAGCACCCATATGATAAAAAGGGGTGGGCGTTTACCATAAGAGTAATTTGAATGATACGGTTGGGACAATCGTATTGTTGCTAGGGCTTGACATAACCAGCTAATGATTGGACGGGGGGGGGGATCTCTCTGACTGCCTGTCTGTCTAACCCAAACAAGGGCCAAAGTGAGTGTTGCATGTTACAAGACTATTTGGTACCCTAGTAACAGACAGCTCAACCACCACAATCATGTCCTCAGGCATTACAGGTTGCTACACATGGTTAATAGGTGGTGCCATTCAGGGTGGGGGTAGGGTATCTAACCCCTCTGCAGAGGTAGTGTTGGCATATTCTACAGCTCCAGCTGTCTTGAGTATGACACTAAACTGCATCTGGTGGCGAGGGTCAAGTTTTGTAGCTCTGGGGATTTTCTCGCTTTCCCAAAATAGGTATTTACCCAACAGGTAGGATGTGACACAAGGTCGCAAGCATGGGACATCCAGCAAGGATTCAGTAATAATGGATCTGTGCGACTATCTTGCAAACTCTTAGACTGATGATGGACATCCTACACTTCCCAAAGTCTTGAGGGTGCTGCACAATCTTATGTTTCGCTAAAAAATGTGGTTCAAAAGTAACAAGATTAGCTTCATAGTTTGTTTTTCAAAAATTGGCACGAACTTGTTTAGATAACATCACTTTATAATATAAATTGCTAATCTAGACGTCCAGACATCATTTCATTATTTAAGTTTCTTAGCTGTGCACCCATCTAGACAGTAATCTAGACATTGGGATAGCTCAGTCGGTAGAGCATTCGGCTAGAAACCACAAGGTTCCTAGTTCGATACCGGTCCTCGCCAACTCAGAGATCTGTGCGGTAAAGTAAGGAGCTGATGGTAGGTGTGACGCTCCACCTCAGACGCCAAAACAATCTCCTTGGTCTAGCACTATTGAAAAGGGGATAGACTCCCTCGCTGACACCGTCTTTAGGCCGCCCCGACGACTTTACTTACTTTATATATATATATCAACCCCTCTGTATGAGCTGGATGGGATACATGGTCAATTTCTTAAGCAGAGTTTAACAGGTTTGAATTCAGAGTTTTCCTTCTCCTAGACTGGTTGCGAAACCAAGGTTAAAAAGCCCAGTCTGCCCTATTTAACCATAGCTGGAGGGGATATAGTTGGATTCATACCTTTCCCAAAGGTATTAGTGCTATATGAAATGTATACAGCCTCATCCAGGATTTGCACTTAATTTGATCAATTCATAATATAAGTTGCTCAGCTGTGCATATGTCTAAACAGTAATCTTGACGTCTAGACATCTTAAACTTTATTATATAAGTTGCTCAACATATGTATCCATATAAATTTTAAAATTTAAAAAATTCAGTCTTGATATTTACCCCAATCCATATGTAGGGAATGAATATTTGATTAACATACAAGTAAAAAGTCGTCGGGGTGGCCTAAAGTCGGTATCAGCTAATCAGCGAGGGAGTCTACCCCCTTTTCACTAGCGCTAGACCAAGGAGATTGTTTTTAGCATCTGAGGTGGACCGCCACACCTACCATCAGCTCCTCACTTTACCACAGATCCCTGTGCTACTCATATGCTGAGTCGGCGAGGGTCGGTTTTGAACTAGGAGCCTTGTGGTTTCTAGCCGAACGCTCTACCGACTGAACTAACCCGGCCCTACACAACAACTAAACCAAATTTTACGGAAAGGCACAATGGGGAAGGCCTCTTCGCCTAACTAGGCCTAAGTAAGGGCCAAAGATGGGTTTAGCATTATACAACCTACCACGGCCTACTTATAATAATAAGTAGGCCGTGAACCTACAAAGGTTGGTATACCATTAAACAAAGAAACCAAACCACACTTAAGGGAAAAGAAAAAAGAAAAAAAAACAAAAAAACAATGATTCAGCGAAACAATTTTTATATTATTTGTCTGAATTTTTTAGATGAGGCTTGATGTGTATTATTTTGATTTTTCAGACTGTTGTCCTCATCTTTAATTCTTAACATCCTGTTGAGAATTTTGAGAAGTCCAGAGCCCCATTCCTATAAGGATTTATCAATAAATGGCTAAAAATTGCTAAAATGGCCTTTTCATTTAAAGTTACCTGTTATTTCCCTTAAATCAAAGACTTCTAAATATGTTTAATATTACATTTAAACAAAGATTATCGTTTCGGGTAAATAAGAAAAAAATGTGACTTCCGACCGGGTGGAATTAGGCGGTATAGGATATTCGGACTCGTGTAATAAAGGGACCTTTCTTCAACTCCTTGAAAAAACTCAAAAATACCCCCCCCCTCCAAAGATAACAACCACCACACGGTCATGACCTAGATTTTTCATACACTTCCGCAGTTTGTAGGTGTATGTTAATAAATTCATTGGGAAAATGATCACCACTTATCTCTTACACTGTCTTTACACTTTATACACTTAAGATGGCCAATGACTCTGGCAACATCTAACAGGATATTAGGTTACCTTCAAGATCCAACTACTAAATTTTTCAGCCCCCCTCCTTTTAAGGAATGTTCCTTTCAAATCAGCAGAAGGAGCCAGTCACGTAAGCTCTTTTGATCTGTCCCTTTTTTTTTTTTTTCATCTGAATTTAAATAGTTTTTTATTTGTTTTCAATTCATTGTTTATATTTTAAAAAAAGTTAATTGAAACATATTTATTGAAAAACATTCAAAATAATCTATTTAAGGATTCAGATGAAAAACGACAAGCCTATTGAGAGAGAGAGAGAGCGAGAGCGAGAGCGAGAGCGAGCGAGAGAGAGAGAGAGAGAGAGAGAGAGAGAGAGAGAGAGTTATGTCTTGATAGCAGAAAGTTCAATTTGCAATTGATCTCAGGACAATTATCAACGATTTTAAAGGCGCTGGTATATACGTTTCTCATTGGCCAATTTTTACCGGAAGTTCCTGTTGGGGATGTTGGGAAAGTTCATAAATCCAACTGGCAATTTGGTGTACATCAGGTTGTGTAATGGTTAGCAAGGAAGACTGGCAAACCATGACTAGTGAGTTCGAGCCTCACTGGGTGCCCCTTACATTCGGCCTTGTGCCATATCTAAGCGAAGCTTAGTAAATAACTATACTATTATTATGGTGTAATGGTTAGCAAGCTCGCTTCGCAAACCATTGTTAGTGAGTTCGATTCTCATTGGGAGCCCCATACTTCTGGCCTTGTGCTATATCTAAGCTAAGCTTAGTAAATAATTATTATACTATGGGCACCTCACGTGGTGTAATGGTTAGCAAGCTAGATTAGCAGACCATTGTTAGTGAGTTCGTTTCTCACTGGGTGCCCCACACATCTGGCCTTGTGCCACATCTAAGCAAAGCTTAGTAAATAACTATACTATGGGCACCTCATGTGGTGTAATGGTTAGCAAGCTAGATTAGCAGACCATTGTTAGTGAGTTCGTTTCTCACTAGGTGTCCCACACTTCTGGCCTTGTGCCACATCTAAGCAAAGCTTAGTAAATAATTATTATACTATGGGCACCTCACGTGTTGTAATGGTTAGCAAGCCAGATACGCAAACCATTGTTAGTGAGTTCGATTCTCATTGGGCGTCCCATTCTTCTGGCCTTGTGCCACAGCTAAGCTTAGTAAATAACTATACTATGGGCACCTCTCGTGGTGTAATGGTTGGCAACTTAGACTGGCAAATCATGACTGGTGAGTTTGAGCCTCACTGGGTGCCCCTTACATTCGGCCTTATGCCACACCTAAGCGAAGCTTCGTAAATAACTATACTATAGACATTGGGCGTCCCATACTTCTGGCCTTATGCCATATCTAAGCTAAGCTTAGTAAATAAATATACTACAGATATTCCAACAAAAGAACTTCTTAGATTTTTAATATATTTAAAACAATTTTTTAAGTATTTTCTTTAAATTAAAGTAAATAAAAAAATTGTATAGTCAAATGTTGAACACTGTATCGAATTGATGGAATCAAACTTTTTTTTATATTATTGAAGGGGTTAAATACTTAACGGACATAAATTCCACCATCGTATGTCACCCCACCGAAAGAAAAAAAATACCAAAATTCAGGGAATAAACCGAATTTAATGAAATTTTAAGTGTTGATATATTAATGAATAAAAGATATAATGCACAAGTTATTTTATTTAAAAACTTTTACATTTTTTCAGGTCAGTTAACATGAACCATGTATCTGAAGCGTAACACAGATTCTCAAAGATATGTGGTTCAAAGTTAACTGACCTAAATAAATGTAAAAGTTTTTAAATAAAATAACTGGCGCATTATATCTTTTTATTCATTAATATATCAACACTGAAAATTTCATTAATTCCCTGATTTTTAGTATTTTTTTTTTCTTTCGGTGAGGTGACATATGGTGGTGGAATTTTTGTCCGTTCAGTAGGATTTAACCATTGTAGGGATACAATAAATAATTATCTCCCTTAGAGAATTGACATGTCCATTTTCAGTCACAGAAACACCTTCTAGGCATCTTTTTTTGCCTATGTTCAAGGATTTCCGATATTGACGTATTTTATAACAGAGAATACTTTGACAGTTCATTTGAAAAAGCTAAATTACATTGAACAGTATTAAATTTCATTAATCTCTTCAAATTTTGAACTTAGAAAAAAAGTATATGTCATTTTATGAATCAGGTTTCGTTTTTATCAGATATTAAATGGCAATTAAAAGTCAACTGCCACCAGAGATCGCCTTTTGGAAAGAGAATCTAAAAAGAAATTTTAGTCTGTGTCCTTTACACCAGGCATGTCAAACATACTGCTCTCAGCAAACACCGGTGCGGTTCGCACGCAGACTGCGCTCTCATACGACACTTTTACAGTACCCCAAGTATTTAAAACTTAAAAAAAAAATCCTGGGCTAAAACGGTCGTTTATTTTCATCAGGACAATATGTTGTTAAGAAACAGTCTTATCAACGCATTGTCTCTCACTCATTCCATTGAGCTGCAGAATGAGGAAGCTAACTCAGTCAATGAAAGGGAGTGAGTCTTTCCTCTTGCCTTAAGCTTTCAACACATGGCTATAATTGAAAGTGACATTGTATATTTTATTATTTGAACTTGATCAGTAATAGTCTTTTTTCCTTTCTTTTTAACATTTTATTTTTTTTAGATATGTATTCATTGGCTTTAAGTTGATGATAAAGAAATTAATGATAGCTTATATGTCGTGTGTGGCCCTCATGATATAGATATGTAATCCATATGTGGGGGGGGTACTCAGTTTGACATGCCTGCTCTACACTCCAAAGAAAAAGCAATATGCTCTTTTTTTGGGGGGAGGGGGTGCTGCTGCTAAGATTTGTTCTAGACGGCATGTAGCATCTTTGTAAATTCCCATCTAAATTTTTCTGAAATCGTTTCGTTAGAGTCGACGTGGTGCAGCCATATAGTAGCACTGACAGTAGCAGTGTCAGTGCTACCAAGCATAACAAAAAACAATACTATCAAATAACATAAAATTATCTTAAAGTTTTACTTACTTCATTGTTGTAAATTAAATTCCTCACAAGAAATATACATCCGTAATTCATTTTGTGGTCACGCAAATCATCTGAAAAGGCAAAGAACAAAAATCTTAAAACAAATTAAAAAAAAAAAAAAAAAAAAGAAAAATAGAAACAAATTTAAAAAAGAAGAAAAAAATCTTAAAACAAATTAAAAAAAAAAAAAAAATAGAAACAAATTTAAAAAGAAGAAAAAAAATCTTAAAACAAATTTAAAAAAGAAGAAAAAATCTTAAAACATATTAAAAAAAAAAGAAAAAATAAACAAATTTAAAAAAGAAGAAAAATAGAAACAAATTTAAAAAAGAAGAAAAAAATCTTTAAAAAAATTTTAAAAAGAATCTTAAAACAAATTTTAAAAAAGAAGAAAAAATAGAAACAATTTAAAAAGAAGAAAAAAAAACAAATTTAAAAAAGAAGAAAAAATAGAAACATTTAAAAAGAAGAAAAAAATCTTAAAACAAATTTTAAAAAAGAAGAAAAAATAGAAACAAATTTAAAAAAGAAGAAAAAAATCTTAAAACAAATTTAAAAAAGAAGAAAAATAGAAACAAATTTAAAAAAGAAGAAAAAAAAAACAAATTTTAAAAAAGAAGAAAGAAACATAGAAACAAAAGGGCATGGTGGGGGTGCAAGTAAATAACTTTTAAATTTCTAGAATTTTACAACTGTAGATAGAAATGCATACAGATAAATTATATATATATATATATATATGAGAGAGCTAACAGTAAATAAACAGGATAGGTAGACGGCTTTAGTTACTTCCCCCGGATCATAAATAAAAACCCTACAGTTTATGAAGAAATTTTAGTTGGGACCCTTAAATTTTCCCAGGGACTCATTCAGCGCAAATATGTGCATCCCAAAAAGCTATCAGCATCACTAATATATATATATAAGGTGAACAAAAAGTAAGACAAACAGGAATATTTCTTTTATGTTTTTCTTTTTTTATTGTTCCCAACTAGCTCCGAGATTAGGTGTTTGTCAGGAGAAAATTTATTGTGAAAGAAATTGTTTTTAAAAAGTTTTTTAAGTGTTTGATAAGCCACAAAGATTCCGACAAAAATGTATTAGAAGTGGTGAGTCCATCTATTCAGTGAAAACCATATTATATATATACATACACACACTTTCAATAATAAAAAAACTTAAACCGTTATTTACTTGGGTATTATAAATTTATTTCAAGAGCAAATCACTAAATGAGCCTAGTCTAGTTAGAGAGCTAATATATATATATATATATATATATATATATATATATATAACACAGATAATCATTTGTATTTGCAGTGAGATATTCAACTCCTTTTCTTAAACACACTGAAATTTATTCCATTGGGAATTTGACATAAAAGATCAGACACACACAAAAAACCAAAAAAAACCAAAAAGCAAACACACACACACACAAATTGAACATTGTGATACAAATAAAAAAGAAATACTTGCACTTTTCTTTCCCTTCAACTGTTTCACTGCTCTCTTTAACACATCTTTAATAATGTGCAGCTTGTACAAAAAACAACAAACTATGTGATCACCAGTGTAGGAGTGGTTGTTTTTATTTGGACACAATAACAGCTGTGACGCAACGTTTTAAAAGGTGTCAGATGTGCACCCTTAACCAGGCTACTGATTTTTTTTTTTTTTTTTTTTTTTTGCTATAGTAAATCAAGATCAGGTGGCATAATGGTTAATGTTGTGGAAATACAGAGTTCAAATCCCAAACAAGGCTGCTATCATCGTCTATATATTAATACTAGTGTTCCTTAAAAGTATGTCTGTTAACATCTTGCAACACCCTCTGGTTGAAAATCAAATTGCCTAAAATGAAATGCAAAAGTTTAAATCCTGGTTATCTGGTGTTGCTTATCCACCAAATTCTTATTTCTTATGAGTGTCATCACCTCAGCTAAATAATGGACCGTTTTTATTTTGAAGAAAGGTTAAGGAAAAAGACATGCTACACAGAAAAAATATAAAAAAGAAAGAACGTAGGCGAAAGATAGAAAGAGGGGGTGAGTGCATGGAAGCGATAACGCTAATCAAACAATGAAAGAAAGAAAAAGGGTGAGAGAGTTAAATCAAGATTATTATACTTTTTATATATTTTGCAATAGTTCTTAAATAAACTTATCAAATGTTGTAATAATCAAATTATCATACTGTAGTATATCCACAGGTCCTGCTAATAATATTAATAATAATGATGATGATGATAAAATTAATAATGATAATAATAATGATGATGATAAAATTAATAATGATGATAATAATCAACCATTTAATAAGGGAATGCAGCAAACTAATACAACGAGAATATAAGGCTAGGCACGATTGGGCTGGAAAGGTGATCCAAAGGGAATTGTGCAAGAAACTCAATTTTGACCATACAACAAAATGATATATATGTACAAACCAGAATCCGTTCTTGAGAATGAAACATAAAATTATCTGGGATTTTGAGATACAGAAGAATCACCTTATCCTACCCAGAAGACTGGACCTAGGGTTGATTAACAAGACAAAAGATAACTTGTCAAATGGTAGGTTTCGCAGTCCCAGCAGATCACAGGGTGAAGATGAAAGAAAATGAAAAGATAGACAAATACCTTAAGATGTTAATGCATGCATAGGGAAGGCATGGTCTGCTATGAATAGATTATCAGTCATATGAAAATCTGATCTCATTGAAAAGTTAAAATGACAATTCTTCCAAGCTGTAGGTGTATCAGTACTACTGTATGGCTGCACTACTTGGACCTTAATAAAGCGCCTAGAGAATAAGCTAGATGGGAGCTGCACGAGAATGCTATGTTCGATCTTAAACAAATTATGGAAACAACACCCCACAAGGAAGCAGCTGAACGGCCACTTGCCGCCTGTCACACAAAGCATTCAAGTGAGATGAACAAGACATGCTGGTCACTGCTGGAGAAGCAAGGATGAACTTATAAGTGGAAACCAGCACATGGATATGCGGGCCATCCAGCTAAGACCTACATTGACCAGCTCTGTGTGGATACTGGATGCTGTGCAGAGGACCTCCCCAGGACAAATGTTAAGGAAGGTTGGGAGAGATTGTCATGATATTCATGCTACTACCACAATATGATGAGATTATATATATATATATATATATATATATATATATATATATATATACACATACATACATACATACATACACACAACCCAGCTAAAAAAAAAACAATTTCAATGAAATTTTTATGATACCAATACACTTAAATTGCTCTTTGAGAATAAAACAATTTCCAGTACACTTTGCAACCAGGCCGGTGGTATCAGAAGCAATTAAGGGTCTCTGAAGTTGGACTTGGTACAACTATACAGACTCCAGTTAAATTTACACTTTATATGGTCACAGTTTAGTCTATTTTGTATTTTTGTAGGGCTGGTTTAGCTCAGTCGGTAGAGTGTTCAAATAGGAATCATAAGGTTCTGGGTTCAATACCGGCCCTCGCCAACTCAGCGTATGAGTAGCACAGGGTATCTGTGCGGTAAAGTAAGGATTTGATAGTAGGTGTGGCGCTCTACCTCAGACGTAAAAACAATGTCCTTGGTCTAGCCCTAGTGAAAAGGGGATAGACTCCCTCGCTGTCTGGCTGATACCGACTTTAGGCCACCCCAACAACTACTTTTTAGTCTGTTAAATTATACTTGAAACAAAGTCACAATAAAAAAAATAAAACAGTACATACATTGGCACACCTGTCACCATATTACTTTTGGGGTCATCTTTTTTAAAAAGTGCCATAGTTTTAAGATGAATGTACAGGAATTACCTTTTAAGCTGCTTTGTAGATTATAGATTCATTTTTTTTTTTTTTTAAATGTTACCTATCTAGGCTAGTTGTCTTTTAATGGATCATGAGAGACACAGATTTAAAACAAAAAATGGTAGGGTTTAGGTAAGAGAGATTAAGCCTCCTAGGTTGGTGCCCTTCCATTTTGAATGCATTTTGACAGATCATAAAAAGATTAGAGAGATATTATTAGAGAGATATGGGTTTGACATTGATAAAATGAATGAGCTTTTAAGGGTTGGCATTTCGAGCATATAAATGGAAAAACTGGGGTGAAAAAAAGTGGGGTTATGAAAGTGAGTATGAAGGATTCAGTGGGGTGGGGAGGGATGAGAGGGGGGCAATAATAAAAGATGAATCTAGTACAGCCTTGAAGGGGTCATATAGAGATTCTAGAGGGCAAGGTCAAAGCAAGTTGGACAATCAGATGAGAAAGCAAGGGAATATTTCCTACAATATATATATATATATATATATATATATATATAGATAACATGGGTGCTATATTTCTAAGCAGACATCTCAATATTATTGATAAAGCATTTATATTTGAGTTGAGATAGAGTGGGCAGGAAGTCGACACCTGGTTACTGACATTTTCTTGCCTATAGTCTGAAGAATGCATAAGCAAGAAAGTGTCAGTAACCAGGTTTTGACTATGTCCACAATACCTTAACTCAAATATATATATATATATATATTATATATATACACACACACACACACACATATATACACATACATACATATTATATACACTAGCTGCAGTGCTGGGAAAAGCAAGGTCATACTGGATTTTCAATAACATTTGTGTTTTTCTGGCACTGGTTATACACAGGTAGATAGAAATTGTTATTTCTGTAATAGATAACGCTTACATTGATAAAAACTCGATTTTTGCCTTTTTATTTACATTAAAGAATTAAAGAAAATGATGCTATTTCACAAAAATGTTTGTAATTTTGGACCATATGACCTTTAGGCACCCCTTTTGCGATCTCGTTTCATAAGGACATTTTTTTTCATTTGCACCGCCAAAATCCGGTGGTTTGTAAGGGTTAGCGTTAGGGGTTAGTTTTATAATTTTAAAAAAACAAAAAAACTTTAAAAATCATCTGTTAACAAACAACCGGATTTTGGCAGTGTAAATGAAAAAAATGAAATGTCCTTATGAAACGAGAACGCAAAATGGGTGCCTAAAGGTCATATGATCCGTAATTTTAATAAAAGATTGCTTTAAGTATTGTGTGTATGTGATATTTCACTAAGCCCCCAATGAGAATCAGACCCCCCCAAACCCAATGGGGCTACCTGTTGGCTGTGGGTGGTGACTCTGGATGCTTAAGGATAGAACAACTGGTGGCTCAACAGTCATTGATAAGCAACATTTCACTTTGGCCCTTGCTTAGGCTAGACGGGCAGTTGGAGAGGCTCTCCATGATCAATTGGCTGGTCATGTCAAGCCCTAGCACCTATATGATTGTCCCAACCCTATTGTCCTTATGGAAAATCCCAACCCTTTTTATCATATATGTGCTAGAAAGTGGTGGCTGAGGGTCTAAATGTCCTGGGTATGATGTTAAATTCCTTCTGATGGTGAAGTTCCAGTTCTGGAGCTCTGGGGAATGTGAAAAGTACCCCTTCATCGCCATTACTCCCAGGTCCACAGACCCAGAGTGGTAGTACCTGTTAAGGTCCCATCTATGGTTTAAATACAAAAATTGAGTTTTAAATAATTGAGTACCCATCAAGAATGAATAAAACAAAACATCTTTGGGTGCTCTTCCAATATGTGAACTACCCATTATTTTCCCATTAAACTAACCCTAAACCTGTCTTTTTTCCTAGTAGATCACAAACCTTTGGTAGATCTCATATTGGAAGAGCACCCATCTTTGGTATAAAATAACCCAAGGGTTGACATGCTGTAAAAGCCAACTAACTAACATACATCCCACGACAATAACCAATATAATACGAGTACCTCTTTGTAGAGTATGGTAAGAACTGGGCTCGTTCAATTTGGTAAGGTTTAGGAGTACTCCACTTAAAAATTGATCTTGTGTTGCATCCTGCTCACGGGGGAGGGGTTGGGTAAATACCTACTTGCAGAGGGAGGGAGATAATTGCAGCAACATAGACAAATGTTCACTTTTCCTATCAACTCTACCCGTAAAAATAGATCGTTGCTCTATTTTGATATCTATAGAATTTTAATTTGATGTGCATCAATGCACAACTGCACACGACATTGCACACAGTTTCTGTCAGTCCTAACTACTAGCTTCACTATTTGTCAAGCTGAGCTGTTGAAATTTAGTTACTATCCCCCTCAAACTGAGTTTGTTTGTTTTTTTGTTTTTTTGCCTGTTAGATATGGTAGAATTATCAAGGTTGTATTTCATGAGGAGTCATTCAAGCTTATTGCTCCAGACATCAAGGTATGCTCTTGTCCCTATCAATATGGTTAAAATTTCTATACAACAGCACCTCCCCATTTTCTTTAAACTTTTATAAAATACAAATTAAAACTGTAAATAGTCACTTATTTTAATTTTTCCCCATAAGAATAGAACCTTGCATATATTTGCTGATAATAAAATATTGTTCGCCGCCTGCTTTCTATCATAGCGATACCAGCAGTTTAGTTTAATTTTAGTGAACAAAATTGCAGTCTAAGCTGTTCAGCTCAGAATTTCTCACCTATTTATGGTCCAATCTTTAAAATATTTATTTGGTTCGAAAGAAAAGAAAATAATCTTTCTAAATATGTAATTTGTATGTGTTTTTATTCATTGAATTATTTTTTACAGAGAGTTAAAAAAAATAATTTTTACTTCTGACAGCCGAGAATATGAAGCGTGATTTTTTTTTTCAGAGTAAATATTAACGAAAAATCAAATCTTATTTATCACATATTACTGGTCCAATCTTAAAAAAATTCATTTGGTCAGAAATAAAATAAAATAATCTTTCTAGATATTATTTTTTACAGCAAATTAAATAACAAATCAAACGAAAAACATTTAACGATAATTCAACTTTTTTTAATAATACTTTCATTTTAGAATAATCAGTATAACTAAAATCTTTTTTGAAAGAAACTATTCATGGAATAAACATTATTAAATAAATACACAAAATATTCCACCTACAAATAAGGTAATGTTTAATAATTAGCTTCTTTGTTACTTTTCAGGGTTAAAGAAGGAAATAAATTAAACTGATAAATTCTCCAACAAGGAATTAAGAACTGAATTTAAATTTGTCCTATGTACAAAAGAGTTTTAGAAAATAAATGAATAAATAAAACACTATTATAAAGAAAAAAAGAAATTGTAATACGGACAATGGTAAATATTTAATTATTAGCATTTATTGTTACATTTTAACAGGGTGAAAAAGAACTATACATTTTCTATCATTGTAAATCAAGATTGTTTCAAAAATGTAAACAACAAAAAAAGATCATTCTTAAAATAAACAAATATTATAATACACTCATTCTTAGCTTTGTTTATCATCAAATCTGTAATAAACGAACAATTTACATTCGAATGAATCAATATGTTACGAGAAATTTTCCCCCTACAAATAAAGACACATGGATTTTACAACATGTTAACCCTTGAGTTATTTAATGCCAAAATTCTGTTTGTTTTATTCATTATTATTGGTTTTTTTTTAACTCATTTTTTATTTATTTACCCCATAGATGGGACCCTAACAGGTACTACCACTCCGGGTAAAAGTGGACCTGGGAGTAATGGCAATACAGGGGTAATCCACACTTCCAAAAACTCCAGAATGGGAACCTCACCACTAGGTTAGACATCATACCCAAGACACTAAGACCCTCAGCAACCGCCTTTTAGCACATCTATGATAAGAAGGGATGGTAGTTTGCCAGAACAATGCCAATACAATCATATAGGTTCTAGGGCTTGACGGGACCAGACAATTGATTGGGATAGGGGCCTTTCCGATTGACCTAGCCCAAGTAAGGATCAAAGTGGAATATGTCAGGGATTGCTCAGCCACCAGGATTCCATCCATATGCATCACGGGTCGCCACCCAAGGCTTACAGGTGGCCCAATTGGAAGGAGGTCTTACCCCTCAACATAGGTGCAGTTGGCATATTAGAAAATCCCAGCCGACAGACCTAAATAAATAATGAAGTTTAATACATAGCTTCTTTAAATTGTTACTTTTTTAGGGGTAAAAAAGAAATGAATTTATTTCTATCACTTTAACACAACAAGCAATTAAAGATTGAATTTAAGTTTGTCATATATACAAAAAAAATGTTTCAAAACACTCAAGTTCAGGAATACATTAAAAAAAAATGATATTTTAAATGTAAACAAAAAGAAAAATATTTCCTAAAATAAACATTGTACTATACAAAATATCGGCGATTTTTAAAAATTTGATTAATCATTTTCCTATTTTTTTAAATTTGATAAATCATATTCTCTCTCTCTCTTACTCCTGTTTTTTCTCTTTCTCACTCCCTCTCTGGTGTTCCTAATTTTTTTAAAGTCTGGTCATGGACTGGGTTCTTTTGCTAGTGTGTGTGTGTGTGTGTGTGTGAGTAAATTTGTTAAGTGGCCTAAAGTCAGTATCAGCTAGACAAAAAGGGAGTCTATCCCCTTTTAACTAGCACTAGATCAAGAAGATTGTTTTAGCGTCTGAGGCAGAGTGCCACACCTACCATCAGCTCCTCACTTTACTACAGATCCCTGTGTCGAGTTGCCCTGGTATCGAACCAGGAACCTTGTGGTTTCTAGTTGGACGCTCTACCGACTGTGCTAAACTGATATATATATATATATATATATATATATATATATATATATATATATATATAGGCACATATTATATTTACAAGCTTAATAGCCAGCCAGCTCCTGTGGAAGGCTTTTGATTAGACCTTCAACACAACGTCACTTCCTGCATTGAGTACATATGAGATTTTATTAAACTTGAACAATATTTTTTAAACAACAATTTACAAAAGTTATGAAAATTGAGATCATACAAAAAATTTGGCACAAAGAAAAAAAATTGCCAAAAACAATCACAGTAATTAAAATTTGGAAATACAAAATTTCAGGATTGTGGGTCCAGATTTGGCTTGGAATGTCTTAAATTTGTTCAGGGAGTCTGATTTTAAAATGGTATGATATGTTGGGCTACTGCCTCTAGGAGTAAAGTTGGAAAAAAAGTCTGACACACTGACATGCATTTATTATCAGAGAAATTTCTAATGGTAAATTTGAATATGTCAGTGCGAAAGATTTTTTTAATAGTTATTTACAAATGTTTATTGGTTGAAAAAGTTTTGATTTAAAAGCTTTTCACCAATTTCATGGTTGAAAGCAATTCAATAGTGAAAAACCATCAACAACAAAATTTATGTTTATTAAAAAAAGTCATAAAAGACCAGATTGAAAATAGATAACAAAACAGCCGTCCTATCCGCTGAGGCAGTAGATTATGTAAACTGCAGAAGGTTAAGACTCACACTCACACACAATGTGGGCCAACCGTTGGCCCTGGATGGTGACCTGTACTGAAGAATTGTTTTCAAGGCTGGCATTACCCTTTAAGGCAAACTAGGAAATCACCAAGGGTACCTATCAGCTGGGTGTACTATAAAATCAGGGTACACTAGATATCTATTTAAACTTCTTGAGATATTTAAAAAATTAAAATACACATAAAATAGCATTGAAATTCTACTTAAAAATGTCAGGCATTTGTAAATCTCAAAAGTAGACAAATCAACACACCAAGGTTATATATATATAATATCTTAGAAAGGAAGGAAAAACTCAATTTCCTTCCTTTCTAAGTATTGTTCTGTATATAATCTAAAAGGTTTATTACACATTGAGCTCTCTTTAGTGATTTAAAGATTCACTGTATTTATACATACTGGATCATACAATAATAATACAGTGTATCTTAGAAATCACATATAGAATCATCCCTCACTACCAAGTTTTGGATACCTCTTATATATATCAAAATTAGGTACGACTCCAATTAAGCACATATTCCCAAAAATTGTCGGCAAAAAGCCATATCCAAACACACCGTGTTTACAACTTATCATATCGTCGTGTAATAAAAGTCACTAGAAGAGGAATATTAACCTACTCTAAACAAATCATAAAAATCTAAGAAGTCCGTTTGGTTTGGGGTTATGGCACTGGCCTGTCAGCTTGACAGTCCAGTTTCGAATCACGCACAGGGCGGTCTTCCTATCTATAGCTCTGCTGATGAGGCCTAATAGGCCGAAATGTACATACAGAGATTGATTTTTCTCGATTTGTTTAGCCTTACATTTAAATAGGCATTCCCGCCTAATTAATTAATTATTAATCAATTAATTTTCAAAATTAGGTACGACTCAAATTAAGCACATATTCTCCCAAAAATTGTCGGCAAAAAGCCATATCCAAACACACCGTGTTTACAACTTTATATACATATATATATATATATATATATATATATATATATATATATATATATATATATGAGAGTACGCAAACAGTTTGTTTGAGATGGCGAAAGCCGACAATTTTTGGGAGAATATGTGCTTAATTGAAGTCATACTTAATTTGAAAATTAATTAGTTGATAATTAATGAATTAGGTGAATATATCTGTTCAAATGTAAGGCATAAACAAATCGAGAAAAAGTCAATCTCTGTATGTACATTTCGGCCTATTATGCCTTATCAGCAGAGTTATAGACGGGAAGCCGCTTTGTGTGTGATTCAAACCCTAACTGCCAGGCTGACAGGTGAGATTCTAACCATTACACTAGCTGGTTTTTCCCAGATCTCGTTTGTTTTTAAACTGATATATCCTACATTTTTGGGAGACTTACTGCACGACAGTAAGCATTATGTGAAATGCAAATAGCCCTATCCAGGATTTGAGTCCATCATGCACTGTATAGCCAACCTTTTATTTTGTATTTAGTTCTGTTGATTTGGTTTGTTTTGTTTACGGCATATCAACCTCAGTGGGTCATTTAATGCCGATAAAGTTTTGAAATAAATCAATTCTTAATGGATAATACAATTTTTTTATAAATACATTTTTCTATTTAACCATAGATGGACTGCTCAACCACCTGGATTCTATCCTTAAGCATCACGGGTCGCCACCCACGGCCAACAGGTGGCCCCATTAGGGGAGTCTTACCCCTCTGCAGAGGTGCATTCTAACGCCCCAGCCGACAGGGCGGTAGTTCTGTTGAGCCTATTTTATTTCAAACTGTTTTTAATTCTGTATTGCCTAAAGATGATCAACCTAATAAAGAAGTTAAGAAAAAGGACATGCAACACAGAAAAATAAAGAAATAAAGAAAAGAAAAAAGAAAAAAAAAAAAAAGAAAAAAAAAAAAAAAAAAAAAAAAAAAGAAAAAAAAAAGAGAGTAGAGAAAGATTGAGAAAGAGGTGAGCACTTGGAATCAATTATGCTAATCTTTTTTTCAATCAAACATAAAAAAAAAAGGGCGAGTTAAATCAATATAATACTTTTTACATACTGAACTACCCTGCAATAGCTCTAAAGTAAAAAAGTCGTGGGGGCGGCCTAATGTCGGTATCGGCCAGACAGCGAGGGAGTCTATCCCCTTTTCACTAGCGCTAGACCAAGGAGATTATTTTAGGTCATCTGAGGTGGAGCGCCACACCTACCATCAGCTCCTTACTTTACCGCACAGATCCCTGTGCTACTCATACGCTGAGTTGGCGAGGGCGGGTATCGAACTAGGAACCTTGTGGTTTCTAGCGTTGTAATAATTAAATTATCATACTGTGTTATATCAACAGGTCCTGCTAGTTTTATTTCAAACTGATTTTTATCTTGTATTGCCTAAAGATGATCAGCCAAATAATGAAGTTGCTTTCTTCTGACATTTTGAAACCATTTTTAACCTTAAAACAAGCGGAAGTAGATAATACAACAACATGAGATGAGCAACTATGTTCACTTAAAGATCAATATCTCTTCCTTGTATATCAAAAATATACACAAGCCAATATATTGATCATATCAATTTTTACACTAGTAGTCTACCTATCTATAATGTCTGGGTGAAACTACAAAAATAAAACAATTATGACAAAGTAAAATATATATATATATATATATATATATATATATACACACACATTCACTATCACCAGATCTTGCTTTTTGAGCAAAAATAATGAAGCTTTGATATATATTCGTGAAGATAATTAAAAAAAAAAAAGATTTAAATGATAACAGCATAGATTTTTTAAGTAGGGATTTTAATGAGGTATACTGCAAAGATCTAATTCACAATTTATTAATAATGGATCAGCCAGACTAACTTTTTTTCCCTTCCAATTCTACCCAGGTGATGCCGGGTAGTCGCTTCTAGTACATATATAAAGGGCAGTTGGTGTGTGTATGCCCAGACGAAACTATGAAACCCCCCAACACACACACACACACACAATTAACGACAAAGTAAATATATGTGCACAATAAATATCACTGGTTCTTGCTTTTTGTGCAAAAATTATGAGGATTTTTATTTATATTCAGAGATATTTAGAAATTAAAATATACATAGAAATAGCATTGAAATCCTACTTAAAAATGTCTAGCATTTGTAAATCTCAAAAGTAAAAAAAAAAAAATCAATTCACCAGGGTTCCCTCCCCCTACCCAGACAATGCTGGGTAGCAACTTCTAGTCTATATTTATACAAAGGATGCCAAAAGAAACCTCTTAAGTAGTTATTAAAACCACTGACATTGCATATATATAACCTCATGTTTAATAAAAAGTGTTACTAAAAGAAAATGTAAAAACCAATTAACCGTTTAAAAGTTTACTGAATGTTTTTTTCTTAATTTATTAAGCAAATATTGGTTGATTGGTTGGTTGGGTTTTATGGCATGTAAACCCTTGTGGGTTATTTTATGCCAAAGACCTTATTTTTATTCATTCTTATTAATTTTCTATTTAACCCATAGATGGGACTACTACTCAGGGTCAGACTGGACCTGGGAGTAATGGTGATGAAGGGGTACTCCACATTCCCCAGAACTCCAGAGTTGAAACTTCATGGTCAGAGTTTGGCACCGCCTTCTAGGATATCATAAAAAGATTTGGAGGTTGCCATAAGGTTAATAGGTCAGGAAAATCATATAGACTTGGTGTGACCAGCCAATTGATCAGAGGGGACCTCTCAAACCGATCGTCTAACACAGGGGCCAAAGTTTTACACTAGTAGTCCATACTATTTACACAAAGCATGCCATACAAAACTTTTTAGTAGTTTTTAAAAAACCCACTGACAATGCATATATAACCTTTTGTTTCATAAAAGTGTTTCTAAAACAAAAAATAATGTACAAACCAATTGACTGTTTAAAAATATACTAAATGTTTTTTCCTCTCAATTTATTAAGCAAATATTTGTGTGCATGGTCACAAATACTAATACCGTGTGTCCCCCCCCCCCCAGCCAAATAAGACCTCGCTGATTTTTCAGGATGATCTTAAAATAAGCCCTAGTTGGGAGCGGCAGACTGATGAAAAAAAAAAAAAAAAACAAACATTCTTTATAATCACATCATGCCAAGCAAACACTTGACATCCTCTGAAAATAAGCCCTAGTGCTATATTGCAAGTGAAAATTAATATAAGCCCTGTCTTATTTTCAGGGAAACCTGGTAATACCATAATTAATTGTTGATAAGATGCATTTTTTCCAGATTTGTTCAGTCCAAATTTTTGGGTTGCTGTATTATACACAAGAACTATATACAGTGGTACCTTGACTTACAGTTTAATTGTTTTGTTTGTAACTCAATTTCCTTTTATATCAAATCAATTTCCTCTATTGAAATAAATTGAAATGCCATTAATCCCCCCCCCCCACAACAACCTATTTTTATTACGGGGGGGGGGTTGTTTTGTTTGTTTTTCAATTGAAAAAAAATAGCATTGTATTGTATAAGAATGTAATGAATTATGTGCTGTAATATGCTTTGTTTTTTTTATAAATAATATTTTTCTTTTGCATATATTATGAACTTATTAACCTAAGTGTATCTGAAGCTCATCTGTACCTCAAAGTGACAGCTGGTAATGCCTAAGTTGGGGCACTTGTAAATTAAGGTACCAAAGAGTTTTATTGTTAGTCAAACTACTTCAGAGTTCCTCTTCACATAGGATTATTATATAATACTTTACCAACAAAGTCAAATATTTTCCAAACATGTCTTATTTAAATATAGTAATTTGTTTCTTCAAATCACCACCATACTGTTTTGCATAAAAATCTGAAAGGACACAGTAAAATCAAATCCATGAGTCCCAGTGTTTTTTTTCTTCTTTTTTCTTCCCTCACCATTTCAAGCTAACTGTAAATACATTTCAATAGTTTATTAGAAATGAATTACATGGGATAGGTTACAAGGTAGGAGTTGGACGGCTTTAGTTGAGACCCATACATTTCTCCGGGACTCATTCAAAGCAAATATGTGCGTCCCAGGACAGACTAAATCAAAAAGCTATCAACATCACTGTACAAGTAATGTAATAGTCTTATGAATGTTTTAGCTGAAACAATAATATTTTTAGCCAGTTTCTTAACTTAATTTCTGCTTCATTCATTACAACTCTTAGAACATTTTTATATTCATCCTAAAACCATTAAGAAAAGTACCCCCCTCCCCAAAAAAGAAAACAGGTCTTTTACCTGATTACAGGTCTTACCATGACAATGCTTTACCAACTAGGCACCAAAGATTTCACCAACACATCTTTCAAATAAGCCATATAATCTCTTTCTTTTACAATTTCTAATACACTGCTGTGTAATTCACACTTGTCATATTAGAAATAACTCTTCAAATTCATTAGATGAATAAACTTCCGATATATCTAATTTTGACTAGTATTTTCTCTCACTGTATTTCTGCTACTTCCACAGAAACTTATTTTATGACCTTAAAGATGGAGGAAATCACTGAAAGTTCTTTATCAATAAATTTCTCTTTAAAATATCAATCAGTTTTCAAATAAAGAGAAAGGTTTTAAGAAGAGTAAAAGAAAAAAAGAAAGAGAAAGAGAAAGAAAAAAGAAAAAGAAAAAGAAAAAAAAAAGAAAAAAAAGAAAAAGAAAAAGAAAAAAAAAAAAAAAAGAAAAAAAGAAAAAAAGAAAAGAGAAAGAAAAAAGAAAAAGAGAAAGAAAAAAGAAAAGAGAAAGAAAAGAAAAAAGAAAAAGAAAGAGAAAGAAAAAAGAAAAAGAAAAAGAAAAGAAAAGAAAAAGAAAAAGAAAAGAAAAAAAGAAAAGAAAAGAAAAAAGAAAAGAGAAAAAAAAAAAAAGAGAAAGAAAAAGAAAAGAGAAGAAAAAAGAAAAGAAAGAAAAGAAAAGAAAAGAAAAAGAAAAGAAAGAAAAAAAGAAAAGAGAAAAGAAAGAAAGAGAAAGAGAAAAGAAAAAGAGAAAGAGAAAGAAAAGAAAAGAAAAAGAAAGAAAGAAAAGAAAAGAAAAAGAAAAAGAAAGAAAAGAAAAGAGAAAGAAAAGAAAGAAAGAGAAAGAAAAAAGAAAGAAAAAGAAAAGAAAAGAAAAAGAAAAGAAAAAGAAAAAAGAAAAGAAAAGAAAAAGAAAAAGAAAAGAAAAGAAAAAGAGAAAAGAAAAAGAAAAAAGAAAAAGAGAAAGAAAAAGAAAAGAAAAAGAAAAAGAAAAAGAGAAAGAGAAAGAGAAAGAGAAAGAAAGAAAAGAAAAAAAGAAAGAATAGAAAAGAAAAAAAGAAAGAATAGAAAGAAAAAGAGAAAGAATAGAAAGAAAGAGAAAAATAAGAAAAAGAAACTAAAACAAAACAAAAAAACAACCCAAACAATTTTTCTTTACTGGGTTAATGCAAAAGGAAACAAGAATAGATTTTCTATTTGTTCAAATATTTATGAGCTGTGCTTTGAGCTGGGGAGGGCGCGGGGGGTAATGTTCATAAACTCTTTCTGCCAATTTTCACATTTGATATACTACCCTAGATTTGCTTGATGGGTGGAATTACAAAATTAAAATAGTCTAATCAATTCTATTTAGTTCTGATGTACTTATTCAATGCTGTATATCACCCATAAATAAATACACCCTTGACAATTAAAAAAAAAAAAAAGAAAGAATTTTCATTTTCATTTAAACCAAAAATATCAGGAGTCTTTGTAATGGGGCTTTATACAATAAAAACAGATGTTATTAGGTATTATTTATTACCAAACACCATTGAAACTGTAACAAAAAATAAATATATCAATAATAATATAGTTTGCTATATATATATATATATATATATATAATATATTGAGCACTATTTATAGAACAAATAGTGCTCAATATTGGTGATAGAGCATATATATCTAATATCTGGGGGTGCGTGGTCTAATGGTTAGAGTCGGAGGAAATGGACTTGTTGACCTGAGTTCAATTCCTGGACGAAGCTGTTGGCATTTCATATGGTGCTAATAACTTTGAGAAAGGTATGAATCCAATTCTCCCTCCAGCTATGGGTGGACGGGATTCTTTAACCATGGTAAGGTAACCTGTCTAGGAGAAGGAAAACTCTGAATTCAAACCTGTTAAACTGCGCATAAAAAATTGACCTGTGTCGCATCCTACTCATGCAGAGGGGTCGAGATATGTATGTATATATATATATATATATATATAATATATATATATATTATTATTTTTGCTTGAAGGCAATTACAATGCATATATCATATAAAATTCGATAATTATAGAAAATAATCATGACAAGCCAACTGGACAAAGAATTATGCTATGCTAGAACATCATACAGTCTGTTTCAACTTTATTAGTCTCATCAGCGATGTATACTAACGATTTCCCTCCGACAGAAATCGAAACCGGTAGTCCAGCAGGAAAAGTCTGTGACTTTACCGCTTGGCCAACTATATATATATATATATATATATATATATATATATATATATATATATATTATTATAATGGAGATTGTGGGTTTGTCTGTCTGTAACCGAAACTATATTACTAAACAAGTCACAATTCCTTTTGTTATTTACATCACATTCTCCATGATTTTATTTTTATTTAAACCTCAGTTATTAATAAAATTGTTTTACATTATTAAGACTGTTGACCATATCTACATACTAATAACATGCAATTGTATTTATATATACAACAAAATAGAGGTTTACAATATGAATGGGAAGGCTAATTTGCATTTGATCTTAAAAATTTGATTTCAATAAATATATTCTTAGTATTATTGATTTCTAATTGTTTGGTTTTATCTTAAAGAACATAAGCAAAAATCACGGGGATAAATCTTAAAAGAAATCCATTTCACAAGAAGAAATAACTATTTTAACTAAACAGTTAAAGTAGGAAAATTTACCAATGAAAGACGGGAGTAACGGAAAATGATGGAAGAGTTAGTTTCAAAGTTGTTCTATTTTTCAATCATACCCCCCTCTGTTCAAAATCTTTTTATCTGCCTTCTTATTCAGTTTCATTAGCCTTTCTAATTTAATATCATATTTTATTATAAAATTTAACTAAAATACTTGCACCCGGAGGGTGCATGTATTTGCTAGTATATATAATTTAAGATAGTGTAGACACAGAGTCAACAGCAGTTGTTACCTGTCAGTTGTCTTCTGCCACAAATAGGATTTGACCCAAGGACGCAAGTGTGTGGCATACAGGATCAAACTCACTATTCAGTAGTAATGGATCAAATCAAATACCACCATTAAAAAAAATTTTTTTAAATGTATATATATTTACCATCCCTCCACACAAACAGGATGCAACACAAGGTCAATTTATTAAGTGGATTTTAACTGCTTTGAATTCAGAGTTTTCCTTCTCCTAGACTGGTTGCATAACCAAGGTTAAAGAGCATAGTCTGCCCTACTATTTACTCATAGCTGGAGGGAGAATAGTTTGGTTCATACCTTTCCCAAGGGTATTAGTGCTATGTGAAATGTAAACATCCACTATTTTAAATGTAAAAAAAAAAAAAAAAAAAAAAAAAATAGTGCAAACAATTTCAAATGTTTATTTCTTAGCTTCTTCTATTGTTACATTTTAATAAGGGTAAAAAAAGAGAGAATGAATTAAATGAATAAATTTTCTACCATTGTAACAACAGGCAAAGAGGAACTAACCAATTAGAAAAAGGAAATTGTTTCAAACCACACACAAGTTTAGGATTACATTTTTAAAAAAATGATATTTTAAATGTAGGTATTTACACAATTTGTTCATCATGGACAGGATTTGACACAAGGTACTCCATCTCAGTAAAAATACTGTAAAGGGGATAGACTCCCTTGCTGTTTGGCTGATTCCGACTTTAGGCCACTCTGCAAACTTTATTACTAGTACTGTATTGTTGTTTATTGTTGGCAAGGTGGCCTATTGTCAGTATTAGTCAGACAACAAGGGAGTCTATCCCCCCTTTTGCTAGCACTAGACCAGGAAGATGGTCTTTTTTTTCAGAGTTGGAATGCCACAGCTACCATGTGCTCCCCACTTTACCACATAGATCACACTACCCAAACTGAGCTACTCATGCGCTGAGTTGGTGGGGACCGGTATCAAACCTGGAACCTTGCAATTCCTAGGCAAGTGGTCTACCAACTAAACTAAAAACAACTAGTAAGTAAAGTTGGTGGAGTGGCCTATTGTTGGTATCAGTCGGACAGTGAGGGAGTCAATCCCCTTTTCTAGCGCTAGGCCAGGGAGATTGTTTTGAGTCTGAGGTGGAACGCCACACCTACCGTCAGCACCCCAATTTACCACCAGATCATATTACCCAAACTGTGTTACTCATACGCTGAGTTGGCAGGGACCGGTATTGAACCATGAACCTTGCAATTCATAGACCAAGGCTTTACCAACTGAGCTAAATAGATAATTCTAAATCTTCTCAATACTATTGGAACCAAATTAAATAAACAAACTTCTTTATACTCAAATTTAACTGTTGATAATACCAAAACTTTGAGAATATTTGGGAAAAATAATGTTTTTTCCCCCCCTTTATTTGCCAATGTTTTATAAATTATGAAGAGTATAGTTTTAGGGCATTTCATTTATGCATTATCATCAAGAATAAATCCTCGGAATATTTAATTTCCTATTCAGTCTATTGAATTATTGTAATCCTTAAATATGCCAGGAGATAGAGACTTGATCAGAATTCATCGACAACTTTACAATGTGAGAGCATTTAACATATTGTACAGAGTTATTTTGTTGTTTCATACAAAAAAAAAACAAAAGCCTGAAGATCTGATAACTTCTCAATTTCTGTTGCTTTTGGGATTTTAGACTTTGTAAAAAAAATAGGTTGAGAAAAAAAAATAATTGAACAAATATTAGGCTGAGTCAAAAGTTTTGCAATATTTTGGTAACATGAGGCACAATTTGACAACTCTAAATGCTTTTGTCAAGATTGTGATGACGACAAAAAATCTTTAAAAAAAAGAAAATAAATAAATAGGAAGAAAAAGTATAATAGAAAAAATGCCAGTATACTATTTTGCAGTCTAGCTCCCAGTATACTAGGGTGAGTCAAAAGTTTTGCAATATTTGGTAACATGAGGCACAATTTGACAGCTCTAATCTTGAAAATAAATAAATAGGAAGAAAGAATCCAGTATACTAGGGTGAGTCAAAAGTTTTGCAATATTTGGTAACCACAATTTGACAGCTCTAAATGCTTTTGCCAAGACCGTGATGACGACAAAAAAATCTTGAAAATAAATAAATAGGAAGAAAGAATATAGTTTTAAAAAGCCAGTATACTAGGGTGAGTCAAAAGTTTTGCAATATTTTTGATAACATGAGGCACAATTTAACAGCTTTTGCAGATCACAGCAAATACCACTACAGCTTGAACGGTTTCAGTCCTGTGATTTCACCATAAGGTTGCACTGACAACACGGATATCCATAACACTCTCTCACCATCCATCCCTATCAATCATCGCTCCTGGCAAGTCCTTCTCATGACTTCCAGTATCTACACAAAGCTGATCAATGTAAGTTCTTGCTGGTTGGCCTACACTTTGAAACCATATATATACATGTTGGTTGGTTATTATATATATATATATATATATATATATATAGGTTGGTTAGATTTTACGCCTTGGATTATTTTATGCCGAAGACATTTTAGTTTTATTCATTCTTGTTGGGTATTTAATCTTTTTTAAACTCATTTTTAATCTATTTAACCCATAGATTGTACCCTAACAGATACTACCAATCTGGGTCAGAATGGACTCTGGAGTAATGGCAATGAAGGTGTACTAAACACTTCCCATAGCTCCAGAACTGGAACTTCACCATCAAAGGCAGTTTAATATCATACTCAAGACTCTCAGACGCAGCCCTTTAGCACATATATGATAAAAGTTTTGGGATTTGCCATAAAAGCGATACAGTAAGGGCAATCGTATAAGTGGTAGGGTTTGACGTGACCAGCCGAATGATCGGAGAGGGCCTCTCCGACTGCTCATCCAGCCCAAGTGAGGGCGAAAGTGGTGTGTTCCATGGCAGAGGGGTTGGTAAAATACACCCTTCCCTTATTAGTCTTTTGGTACACTGGTGGTATTAATAGCATTTTTTCTAAATCTTTATTTATTTTTTTTTTTCATAAATTACTTGGGGCCATCATTTCCATAACAGTAAGAAATAGTCCATACCAAAGACAATAATAAAGAATAAACTACCGATGACACTTGTATTTGTGACCCCTCCTTCACCTTAACTTTGCCTTGGGGTAAAGCTTGCTTAATCACAGCAGCTGTTTTACTAACAACTAAGTACTCTATTCATCTCAATTTTTCTCATTGTGTCATGGTGGAGGCTTTAGTTTTTTTTGGGTTTTTTTCAGTAACTACAAAATCAGTCCTCACAGGTGAATCAGTAAATTAATATTTTAAACACCACCCATAGTCTGATATTAAGCTCCTAAACTCGGTGAAACAATTCACGTACCTAGGTAGTAATATCTCTTCCATAGAAAATGATGTTAAAGCATTCATAAGAAAGACATGGTCTGCTTATAAACAGATTATCAGTCATAGGGAAATCCAATCTCACTAACAAAACAATTCTTCCAAGCTGTAGTCATATCAGTACTACTGTACGGCTGTACCACTTGGACCCTAAAAAAGCGCCAAGAGAATAAGGTAGATGGGAGTTGCACAAGAATGCTGCATGTGATCTTAAACAAGTGATGGAAACAACACCCTACAAGAAAACAGCTGTATAGCCACTTGCCTCATATCACTCAAACCAACCGGGTAAGACGAACAAGACACTGCTGGAGAAGCAAGGATGAATTTATAAGTGACATTCTCCTATGGAAGCTAGCACACGGGCACACCTGTGTGGGTCGTCCAGCAAAGACATACATAACCAGATCTGCTTCGATACTGGATGCTGCACAGAAAACCTCCAGAGAGCAATGAGCAATAGGGATGGTTGGCAGAGATTGTCATGGATATCGGTGCTAATAGTACATGATGATGATGATAATAATAATAATAATAATAATATAATAATAATAATCAACATCAGTTATCTCTAAGGGATGTTTGGACAAAAAACATTTTTTCTAAAAAATAAAAAAAAATTTAAAAAAAAAAAAGGATAAAAAAATTCATTTAACACCTGAAAAGTACTTGGTACAAATGCACAATAGCGTGCAGTCTGCCCTACTATTTACCTATAGCTGTCAATTGGCCAAGTTATTAGATATATAATATTTACCAACCACTGAGCATGAGAAGGATGTGACACAAGGTCAATTTCAAAGAAAGAAAGTGAAAAAGAAGAGAAAAGAGAAAAAGAAAGAATTTTGCCAGAGATTATACTTTTTTTTTTTTTTTACATACTGAACTATTTTGAAATAACTCTTAAGTAAACATTAAATTTAATAGTCACATTATCCTACTGACTGTGATATATCCACGGTTCCTTCTAGTAATTAATAATTTACAATGTTCACCTAAAATCTCGAGGTAATTATGAACTTTTGTTTAGTAAATTAGGGTATCCCAGAAAAAACAGAACCCACAAATTTTGTAATAAAACTTAATTTTCCCATTAAACAAATAAATTAGGCGTTAAGGTTAGGGTTGGGGTTTAGGGTTAGTTTAATGGGAAAATAAATAAATAAATTGGGTTCTGTTTTTTCTGGGTCACCCCTGTACAGGCTGACCCAGAAAAAACAGAATCCCAATTATTTATTTATTTTCCCATTAAAATAAACCCTAAACCTAATTTATTTGTTTAATGGGAAAATTAACAGTTTTATTACAAAATTTGTGGGTTCTGTTTTTTTCTGGGACACCCTAATTTACTAAACAAAGTTCATAATTACCAATCTCAATTACTATTTATAGAATTTACTACGGTTTGCTTAGTCATGTACACGGATATTTCAAATGGCATATGAGATCTCCTAGTCCTGAGTGTGTCTACCCATCCCCAGATAGTGTATAGACTCATCACTTCTGTGATCTCTAATAAGAACAATCCTTTTTGTGTAGCAGCTTCACTAAGTATTCAAATACTATTAAGCTTGATTATATCAAACAAATTAGAGCTTAGCTTTGCTGATACCACTATTGCCACTCCATAGCTGATCTAATGACACCCCCACCTAACTAATTCAATTATAAGTCCAATCTACTAAAACACACCCCACACCCAAACAAGACACTCCCCCCCAGCAAGTACATGAAGACATTATCATTAGCTTTTGATTATCAACAATGAATAGAGTTACATATTGTTTAGTCTAACAACAAGAAAGAGAAGTGTATTAGAATTAATCCATTTGATTCTTCTAAATCTCTTTAGTTTGCATGTGTGTTTTTTTTTTTTTTATTTCATTTGAATTAACAAGCATTACTTACTTATAAGAGGGTTGCAACAGATTTTTATATACCAAGTCATGATTAATGACTCCTTGTTGAGGACCAAAAAATAAGACATCCTTACTGAACACTGGGTAACTGCTGTTTACCATATCGACCCAAGGTAGGGGAAAATGTCATAGGGTCCACTACCAGAAAACTTATCTTGACTACCAACAACCTTAAAAACACAACAGAGCATTTGTCCCCCCCCCCCCGCCCCTACAACACACTATTAGATCCTACTACAAGGACTACCTAAAAATACATAAACAAAAGTCGGTGCTCTTCCAATATGTGATCTACCGAGTTGTTTACATTCCAAAATGTGATCTACCCATTAACTACCTATTTTTCCATTAAACTAACCCTAACTTCTTTTTTCCTAGTAGATCACATGCCATGAATAGTAGATCAATAGTAGATCACAAACCTTCGGTAGATCATATATTGGAAGAGCACCCTAGATTCTTCTTATAATACTGATCTACATAATATGTGATCTACCCATTATTTTCCCATTAAACTAACCCTAACTTCTTTTTTCCTAGTAGATCACATGCCATGAATAGTAGATCATAAACCTTTGGTAGATCACATATTGGAAGAGTGCCCAAAAGTCTTAAACAACAAACTTTCTTACTGTTCTACAGATTAACCTCCTTAATTTTGCATTCATGAATAAAAGTATGTTGAAAAAAAATAAAGGGAGGTAATAACATTTTTTTGGAATTTTTTGTATTTTAAAACAATTATCAAAAATCAGAGAATTACATGGGAATTTTTTTTTAACTGGGTTTCAGACAGTCAGAAGAATGTAAAAGCATTAAGCCTGGAGTCACAAAAATTCTCATACAATATATATATATATATATATAATATATATATATAGATTCATTGTGTCTGTCTAACCGAAACTATGTCACTACTTATGTCACGTTACCCTCAGGAATTTTGTGTAAGTCTATCAATAAGTATTTTAATTTATAGTAAAAATCATTAATACATAGAATAAATCTTATTCATTAACAATGTCTCTATGAAAATCTGAGATAGATTTGCCTCAAAACAGTACATATTATTAGTTTGTTTAAAATCCTGCAATATGTCTTATATATCAGCAAGAAATAAAGGTTTACATAATATATGGTGTGGTTAATTTGCATACTGGTTTTAACAAAACTGGGTTTGATAAATAATTACTTGGTGTTACTGATCTCTAATATTAGATTTTATCAACCAAATTAAATTTCGGCATGATTAATCAACTCTTACCCGAGGATATGATTCCAACTTACCCAAGGTATGATTCCAACTACTCTCACTCCAGCTATGGGTAAATAGTGGGACAGACTGGGTTCTTTAACCTTGGCTAGGTAACCAGTCTAGGAGAAAGAAAACTGAATTCAAACCTGTTAAACTCTGCTTAAGAAATTGACCTTGTATTGCATCCTAGTCATGCGAAGGGGTTGATATATATATATATATATATATGAAGAAAGAAATGGATATAAAATCCGACCATGTAAATGTGTACAAAGTTTGTGAAGAAACAATTTTATTTTAACAATTTTTGGACTTTCTATAAACTTAAAGTTCCATTAATAAACCAATGATTTCTGGGATTGATTGTTTGTTTTACGGCATATCAACCTCAGTGGGTTATTTAATGCCAATAAAGTTTTGAAATAAATCAATTCTTAATGGATAATACAATTTTGTTTATCAACTCATGTTTTTCTATTTAACCCATAGATGGGACCCTAACAGGTACTACCACTCCGGGTCAGAGTGGACCAAGGAGCAATGGTGATGAAGGGGTGCTCCACATTCCCCAAACCTCCAAAACTGGAACCTCACCATCAGATAGAGTTTTCTGGGATTAATATTTCAACACAATTTGAATGGGAAGACTATCATTACATAGCATTTTGATTTGCATTCTTATATTTTGAGTATCAACAAAGGCTCACAAGCTTTTGCTTGTCCACAATTTTCTTTCATGTGATTAATGACTATTAGCACTGTTGATGGTTTAAATAAAACCGAAACGCTATAGTGCCAGCTTCAAAAATGCCAATTTTCAACATATGATCTTGTTTTTTTTTTTTTTACAAATTTTATACACACACGCACACACACACATTTAATATATATATATCTTAAAAATGAAGGAAAAACTCAACATCGTAATTCCATAATAAATTTATTTCGACCAAAATTGGGGCCTTTATTTAAATATTACTCTGTATATAATCTAAAAAGTTTATTATACATTGAGCTCTTTTTAGTGATTTAAAGAATCACTGTATTTATACATACTGGATCATACAATAATACAGTATATAGAATCATCCCTTACTACCAAGTTTTGGATACCTCTCATTATATATATATATATATATATATATATATATATATATATATATATATGTGTGTGTGTGTGTGTGTGTGTGTGTGAAGAAAAAGTGGAAGTGAATCCGACAGTATGTAATATTATGAAAAATTGAAACAACACAAGTTCATAAACGAGTAATATCTATTTTGCCTATGCTGCAGTGTTTCGATCTGTTTCAATAGATCTTCATCAGGGCTTTCGTTAGTTTGAGGAAAAATAGAATGTATCACAGAAAATAAGATATATATATATATATATATATATATATACACATAACAATCAAATAATGGTTGACAAGTTTTTGTTCATCTAATAAAATTCATGATAGTATTAATCCATGCAAGACAACTTTTCCTTTTGAAACAGGTTTTCCAAACTCTTCTTACCTGTTATCATAAAAGAGAGAAAAAAAATTAAAAACACGATGTCTGATGTAACAAAGATTTTGATGTGTAGCTACAAATAATCAAACGTGTGTGTCCCAACCAATTAGGGGCGTGGGGGGGGGGTGTAGACACAGGGAGAAAGAGAGATCTACAGTTTATTCTTTCCAGATACTCATTCTCTACAAGAATTATAGTGTTGCCCTTGGCACTGGGCTGACAAAATTCGTTAAGTTAAATGTTGATAAATAGCTGTTAATTAACTAACAGTTCTGAAACTACACAAAGAAACGGCTATAATTAGTGTCTACTATTGCATCCACCAAATTCTTCTGAGACTGTAATAGACAATCACTCATTGAGTGATTTTAGTTGGTTAGCTAGATTTTACGGCATGTCAACTCTTGTTGGGTTATTTTAGGTGTTGAATCTGCCTGGAGTAGGTATTTTACCCAACACCTTCGTCACGGGTAGGATGAGACACAAGGTCACAAGTATGAGGCACCCAGTGAGGATCAAACTCACTATTCAGTAGTATTTATTTTCCTGACCTCCCCCTCCACAATTTTTTTTTTATATGGGGAACCATATACAAACTGTAGCTCATGCGACTGACGACCAGTGCAAAAAATGCAGGGTCCCATCAACATTTCCCTTATGGGATGCCTCAGGCAGTTTAATATCATACCCAAGACACTAGACTCTCAGACACCGCCCTTTAGAAAGTGAGGGCGAAAGTGGTGTGTTCCATGGCAGAGGGGTTGGTAAAATACACCCTTCCCCTATTAGTCTTTTGGTACAATGTTTTTACTAATTGGTGATATTAATAGCATTTTTATTTTTTTTTTTTTTTACAAACCGTAGCTCATGCAACTGATGACCAGTGCAAAAAAATGCATAGCCCCGTTGACATTTCCATTGAGGGATGCCTCAGACACCAAGCAATAAACCCAGCCCTTACGCCTTTTAGGCAAGAAGGTAGGTACTGTTGGGGGGGGGGGGATAGCCCCCTTGGACCACATGCCGTTAGACTAGCTTCTAACCCTTACATCACAATGGAGCCTTTAGTAGTATATCAAGGTAAATAAAACTTACCTCCCCCACCCATCAACTCAGAAATTAGAACCACGCAAACTACTTCCATTCATGCGCATTTCTAAAATGCCCCCCACACACACACACAACAAACACTCCTGACAGTCAAGTTATCTACCGTAAATTCTTGAGTATAATCTGCATTTTTCCCCAAAAAATTTAAAGGTCAAAATCCCTAGTACATATTATATACGAGGTTAAAAATGGAAAATATTTTCTAAGCAATGTCCGAGTCTTTATTTGCTGTCCAGCTAAAGCCTGAAAGCAATGAAGTCATAAAAGAATCCTCCATAAAACTTGCAGTAAGCAACATTTATTAAAATAAAAATATTCAGAACACAGAATAACATGTAACAAAAACAATTTGCAAACATATTTACATTCTCATATAACAGTTAATAACATCACTATTATTGTATTATGCATGTGCGGATGTGTTTGTACTGCTGGCTTAATTATGCATGAATTGTGCTTAATAGTTAATAAACCTGTACATTAATCTCCAATAAAACATTTTATACATTACATGCCCATAAAATGCCTCGTGGATCTTATTCAGCTATGTTTAAACTTGAAGTTAGAGAAGGGGTGCGTATTATACACAAGATTTAGGTTTTTCTGAGGTACAGCCCCCTAACATTCCCCTGTGTATTATACTCAAGGGCAGACTATACTTGAGGATTTACGGTACTTGTACAATTATTTACTGTGCATAATCTATTCCTGGCACCACACAGGAATTGTTTCTATAAACATGAAAATTAATTTAATATCCGTAAATGATTTGCATTATCAGAATGTCAATATTACTTACATATGTCACCAGAAATAATTGCTCAATTATTGATTTCATAACCAGCACAGTACAAAACATTTTTTTTTTTTTTTTTTTGAGGATGTGTGCTTAATTGAAGTCATAGCTAATTTTGAAAATTAATAAGTTAATAATTAATGAATTTAGGCGGGCATATATGTTCAAACATAAGGCTCCAAAAATTGTCGGCTAAAGGCCATATCAATCAAACTTTCATATATATATATATATATATATATATATATATATATATATATATATATACACACACACACACACACACACACAAGCTGTTTCAGAAAAATTGATACTACTATGTAATTTAATAGTTGACCATTCTCATTCAAATGATCTCAAATTTCAACAACATATGTAGAAACAACTCAAAATTCTATTTTTAATGTTTAACTGCCTTTTCTTTTCCAGTGAATGGCAGATCTATACAGGAAAAGAACTCTGCCCAATATTGTTATTGTGCTCCATTGTATCTGCTGTAGTTTCCATGGAAATAGACAGGAGGCATTACTTTCGGAGCCACTCTCTCACGAGAAGGCATTACTTTCAGAACAGCCTTTATATCATAAATTTAACAGAATGATAAGATATTAGCAGAATAATGTCAAATGTGTAAAAAACATCTAAAAATTCTATGTTTAATGTTTAAATGCCTTTTCTTTTCCAGTGAAAAACCAAAAACATAGAATTTTGATTTATTTCAGCTCCTCTCTCGATGAGTCCGGAGTAAAAACAAGCTCTGAAGATGATTTTTATAAATCGAAATATTGTTCAATATTAGCTATGAATAAGATATAAAATGTTTTCACTTTAACAGCATATTGTGTGTTTTCATATCCTTTTATCTATCTATCTATATATAATATATATATATATATATGAAAGTAAACAGTTTGTTTGAGATGGCGATAGCCGACAATTTTTGGGGAGAATGTGTGCTTAATTGAAGTCGTGCTTAATTGAAGTCATACCTAATTTGAAAATTAATTAGTTGATAATTAATGAATTAGGCGAATATATCTGTTCAAATGTAAGGCATAAACAAATCGAGAAAAAGTCAATCTCTGTATGTACATTTCGGCATATTATGCCTCATCAGCAGAGTTATAGGCAGGAAACTGATTTGTGTGTGATTCGAACCTTTAAGCACATATCCTCCCCAAATATATATATATATATATATATATATTTGTCGGCAAAAAGCCATTCCAAACACACCGTGTTTACAACTTATCATATATATATATATATATATATATATTACCAACCCCTCCGCAGTAGTAGGATGTAACACAAGGTCAAAGGTTTCTTAAGCAGAGTTTAACAGGTTTGAATTCAGAGCTTTCCTTCTCCTAGACTGGTTACCTAGCCAAGGTTACAGAGCCCAGTCTGCCCTACTATTTACCTATAGCTGGAGAGAGAGTAGTTGGATGCATATCTAAAGGTATTAGCACAATGTGAAATGCAAACAGCCCCGTCCAGGATTTGAACTCTGGTTGATAAGTCCATTTCCTGCAACTCTAACCATTACACCATGTGCCTCTAACTCAAATACAGAGTTGTTTCTCTACATGATGTTAAAATTTCATTGGCTGTTTTTGTTTAATGGCATATCAACCCTTTTTGGATCATTTAATGCTGAATGGCGATATTTTGATAAACAAAGTACTCAGGTTGCCTACCGTATTTGCTGTTGCTTGAGTGATCATTCAATTTTGAATTTTAATTATGAAACAGGCTCATTGTTACTTAACTTCGTTGATCTAGCAGGAACCAATGCTTTCAACGTCACTTGATCGTAATATCAAAATCATTTGAATGAAAATTGAGTATAAATGAGAATTGATCGTTAGATTATGAAATGATATCAATTTTCCTGAAATACCCTATGAGTATTATTTCACATTGAAAATATTGCTGGTGCAGAGGGTTTGGTGTGTGTGTGTGTGTATATATATATATATATTTACCAACCTCTCTGCACGAACAGGATGTAACACAAGGTCAATTTCTTAAGCGGAGTTCAACAGGTTTGAATTCAGAGTTTTCCTTCTCCTAGACTGGTTGCCTAACCAAGGTTAAAAAGCCCAGTCTGCCCTACTATTTACCCATAGCTGGAGGGAGAGTAGGATTCATACCTTTCCCAAGGGTGTTAGTGCTAAGTGAAATGCAATTACCATGTCCAGGATTTGAACTTGAGGCGACGAGTCCATTTCCCATGAGTTTTAACCATTACACCACGCACTTCCCTCTTTATATATCTCTCTCTCTCTCTATATATATATATATATATATATATATATATATATATATATATATATATATATATATATATATATAGAGGGAGTGTGTGATAGATTTAGCACATGCAACTGACAAGGTGGGTTGACTGATAACTAAACAGAGACACACAAATACAGAGCTAATGGAGGTTGAAAAAGAGAGGGTGACGAGAGCATAAATGCTGGGGGTAAGACCAAATTGATGAAAGAGGGAGTGTGTGTGTGTAAATAATGCAATGATTAAAATCTTCATTCCCTGCACCAATCAACTTTTAACCACAAGGGCCAGCAAGTCACTTCTATAGTTATTTACCTTAGGAGTGATGACAATTTCAGAGAGAGAGAGAGAGAAACAACAGATTCATAAGCAAATAAAAAGAAAGAAAAAAAATCACATTATTTTGATATAATACTCTTGTTCCTTAATCTTCCAACTGTTATCATCTTGCAACACCTTCTGGTTAAAAATGAGACTGTCCAAATCATCCAAGATGAAATACAAATATATACATCCTGATTATCTGGTGTTGCTTATCCACTAAATTCGTATTTCTTGTGTGTGTTGTCACCTTAGGTAATTTTCCATTTTTATTATAAAAGAAAGAAAAAGGGAAGAAAAAGGACATTCTGCACAGAAAAAATATAAGAAAGAAAGAGATGGGGAAATATAGAGAGGGGGGTGAGTGCACAGACGCAATAACACTAATATGTTTCAATTAACAATGAAAAGAAAGAAAGAAAAAAAAAGAGAGAGAGAGAGAGAGTTAAATCAAGATTATATTTTTTACATATTGAACTATTTTGTCATAGCTCATAAGTAACCATATCAAATGTTAATAATTAAATTATCATACTGTGGTAATATCCACAGGTTCTGCTAATGAATATGTAAGGAGCAAAGTTTATAAGGACTCCTAAGTCCTTCAAGCATCTCCACTTGCCACTATGAAATGATAGAGATATGATTTTATCATAACCTGAGGTATGACAGTTTATGCAAGCCCATTTATGCTGAGCACTGTTAAGAGAGGGCAAAGGTGAGGGTAACAATGGAAGAGCTAATCAGATATTGAACGAGTGGACAGACATGACCATGCTGTGACTCTGGGCGTGGACCAAAGACAGATTGGCTTAGAGGATCTCAGCTCTTCATCTGCTCTCAAATATCCACTAATGATACTAAAAGGTCAAGAAACTGAACAATACGTTTGCTAATGTTTCACCTGATCTCTAACAAATTTTCAATTACAACCATGGTTGGTTGGTTGGATTTTACGGCATGTCAACCCTTATTGGGTCATTTTATACCTAAGACATTTTTTTTATTTTTTTTTTTTAACACTCGTGTTTTTCTATTTAACTCATACATGGGACCCTAACAGGGACTACCACTCCGGGTCAGAGTGGACCTGGGAACAATGATGATTTTTTAAAAATTTTTAAAAAAAAATCATCAATCACAAATAAAAAATCCATCTACCTAAAACTAAAGAAAGATTGCAATTTCCTTTTTAGAAATCATTTTTTCTTAGACATGCATTTTTTTTTTTTTTTTTTTGATTTCTAGAAAATATCTAATATTGTAATACTGACATAATATACAAGTAAGAATATCATTATATGCAGAAGTTTCCAATAAAATCACTTTTTAAAAAAACTTATTTACTTAGTTTGGTACAAGGCTAGAAGTATAGGGCACCCAGTAAAAGAAAAAAAAACAACAAAAAATACATAATAGTCTGCTAATCTCCTGTTAACCACTACACCATTCAAAGCACAAGTTATTTCATTTATTTTTTTTTTTGTAACTGCATATTCAATGATTAATTTGAAAAAAAAAAAAAGAAAAAAAAAAAAAAAAAAAAAAAAAAACACTGGGAACTAATGAATTTGTTATGGAGAGAGAGAGACAGACAGACAGAAAGAGTGAAACTTTCAGCTCACTCAGCTAAACATTTTACCCTATTAGAAAACACACACACACACACCACAATTTCTCCTCCCTACAAATAATATATACGAGAGGAGTCATTCAATAAATAAGGGGGAATTTTTTTCCATAAAATTTAAACTCTGCATTCTTTGGCATTAGTTTATAGCAAAAATTATCTTAATCTCACAAAAAATATTTGTTTTGAGGCTATTAAAAATGGTGTCAAATCAAACAAAGTACTTTAGGCTTGAACAGAGGTCTGACATCAAATTTTCTGTGGCTGGGAAATGCAAACCATGTTAAAAGAGACAGTCCACGGAGTGTAAACACAGACTCTCTGGTACAGAAAAAGTTCTATGTGCAACAGTGAATAAATATCATGCTATTTCTCTGAATGTTTGAGATGAGGCTTGAAGATTAGTATTATCTGCGTTATTCGGACTATTGTACCCATCTTCATTGTTATTTGTACAACGTTTTTACCTGAAGAAGGCCGGAGGGTATATCGGCCGAAACGTTGTACAAATAACAATGAAGATGGGGACAATAATCCGAATAACGCAGATAATACTAAATATCATGCTGACAATCTTCTGGGACATAAAAAAGGCCCATCCCAATTGATTGCCTTGAAAAATGTGCAACTGTAAACATTGTCAAACCCTTAGGCAAAATTCATTTTATTTATTGAATGACCCTCGTATATATATCTCAAAGCAGTAAAGGTCTTACCCTCTGGCACTTTAGAAAATATTACTCACCTGAAAAAAAAGGAGAAAAAAAAAGATGTTATTAGAAAATAGACTTTGAAAGATATTTTAACAACAACAACAACAACAATAAAAATAATAATGAAACCAATTTATTTCTACATCAAATGACAATTGAATAAAACTTAAAGAGAGAAAAAAAATTTAATTGGAGACATGAAAGACATTGTCAATATTCATTAGTTTGCCCATTGATATTGATTATTTTAAAGTAGAGAATCAGAAATAAAAAGAGGGGGGAGGGAGTCTCCATGGTGTAGTGGCTAACGTGCGGAACTGTCACATTGTAGTAAGCAAGTTCAAACTTCAGTTGTGCTATTATGTTCACTTTTAGAATAATATTCTTGGTAAAGGTATAACCCTCCATTTCCCCACTTATCGGTTAGATAGTACCACTACTGTTCTTCTACAAGGGTGGCTTTGGCATTGAATAACCCATGAAGGTTTATATGCCATTAAAACAAAGAAACCAAACCAGAAGTAAAAATATACAAACAATCTCCACTCAATTTCCAACATGACTTTTTTTTTTGGTTAGATATTCTGGTTCCTTAATTGTATGACCATTATCATCTTGCAAAAATGGAGTACAAATAAAACGTAAATGTGGCTCAAGGGTGCAGACATCTTTGCATAAAGCTATCCCATCATTCCATTCACAAAGGCTAAGATTGTATTCACCGTACTAAGAATTACAGTCTCAAATCTATATATTAATACTCATGTTCCTTAAAAGTATAACCATTACATTATCTTGCAACACCCTCTGGTTAAGAATGAGACCGTGTTGTCACCACCCTGCTTCTGAGGTTTCGTCAGACATTATTTATAGGAAAAACAGACAATTCCATTCTCATTATTTAGGTACTATATGACATCTTCCCTTTTTAGATTTAATTCCCTTGGCAGTCATACATTTTCTATTTTGGGTTTATCTCATCCTTGTCACCAACTCTTATAATGATTATTAGAGTTAACAGTGAAATAATAGGGAGAAACACAACAAATAGTAAGGATAGAAGAAAAGGTTTACTAAGCAAATACAAGGTGAATAGTAATTTGCAAATGCTTGGTTGAATTAACAAGTCCCATGAGATTTTATTGTTTCTCACTTCCGAGGTTTTGTCAAACATTATTTGATTATTTCCTATAACTCCAACCTAAAACAAGGGGAACCACTCTGAATGAATTTTATAAATTATTTATTTATTTATTGATCTACTAGGAAAAAAGAAGACGGGGTTAAGGTTAGTTTAATGGGAAAATAATGGGTAGATTAATTAACAGATAAAATTCATTCAGAGTGGTTCCCTTTTTTAGGTTGGGGTTATAGAAAAAAAAAACAGACAATTCCATTCTTATTATGTACTATATGACACTTTGAAATGAACCCTACTTCTTTATTTATAGATTTGTTCTCCGGTTATATTTTTAAGTACAGTAATATCTCACATAGCAATTTAGATACGTCTTAAAAAAGGGAAGAAGAAAAAAAAGGAAAGAAAAAAAAAAGGAAAAAAAAAAAAAAAAAAAAAAAAAAGGAAAAAAAAGGAAAAAAAAAAAAAAAAAAAAAAAAAAAAAGAAAAAAAAAAAAAAAAAAAAAAAAAAAAAAAAAAAAAAAAAAAAAAAAAGAAAAAAAAAGGAAAAAAAAAGAAAAAAAGAAAAAAAAAAAAAAAAAAAAAAAAAAGAAAAAAAAAAGGAAAGAAAAAAAAAAAAAAAAAAAAAAGAAAGAAAAAAAAAAAAAAAAAAAAAAAAAAAAAGGAAAGAAAAAAAAGGAAAGAAGAAAAAAAAAGGAAAGAAGAAAAAAAGGAAAGAAGAAAAAAAAGGAAAGAAAAAGGAAACAAGTCATTATAAGAGAAAAAATAAAGATAAAAACTTGCTGGACTATTTTTAATAGTGATATAAACATAAATGACTAAAACTACAGGGACACCAAGCACTTAAGTTTAGATCAGGAGTTTATTTCACTGACTCAACTCCCACCACCACCAAGTCCTTTTCATACAATCAATACCTCTAAGCTGTTAAACTCCTATATTAAACCAGCTTACACTAAAACTAACATAATCATGTAATCAAAATGACATATATCAAAATAAAATAAAATTTGAGATTTTAAATTTCAATCAAAGTAATTACATTTAATTTATATATATATATATATATATATATAGGTAGGTAATTTAATCTGGTTTATTTTTTATACTATTTTTACTTGGTATGAGAGAGAGAGACACACACACACACAGATGTAGTAGAGATTGAGGAGAGAGACATACACACACAGATATAGAGATTGAAGAGATAGAGAAAGAAAGAAGGAAAGAGTGATTGAGATTGACAGAGAGGGTGGGTATTAGGAAAAATGCAGAAGTTATAGAGATATTTACCCCACCCATTTGCCACGGGTAGGGTGTGACACAAGGTCGAAAGTATGGGGAATCCAACTTTATAGAGGTTATATCATAGCTGAAAAAGATTGCAGAATATACCAACCAAAAAATTGCTTACATTCTGCATACAATAAATAACTTTGGGTAGGAGGGGACACGAGGTCACAAGCAGGGGGGCATCCAGCTCCACAGAATGTTGGTTGTTTTTGTTTAGAAGGAAAGAGGAGAAAGAGATAAGTAGTTTTAGCCAATGAGAAGAGAGCTCCTTTGGTTTGAATTCAGAGTTTTCCTTTTCTAAACCAGTTCACATACCAAGTTTAAAGAGCCCAGTCTGCCCTACTATTTACTCATAGCTGAAGAGAGAATAGTTGGATTTGTAGCTTTCCCAAGGGTAATAGCACTATGTGAAATGCAAACAGCCTCATTCAAGATTTGAACCCATCTCACTGTATTCATTTCTCACAAGGGTAACCATTACACCACATACCTCCAACAGAGGTTATATATCACACCTGACGAAGTCTACAGAGTAGACCAGCCGAAACATTGCCAACATTCTGCATTCAATAAATTACTTCTCCAAAACCAAACCAAATAAATAAATCAGTCAAAAAAAAAAAAAAAAGAGATGAAAGAAAACACACAGAGACACATTCTCCAAAAGTCTGGAGCTGAACCCTTCAAAATAGGTCCTTATGTAAAGGTTACATTATTCTCATACTAACCTAATAGATTAATCAAAGTAATTTTTTGGGGTGGGTGGGGTGGGGGAAGAGATTTATTCTAAATCTGGGTTAATTGTTCAGGGTAGAAGTTTATTAGAACAGTGCTAAGTAAAATGCACTCTTTTACCTTACTATCACCGACAATCACAATTTAAAAAAAAAAAAAAGTGTACACATTATATATATATATATATATATATATATATATAAAATACACAAACACCATAACATAAAATTTATTTTGGCAAAAGACCACAATAGTCTGCTACTTATTAAACTTACTAACAAATAGTCTGCGACAAGACTTAATAATTATGATGAAAGGTTCCCAGTAAACCGGTGCTAGTTGTGGGGTGGGAGAATAAAAGTACACCTCACCTCATATACTTAAAGGGTTAAATATCAATTCACTGGCTGATACATAAGGTTCAGTACCGGCTCTCGCCAACTCAGTGTATGAGTAGCACAGGGACCTGTGCGGTAAAGTAAGGAGCTGATGATAGGTGTGGTGCTCCACCTAAGACAAAAACAATCTCCTTGATCTAGTGCTAGTGAAAAGGTGCTAGACTCCCTCGCTGATTGGCTGATGCCGACATTAGGCCACCCCAATTACTTTTTTACTTTACTAGTCATCTTAATATTTATGCAGAGATGCTGATAGGTACAAATCCTGAGTCCCTGATACCGACATTAGGCCACCCCAATTACTTTTTACTTTACTAGTTATCTTAATATTTATGCAGAGATGCTGATAGGTACAAATCCTGAGTCCCTGATGCACAAAAATCTAAAAGGACACAGTAAAATCATATCCATGTGCCCCAGTGTTTTTCTTTTTTCTTTCCTCATCATTTCAAGCTAACTGTAAATGCATTTCAATAGTTTCTCTAATTACACAGTATAGGCTACAAGGTAGGGAGTTAGACGGCTTTAGTTATTTCCCTAGATCATAAATAAAAACCCTACCATTTTTATTAAGAAACTTTAGTTGGGACACATAAATTTTCCCGGGGACTCATTCAAAGCAAATATGTGTGTCCCAGGATGCACTAAATCAAAAAAGCTGTTTATGTATATACAAATGTCTTAGCAAACTTTTTTTTGTTCGTTCCAAAATATTTGGTTGGTTGGAATCTACGGCATGTCAACCCTTGTTGGGTTATTTTAAAGGTTGTAAGTTTTGTTTTATTCATTCTTCATGGGTACTCAATTTTTATCTTAAACAATTTTTTTAACTCATTTTTTCTCGATTCAACCCATACATGGGTTGGTTGTTTTGTTTTATGGCATATCAACACTTATCGAGTCATTTAATGCTGAAATCAAGTCGTTTTGATATCAGGTTTCTTACAGTACCCACTGTTGCTAAATGGTTACCCATCTAAGTATTGAACAGGCTCATCGCTGCTTAACTTCAGTGATCAAGTGGGAACTGGTACTTTCAATGTAACTTGGCCATAAGCCCCATAGATGGGACCTAACAGGTACTACCACTCCGGGTCAAAGTGGACCTAAAATATTTGGTTAGCAAAGCACAACCATACATCACAGTCCATGGTGAGACACTCGTGGTGTAATCTATATACATATATAAAGACCAGTTGTGTCCAGATAAAATTACGAAAAGAAGACAATTAATGACAAAGTAAATATATAGTCGTCAGGGCGGCCTAAAGTAGGTATGAGCCATAAAGTGAGGGAGTCTATCCCCCTTTCCCTAGCGCTAGACCAAGGAGATTGTTTTTTTTGCATCTGAGGTGGAGCACCACACCTACCATCAGCTCCTTTACCGCACAGATCCCGGTGCTACTCATACGCTGAGTTGGCGAGGGCCCGCATCAAACTAGGAACCTTGTGGTTTTTAGCTGTACGCTCTACCAACTGAGCTAACCCGTCCCACTTTTTTGTACAAAAATTATGAAGATTTGATTTGTATTTGTGAAGACCTCCCATGAGACCGGATTAATGCAAGATCTTTTTTTTCTTTTGCGTGGGGATTTTTATGAGGCATCCAGTGAGGATCCAACTCACTATTCATTAGTAATGGATCCGTAAGACTAGCTAGCCATAAAAAAACTTCTTTTTTTTCCCTCTTCTACCCAGGCTCCACCAGTTAGCTGTTTCTAGTTAGTAATATGTATTACCATTCTAAATCAGAGTGAACCCAGGACTGATGGCGATAAAGGGGATTACACAATTCCTGGAACTACAGAACTGGAACCTTGCCACCAAAAATATTCAGTTAGCTAAGCATTACCATACATCACAGTAAATGATGAGACAGTCATGGTGTAATGGGTATCATCATAGGAAATGGTTTATTCTCAACAAGAAGTAAGATATCACATTCATTACATAACAAAGCTACAATAGTTAATAGATTCCAATTATCACTATTTTGTAACAAAAAATTGAATTTTAAAAAACGTAAATCAACTGTCTCTTTCTCTGAATTTTTTGAGATGAGGCTTGATTATTCAGACTATTGACCATTGGCCTTCTTCAGGTGTTTTTTGTTTGAACTCGATAGCCTTCACGGAACTTCAAACCAAAATGTTGTGTAGTTAACAAAGATGAGGACAATAGTCCGAATGATAACACAAACTATGTCTTTATTTAGTTTTTATAAAATCTCTAAATATAATTTAGATGCTAAAGATATTTATTTTTCTAAAAGATAACTCAAAACAAAATTCATAATAAAAGTCACCAATTAATTTCTTGTCATGTTCTAATTTAAATTTAACCAAAGTATTTCTTTCTTTTTTCTTTTTAAAAATCTGTTATGAAAGAGTTATCTCCCCAAATGAACATTTGACTCTTCACTGAAAAAAGTGTAGTATCAGACAACAACATGGCTGCTTTGTGAACACACAACTTGTTGACAGTTAATTGTTTATACAACCCATCCTGCTGTATCCTGCTTGGTGAGAAAATAAAACAAATAATGTCATGTTTTTAAAACATATTTAAATTTTTGTTATTCCTAACATTTTGGGATATAACAAAATCATACTTTGCACTTTAAGCGTGTGAATTTTGTTTGACCCCAATATGGAGTGTTAGGATTTCATTCCATGTTGGTAACAGGAAAAGGCAATCTGTATTTTTAAAAAGAATGCACTAAACAGGATCTTTTATAGATATACAGAGATATTGATAGATATGTGTCCTACATACCTGAAACACAAAAATCTAAAAGGATGCAGTAAAATCATATTCATGCATCCCAGTGTTTTTCTTTTATCTTGCCCCACCATTTCAAACTAACTGTAAATATATTTCAATAGTTTCTAAGAAATGAATTATACAGGATAGGTTATAAGGTAGGAGTTAGATGGCTTACGTTGGGACCCATAAATTTACCGGGGACTCATTCAAAGCAAATATGTGCGTCCTAGGACGCACTAAATCAAAAATCTATCAGCATCACTGCATATATGTATATTTTTGATAATAATAGTTGTAATGTCTGCGGACTTGCTTATTGTCGATATCAGCCTAACAGTACGGGACCAGAGAGACTGTTTTTGCTGAGATGTAGTGCCACACCTACCGTCAGCTCCCAGATGCTTTACTGCACAGATAAGATTACCCAAGTTGTGCTACTCATGCACTGAGTTGGTGGAGACCAGTATTGAATCCAGAACCTTGTGATTCCTTTGTGAATGCTCTACGAACTGAACTAAGAAAAAAAAAGAAGAAACATTCAGATATATGAAATTTAATTGAATGCTTTATATTCAAAGCTTATTTTTACTTTCTTACCCCCCCCAAAAAAAAGTGAGCTTGTTACAAATTCGACTCCCAGTGTTTAAAGTAGGTACAACAGGACATATTTTAGAAAATCTATAAGTAGTAGGTGAAGTGGCTTATTGTTGGTATCAGCCAGACAGCAAGGGAGTCTATACTCTTTTCGCTAGTGGTAGACCAGGGAGATTGTTTTTGTCTGAGGTGGAGTGCCACACCTAACATCAGCTCCCCATTGTACTGCATACACCCAAGCTGTGCTACTCATGCGCTGAGTTAGCAAGGGCTTGTATCGAATCCAGAACCATTCGGTTCCAAGTCGGATGCTCTACCAACTGAGCTAACTGACCTCAAAATATTTTCTTTGAAGAAAGAGACTGTGTTACTCATGCGTTGAGTTAGCGAGGGCTGGTATTGAACTCAGAACCTTTTGGTTTCCAGTTGGATACTCTACCAACTGAGCTAACTGACCTCAAAATATTTTCTTTGAAAGAGACTTGTCATTAAAATTTTACATTAAATTTAAACAACTGAAAACCAAATGTTTTGGGTTTTTTTACACATTAACAAAAGAAAAAGAAAGATCAATGAATTATATTGAAAATAAAAACTTGTATAGATTTTTATTTGTATCTTGTTGTATTGGGTCAGATTTTAAGGTTACCCAAATTCTACAACAATTCCTTTGAGGCACGGATTTTTGTTAGACAATAACAATAAACATCAAATAGAACAGCTCTAATTAATATTGATAAGGCATTTTTATGATTATAGCTTACTATTAAAAAAAAGAAAGAAAAATTCTCCCATAGAATTAGAAATCTGATCTAAAAAAAATTTTTTTTTTAAAATACAGTTGAAATTTAACACTTGTTTCTGCCAAAGAATTTTTGGACCATATGACCTCGTTTCAGAAGGACATGTTTTTCATTTACACCGTCAATATCCGGTTGTTTGTTAACAGACGATTTTTAGAGTTTTTTTTTTTTTTAAATTATAAATCTAACCCCTAACCCTAACAAACAACCAGATATTGACGGTGTAAATGAAAAACATGTCCTTCTGAATCGAGATCAAAAAGGGGTGCCTAAAGGTCATATGGTCTGAATTTTTATTTAATTTGGATGATTATAAATTATCTATTTATCAATACTCGTGTTCCTTAATTCTACGACAGTTATCATCTTGCAAGACCCTCTGGTTAAAAATGAGACCGTCCAAATCATCCAAGGTGATATGCAAAAGTGTAAATCCTGATTATCTGTTGTTGCTTATTCACCAAATTCTTATTTCTTATGAGTGTAGTTACCTCAGCTAAATAATCCTGTTCTCGGGAATTACGGGTTACCACCCACGGCTATTAGGTGACCCCATTGGGGGAAGGACTAACCCCTTTGCAGAGGTACAGACAGCATATTCTACATCTCCAGCTGACAGAGTGGTCTTGTAGATTGTTTGTTTGTTTTACAGTATATCAACCTCAGTGGGTCATTTAATGCCGACAAAGTTTTGAAATAGATCCATTCTTGATGGATACTCATTTTTTTTTAAACACTTTTTTAAAACTCTTTCTCTATTTAACCCATAGATGGGACCCCAACAAGTACCACCACCGTCAGAGTGGACCTGGGAGCAATGGTGACAAAGGGACTCTCCACATTCTCCAGAATTGGAACCTTACCATTAGATAGAGTTTAACCTCATACCCAGGACACAAAGACCCTCTGCCACTGCCTTGTAGCACATATATAGTAAAAATAGTTGGGGCTTGCCTTAAGAGCAATAGGGTTGAGACAATTATATAGGTGCTAGGGCTTGACGGACCAGCCGATTGATTGGAGGGGGTTTCTCCAAACGCCCATCTAGCCTAAGTAAGGGCCAAAGTGGAGTGTTGTTTAGTGGATAGGATATCTGAAAACTTGATAAGATTAAACAAGACTTTAAACAAACTTTGATAATAATGTTGTTGGCATCCTTCCGTCTACGAGAGACGATGGACTAGTGTCCTTTTTTTTTTTTTTTTTTTGTGGAACTACATAGCCTGGGTGGGTTGATATGGAGGATTAGCGGTTGTCCAAGCAGCAAATCTCCCCTCTCTGCACTGCCGTAGCGATTCAAAAGAAAGGTAAGAAGCCAATGGCAGCAGTAGTGTCGCAGGAGTTGCTGGGTAGCACTGGAGTTCAGCATCATACCACCTTATGGACTCCGGCTCCGGATTTGTTTTCAGGGTTTACTCCCCTAAGTATAAAAATATACTATATAACAAAAACACAAGAATAGATTACAAATACTGTGTTCTTTAACCTCCAAGCTGTAGCTGTGTCAGTACTATTATATGGCTGCACCACTTGAATTAACAAAATACTTTGAGAAAAAGCTAGAGTTTTCCTTCTCCTTGACTGATAATAATATAAACAACTGATAAAATAGCTTTCCAAAACTTGAACTCATTTTTTTTTAACATCTAATCTCTCCTTTTTAAATGATGTAATTTTTAAGTAGGGACTCATTCTTAATATATTATTACTTATATATTATTATTTATCATTCTTAATATATTTTGTGTTTTATTGCCAATTTCATTTCTATGCATACCTACCTACCTACCTATATATATATAAGATAAATCTAATGAGTCAGACGAACCTACTATTAGTTAATGCTCTTCAGGGCTAAGATCTAAGTCAGATCTTAGCCCTGAAGAGCATTAAGCAAAACTAATAGTAGGTTCGTCTGGACTCATTAGATTTATCTTTATTATTTGCTCTACTTAGGTATTGAGCACTTTTTACTTATTAGCTTATTCTCCTAGCGGTTATATGAATATATATATATATCTTATATACATATATATACATATAAATTGTTTTTTCTTTTGGCCAAATACTGTACCAATAGATTACTTTTTGTTGGTACGACTATCTTGGTCTTTACTTTTTTCCAAAAATTTTTTTCTCCACGGTTGATGTTTGGTAGTATATTTTTACAATCAAACTATTTGCTGGGCTTTTTCTCACCGCAAGGATTTACCAACACGCTTGGTGTATATATATATATATATATATATAAGTGTGTGTGTGTAAATTTTTCTCAGAAATCAATACACCATTACTAATATTGTCAATCAATAATTAATAAATATTGATTGATATATCCCTGTCTATTTTAAGCGACTTTCTAATCTGAGCTTAAGTTTTTTAAAAATGAAATAAAATGAAGTAAAATAAAAATCATTGACTCTTAAAAACTGCTTGATAAAATGGCAACTTCTCCTTCAGTGAATTTAACCAACGCCAATCGCAGAAAAAAAAATTCTTGTAGATAAAAGTTTTCCATCATTCAGTCTATAACACTCAGCGGCATACTGAGGTGAATCTTTGAACTTTTCAGTTGACTGACTTATTAGTTTGTTCTATAGAATTACAATAACAGATTCCTCCTAGAGAGAGAGAGAGAGAGAGGGGTGAGGAGAGACAGTGAGAAAGGCAAGAGAGAAAGAGTGAGAGAGGAGAGAAAGAGTGCGAGAGGAGAGAGAGAGAGGAGAGAGAGAGAGAGAGAGAGAGAGAGTTGGTAAAGATAGTTACCCTAATGAAGTTAATGATTCAAGAGAGTTAAATAAAGATTATTATACTTTTTACACATTGAACTATTTTTCAATAGCTCTTAAGTAAACACATCAAACATTGTAATAATTAAATGACCATACTGTGGTATATCTACAGGTCCTGCTAATATTACTCAAAATTAAACCAGCTTGAGTTTGGGTGTTTCACTCTGTATAGCTTATTCTAAGCCCTGCTGATGGGGCATAAACATCACTCAAGAAAGTCCATGGAAGAGAATGGTTTCAGCATATGAACACAGTGATGCTGATAGCTTTTGATTTAGTGCATCCTGGGACACACCTATTTGCTTTGAATGAGTCTCTGAGAAAATTTATGGGTCCCAACTAAAGCTGCCAAACTCCTACCTTCTAACTTATCCTGTGTAAGAAACTATTGAAGTGTATTTACAGTTAGCTTGAAATGGTGGGGGAAGAAAAAAGAAAAACACTAGAACCCCTGGATATGATTTTACTGCCTCCTTTTAGATTTTTGATGCAGGACGTGTAACTAGCAGCATCTCTGAACAAACTATATCAATATGTCAAATAGAGACATCCTCCAAAATGCTGTGCCCCGTCCAGAGTCCTGTTGGATTATTTGGTGATATAAGCTGTGCTACCATACACCACTTAAATTTATAGACTAAGTGAGGTTACGTGGTTTAAACCGCAGCCAATCAACAACCCGAATGTGTGGCTGGTTGACTACTTATGGATATGCGTCCATTTACAATCATTGACAAAGGACTTGCAATATTGAGGAGCACCAAGAAACAACCAAAGGATTCTTTACCAAGGATTTCCACTGGACAAACACTCTTGCTTGAAGCCTAAAGAATGGCCCATAAAATCGTAACAAGTCCAACAAGTGAGCCAAGAGATAATGTATTATTTATGACAAAGACATTCTAAATGGTCAAAGTTCAAGACTTTATTTAGATTAAGACATTTACAGGACTCTGAACAGAAGATCAACTCATTAATTGTTATCACAAGAATATAATCATAATTCATAATCAAATTATTGATTACTGTCAATGTAACTTATGGGGGTTTGATTTATCTGTTTAATAGCATATCAACATCCTTATGGGTCATTTAATGCCAAAATTTGATACAAATAATTTGCACACAATTAGTAACTACAGTGTACCTTGAGTTATGAGTTTAATTCATTCCACTCATAACTCAATTTCCTCTTATATCAAATCAATTTTCCCATTGGAACCCACCAAAACCAACCTTGACTTATGCATTCCACTCATAACTCAGAAATAAACTGAAATGCATTAATCCATTTTTTTGCACATTTTTTTAAACAAGAAAAATAGCATTGTATAAAGACTTAATAGAATGTAATGAATTATGTGCAATAATATGTTTTAATGTTTTGTTTTTTATAAATAATATTTTTTTTTTTGCAAATATTATGAACTTATTAACCTAAGTGTATCTGAAGCTCACTTGTACCTCAAATTTTAACTCACACCAAGTGACAGCTGGCAATGCCTAAGTTGGGGCACTTGTAAATTAAAGTACCAAAAATAACATTGCATAAAAATGTAATAAAATAGAATGTAATGAATTATGTGCTGTATTATGGTTTAATGTTTATTTTTTTAAACTCAATTCCCTTATATATCAAATCAATTTTCCCCATTGAAATAAACTGAAATGCCATTAATCCATTAATTCTAGCCCCACCCACCAACACTAATTTTTTTGTTGTATTTTTTAAATAAGTAAAAATAGCATTGTATTTTTATACAATAAAACAATGTATTGTATAAAAACATTATGAAATAGAATGTAACGAATTAATATTAATAGGAATATTATTTATTTATATTAAGAGGGCAATTACAATGTGTATAAAAAAAATAAAATAAAATAATGTCCAGTGTCTTATCAATTTCGAAGAAATTTCATCTTCAGAGACTGTTTTTTCAAAAACTGGACATTATTTCATTTTATTTTTTTTTATAAATTATATTTTTTTTATACACATATATAATTTTTATATACACATTATACAAGAAAGAAAGAAAGAAAGAAAGAATATAGAGTGTAGAAAGTAAAGAAAGAAAGAAAGAAATGAAGAAGGAAAAAAGGAAAAACGGGAAAGAAAGAAACGAAAAGAAAGAAATGAAGAAGGAAAGTGATTTTGTAGATTTGTAGCCCCCCCCTCCATTCCCACCAAATATTTCCTAAGTAACCATTACGCCACAACTTATTCAGGAATAAATATTTTTATAAAATTATATATATTATATTAATATAAATAATTAATAATAGACTTAACAATGCTTCAAGCAAATTATCAAATACTATTAATAGTAATATGTTTTAATGTTTATTTTTTTATAAATAATATTTTCCTTTGACATAATAAATTTGGATACTTAAATGTTTTTAGTGAACTTATTAACAAGTGTATCTGAAGCTCATACCTCAGATTTTAGCTCACAACACAAAGCAAAAAAAAAAAAAATCAACCAAGTGATAGCTCGTAACTCGGAAAACTTGTAAGACAAGGTATTACTATATTTCTTTATTTCCTTTTCTCCTAACATTTCTGGTAATTCCGAATATTTTTAAATTGGGGCACACATACGACAATGTACCACTATATTCCTATTTAATAATAGTCATTTGTTTGCACAGTCCTGTGGTATCAGGTATTCTTATCTAATACAAATAATTTGCATAGAATAATATGGTTTCAAGTATTCCTACCTGATACAAATAATTTTCAAACAGATCTATTTGACCTATAGATAGGACCCTAACAGGTACTACCACTGTGTCAGAGTGGACCTGAAAGTTACTTTTGAGATTTACAAATGCTGGACATTTTTAAGAAGAATTTCAATGCTATTTCTATGTATATTTCAATTCCTAAATATCTTTGAATATAAATCAAATCTTCATAATTTTTTTTAACAAAAAGCAAGAACTGGTGATATTTAATGTGTATATATATATATATATATATATATATATATAATATATATAATTTGTTGTTTTATTTTCATAATTTCATACATGCATACACACTAACTGCCCTTTATATATGTACTAGAAGCAGGACCCAGTGTTGCCTAAATAGAATGTGTATAAAAAAAATGTTAATCTCGCAGATCCATTGATTGTTTTGGTCTTTCATAATTGATTTGTTTATGTTTTAATCACAAATGCCACCAATGACTTTCCCTTCTCTTACTATTCAAATCCTAATTTTTAAATATCTTTAGGAATATAAATAAAATCTTCATAATTTTTGCATCTGGTGATAGAGAGTGTGTATGTGTGTATATATATATATATACTTTGTTGTTAATTATTTTATTTTTGTAGTTTCCCGCGACATACACCCATACATACATACACACCAACTGTCCTTTATATTTGTATAGATAGATGGTTATATATTTCCCCTATAAGTACCAGTGATTATGGTTCAAGCTGAAGCAAAGGCCAGGATTTCAAATGTCGTCTTTTCAAAAAAGTTTTGCTGGAATAAAGCAATCTTAGAAAGTCTAACCTAATTTACAAAATTATTCTTATCAATATTTTATAAATGTCATCTTAACATTTCAAATTGAAGTCATAACAAAAGAGCAAAGCTTAAATGTTAAACTATTTGTAGCATTTTATGTTCAAGCTTCATTGGTCAAAAGGTTTTTCATTGATGCGATATAACTTACAACAGCCAATTAAATTCAATCTAAGAAAGTGACAGTAAATGTTGAACTGGTTTATTACCTACTGCACAATTCACAGATATATTTGAATCTTTAAGAAAATAAACATTTAACTAGCTCAGTCGGTAGAGCGTTTGGCTAGAAACCACAAGGTTCCTAGTTCGATACCAGTCGTCGCCAACTCGGCGTATGAGTAGCACAGGGATTTGTGCGGTAAAGTAAGGAGCTGGTGGTAGGTGTGGCGCTCCACCTCAGGTGCTAAAAAACAATTTCCTTGGTCTAGCGCTATTGAAAAGGGGATAGACTCCCTCGCTGACTGGCTGATACAGACTTTAGGCCGCCCCGTCGACTTTACTTTTACTTTTTATATCTTATTCTTAGTATCCCTCTCTCTCTCTCTCATATATATATATATATATATATATATATAAGTCTGCGCATATGCTTCTAAATTATTTAGTTAAGAATTAATGGAAAAAATGAATGAATGGAATAAAAAATGAATGGAATAAATGAAAAAACCTTTTCCAAAGGACCTCACTTAAAAGAAAAAAGGAAATTTTTAAGAGAAGTCCCAAATGGAAAAGCCTTCTTCATTTTACTGGACTCTTTATTGAAGCATTGATTAATATAATTATTATATAAGATATTGGAGAGGATAATATATATATGTAATGAGATATCAAAAGAGAAAGATAAACAAAATTAAATAAGAATGCATATAACAAGATTACACTTATTTTAATCATACTTTAATTGGTTTCTATATAAAATCATTCATAGGATTGATTTTAATAAGTTGAAGAATAAAACAATAATATTAGAGATCAATAACACCAAATAATTATTTGTTAAAACTAGCATGCAACTTAACCACACCATATATTATGTAAACCTATATTTCTTAGTGATATATAAGACACATTGCAGGAATATAAACTCACTAATAACATGGGCTATTTTGAAGTTAATCTAATTCAGATTTTCATTGAGACATCGTTACTAAATACGATTTATTCTATTCCATGAATTAATGATTCTGACTTACACAATTCCTGAGGATATTGTGACATAGTTTTGGTTACAGACAATGAATCTCTATTATGATAAGATCTAATTGTTTCTATTATAGCTAAGTCTTAAATGTTAACAGCAGTCCATTTCCTGATCATCTTTGTACACAGGAGGGTCCACTGCCTCTTTTCTGGGGAAGGAAAGGAGGTGCAAAAGGAGATACCGTATTTGATGGCATATAAGACATACCCCCATTTCAGCCGGTCAGATTCAGGAAAAAAAGGTTTTAGTGTATTTAAGCATATATTGTTGAAAACAGTCTACCTTGATTATAACAATATCAGTAATAAAATAAGGATGCATGGAGCTTAGGGTAGGTAAAAGGGCTGAACTTGCACAAAGGTGTCAAAATTAGGGTGACCCAGAAAAAACAGGACCCAAATTATTTATTCATTTTCCCATTAAACTAACCCTAGACCCCCATAGTTAAAATTAACAGTTTTATTACAAAATTTGTGGGTTCTGTTTTTTCTGGGTCACCTTAATTTTGACACCTTTGTGCAAGTTCAGCCGGTAAAAGTACTGAGTGTAAACTGGGTTAGTGAGCATCATAGAAAAGATTGGCCTACAGGAGGTCTCAAACTTCACCTACGATATATATAAGATGCAGGGCAATTTTTTGAGCCAAAATTTTTTGGAAAAAGTGTGTCCTATACGTCGTCAAATACAGTACTTTAAATCTATTTTCTACTAGCAACCAGTTACGTGCTGGACATCCTTCTTCACCTGTGGGAGAAGTTTCTACAATTTGTAGTGAAATAAGGAAGTATGACCTTCCTGAATGGTCACTCAATTCTTGGTAAGAAGTTCTGTATCCAGAGGCGGGGTGTGTGGGGGGGGATGAAATGAGCCGTTTGTTGTCCCCTCTCTCTCCCCCCACCCCCAACAGATGCCCTTGTTTGTGCAGTGAATGAAACCACTCTTTTTCTCCATGTTCAACCATTGAAACAAAACCCTTAAACGGTCAAACGGTCAAGCAGATAAATTGGCTGCTTGCCTTGAATTTCCTGTTTTGTTTTATTTCACTATTAAACACTTCACTGACAAACTTCCATTTTTTTTTTTTTTTTTTCCTTTTTAAATTTTATACAGTTTAATTTTATACAGCCGGTTTAGCTCAGTCGGTAGAGCGTCCGACTTGAAACCACAAGGTTCTGGGTTCGATACCAGCCATCGCCAACTCAGCGTATATAAGTAGCACAAGGATCTGTGCAGTAAAGGAAAAGCTGATGGTAGGTGTGGGCTCCACCTCAGATGCCAAAAACAATTTCCCTTGTCTAGAACTAGTGAAAATGGGATAGACTCCCTTGCTGTCTGGCTAATACCAACTTTAGGCCACCCCGACGACTTTACTTATTCATTGCTTGTTGGTTGGTTGGTTGGATTTTACAGTAGGTCAGCCCTTGGGTTATTTTATGCTGAAGACAAACTCATTTTTTGATTAATTTAACCCATAGATGTGATCCTAACAGGTACTACCACTCTGGACCTGAGAGTAATGGCAATGAAGGGGTACTCCACATGCCCCAGAGCTACAGAATTGGAACTTCACTACAAGATGCAGTTTATTTTTAACAATATCAACAATATAAATTTGAAAGCTGAATAATCATAAATTATATTTTAAAAAAATCTATAAATTAATATTTTTCACCCAACAGATAATTTAAGTTTTAGAGAGATCTAGAGAGAAAAGTAAAAGCGAGAGGGAGAGAGAAAGAAAAGTGAAAGAGAGAAAAGCAAAAGAGAGAAAAGCAAAAGAGAGAAAAGCAAAAGAGAGAGAGAGAAGAGAGAGAGGAAAGCGAAAGCAAGAGAAAAGTGAAAAAGAGAGGAAGAGAGAGAAAGAGAGTAAAAGTTTGCATAATAATTAGGGAATTAAGAAACAATTCAAATTTCTGCCTCAGTTGTTTATATTCACCGTGTACAAATACTTTTGAGTGAAACCCACTTTTGTCACAATTTTGTTCCATTAGCAGACATCTAGATAAAATGTCACTGACACGATTCATGGATGAAACCACTCTCACATAAACTACTTTAGCTAATGATGGAAGCAAGCAGAATTAGCACTGTTCCATTTAAAACAAATATATGTGTGTGTAAAAGGAATGACTTACTGGTAAAAATATTGGGTTGATCTCAGTATTTGGTTGGTATAAGTGTTATTCAGATAAGTCAGCATTATAACGAATATAAAGTGCTCAATACATAAGTAGAGCAGGTTTATTATTTCTGTTCACACTATAATATATATATATATTATGGACTCTCTCGTCGATTTTCAACGCATGAGGGTTCACACACAATGAACACCCACACAGCGATTTGTTTATAGTGGTGAAGGCTTGTGTTGGACCATCCACACTTTTTGGCACAGTCGATAGGAAAGAGTTGGTGCATCAAGGGTTGCCACAAACCCAATCAACGACCGACCTCAGGAATTTTGAATTCAGAGTTATCCCTCTCCTAAACTGGTTACCTACCCAAGGCTGAAGGGCCCAGTCTGCCCTACTACCTAACCCATAGCTGGAGGGAGAATATATGGATTCATACCTTTCCCAAGGGTATTAGCACTATGTGAAATGCCAACAGCTTCGTCTAGGAATTGAACTCGAATCGACGAGTCCATTTCCCACGACTAACCACTAGCCCACGTGCCTCCATATATATAAGTTGTGCTAGAAACTGTCACCAAGTGCCATGACTGTGTCTACAATATCCTGTGCGATCATCTGACATAACTTAGATACATATGCTTATCACTGATATTGAGCACTTGTTATATATTTATATATATATATAAAACTACATTATTGATATTAATATGCAAGTGTGCATAAAAAGTAAAATTACATAGTAAGTAAAAACTAAGTACTCTTAATATTAAGTGTTAAAACTCAAAGTACTGTCTACCTGAAGATCAAATATGCGAAACTCGAGTAGTAGAACAAATTTTATGGGTTTTAATATTTGATATTATGTATGTATGTGCATGTGTGTATATGTATGTACATTTATTTGTGTATAGGCAGGTCAGTGCATATGATAGACTGTCACGGTTTGGCAGTGTAACAAAGTCAAAGTAAACAGTCTTCATCCATGTGAAAATGGCATCGAAATGCCACCCCACCATAACAAAGCACTAAAAGTCATTCAGGTCACTAAGTGGAAAGTTTGCTCTACAAGAAAAAAAAAAAAAATTCTAGTTTTAACAAGATATCAAAAGGCTACTTGCAGGTTTCAACTGGCTATACATTTATTTGTAATGGATTCAGCCTGGTTTGTTTGTTTTGGTTTGGTTTATGGCATATGAACCTCAGTGGGTCATTTAACTCTTAATGTCCTATACCACCTCATTCCACCTGCCAGAAGTCACATTTGTTTTCCTATTCCACCCTAAACGATAGCCTTTGTTTAAAAGTAATATTAAACATATTTAGCAGTCTTTGATTTACAGGAAATAACAGGTAACTTTAAATGAAAAGGCCATTTTTAGCCATTTGATAAATCCTTATAGGAATGGGGCTCTGGACTTAAAATTCTCAACAGGATGTTAAGGGTTAACTATAAACTCATGTTTTTCTATTTAACCCATAGATGGGACCCTAACAGGTACTACCACTCCAGGACCTGGGAGTAATGGTGATGAAGGGGTACTCCACATTCCTCGAGTCTAAAAGAGGTAAGGGATGGGTTTATTGCCTGGTGCCTAAGACACCCATGACAGTGTGGAAAAAAATTATCCTACTGGTAGGATTTGACACAAGTTCGGGGCACCCAGTGAGTATTGAACACTTTTCAGTACTAAACAAGCTTGCTAACCATTACACACTACGATAAAGGGGAACGCTGATGGGATTGCACATTTTTTGCACTGGCAACACATCAGCTTCAGTTTGTTTTACGGCATATTAACCTCAGTGGGTCATTTAATGCCATAAAGTTTTGAAATAAATCAATTCTTAATGGATAATACAATTTTTTTTATAAATACATTTTTCTATTTAACCCATAGATGGGACCCTAACAGGTACTACCACTCCGGGTCAGAGTGTACCAGGGAGCAATGGTGATGAAGGGGTGCTCCACATTCCCCAAACCTCCAAAACTGGAACCTCACCATCAGATAGAGTTTAACGTCATTCCCAGGACATGTAGACCCGCAGCCACCGCCTTCTAGCACCCATATATGATAAAAAGGGGTTGGGGTTTGCCATAAGCGCAATAGGGTTGGGAAAATCATATAGATGCTAGGGCTTGACGTGACCAGCCGATTGATCAGAGGGGGCCTCTCCGACCGCCCATCTAGCCCAAGATAGGGCCAATGTTCAGTTTGTGTGTCTCCCATGTAAAAATAAAAACTTTGTTAATCAGGCCTGATGGTAAGCCTTGAAAATACAAACTTCCCCAATCTTGTATGTACACAGCAATCACACACACACACACACACACGATTTGCAGTTCAAAGAACTTGGCATATGATGAGAAAGCTGACAAGTAGTACACCTTGCCCAATGATGACCAGGAACTGTTTGAGGTAACAGTGTTTAGACATCTTGCACATTCCACTAACTACAATGCTGAGCCAGCCAACAAAACAATATCTACAAATTCGCATATAATGAGAAAAATTACAAGTAAACACCTAGCCCTAACCTGGTGGGAGGGACCGGAAAATATATACCTCCCCCTATCTTGTATGTGCAAGCAGTCTCTTACACACACACACACTATCTGTAGTTCTAAGAACTTGATATATGAGGATAAAACTTGCAAGTAGTACACCTAGCCATAACATGGTGGGAGGCCCAGAAAATGTATACCTACCCATCTTGTATGTGCATAGAAGTCACACACACACAATTTACTATTCTAAGAACTTGGCATATGATGAGAAAACTGACAAGTAGTACACCTTGCCCAATGATGACCAGGAACTGTTTGAGGCAACATCTTTCACATTCCACTAACTACAATGCTGAGCAACCCAACAGGAAACAATATCTACAAATTTAATTGGGATCAATTATCTCTCACTCAATTCTTTAGAAAAAAAGAAAAGAAAAAACAGAATGAATTATATACAGGCTAATGTGTGTATGTGCCTCATGGTCACATACTTGGGAAGTCAGTTTTAAAGTTTAATTTTCCGCATAGAATATTTTGATTTTCCCCTTTGATTTTTTTTTTTTTTTTTTTTGGCCATGACATGAAAAATTGTCATCAACAAGTGATGCAATCATCAACGAAGAATAAAAGGGAAGTGGAAAGGTTAGAAACATTATCAGAGATGCTCTTTATCTCACTGAAAGATGAGTTATCAGTATGGAAAGAGATGGGAGGAGAGGAGAAAAGAAAGAGAGAGAGAAAAGAAAGAGGAAAGAAAGAGAGAGAAGAAGAAAGAGAGAGAAGAGAAAGAGGAGAGAAGAAAGAGAGAGAGAAAAGAAAGAAAGAAAGAAGAGAAAAGAAAGAGAAAGAAAGAGAGAAAAAGAAGAGAAAGAAAGAGAGAAAAGAAAGAAAGAAAGAGAGAAAAGAAGAGAGAGAAGAAAGAGAGAAAAGAAAGAGAGAGAAAGAAGAGAGAAAGAAAAGAGAGAAAGAGAGAGAAAAAGAAAGAAAAGAGAGAAGAAAAGAGAAAGAAGAGAAAGAAAGAAAGAGAGAAAAGAAAGAAGAGAAAGAGAGAAAAAAAAGAGAAGAAAGAGAGAAAAAGAAGAAAGAGAGAAAAAAGAGAAAAAAAAGAGAAGAGAAAGAGAAAGAAAGAGAGAGAGAGAGAGAGAGAGAGAGAAAGAGAAAGAGAAGAGAAAGAGAGAGAGAGAGAGAGAGAGAGAGAGAGAGAGAGAGAGAGAGAGAGAGAGAGAGAGAAAAAAGAAAGAGAGGCATATTGTCCAGGAGAGAAAAAGGTTAAATCAGCATACATAATGCAATGCTTTGGCATTTGCTGTTAACACATGTTCAACTATCCAGACAGACACAGAATGCAAGATATGGTAATAGGAAAGTGCACATCTGAAATCATATATGATGTGGGAGGGTAAGGAGAGAGAAAAAGTGAAGAGAGAAAGAAAAGTTGTCCAACAAGAGAAAAATAATGAATTATAAGATCTGCATATGGTTTTAATTTTATGGTTTTAGATTTATTATTTTAGATGTGCGACACATGTTTCAGATTTTTAAATCCCCTTCAAGCTCTATGAATGTAAACTCACTTATCTCAGCAGCCAATTTGTAGGTGCTCTTCCAATATGTGATCTACCAAAGGTTTGTGATCTACTATTCATGGCATGTTATCTACTAGGAAAAAAAGAAGTTAGGGTTAGGGTTAGTTTAATGGGTAGATCACATATTGGAATGTAAACAACTCGGTAGATCACATATTGGATTAGAAACCATTCGGTAGATCACATATTGGAAGAGCACCAATTTGTGTTTGTGTTTATACATACACAAGTACGTGATGCTGCAACCTCTGAACAGTACTCAATACTAAAAAAATTATATATATATAATTTTTTAATAGAGTGGCTGTAAATCTATAGATTTAGTGCTGAAATAAACTTCAACATGCACAAAATGATACACTTGATAAGAAACTAAAGCCCAATCAATAAGTGAAGTAGAGTTGTTTTTTTTGTTTTTTTTTTAAATTAGATTTGCACAAAAAGATTTATATTAAAACAAATTATCAAAATTTTTACACTAAGTATTTGTATTTTGATAGTGTAAAAACTCAAGGAAAACCGGACAAAGTAGTTAAATGTGAAAAGAGAAAGTAGGTTTGTGGAGGGGAAATCAAAATAATGCTCTGAAACAACGCTTAAACTCAAGGTTATCATTTGATGATGGCTATACTTAATATATATATATATATATATATATATATATATAAGTGTTTAATTGGAGTCGTACCTAATTTTGAAAATTAATTAATTAATAATGAATTAGGCGGGAATACCTATTAAATGTATGGCTAAACAAATCGAGAAAAATCAATCTCTGTATGTACATTTCGGCCTATTAGGCCTCATCAGCAGAGCTATAGATCGGAAGACCGCCCTGTGCGTGATTTGAAACCGGACTGCCAAGCTGACAGGCCGATCCCATAACAACACCAAACGAACTTCTTAGATTTATGATTTGTTTAGAGTAGGTTAACATTCCTCTTCTAGTGACTTTTATTACACGACGATGTGGTAAGTTGTAAACAAGGTTTGTTTAGAATGGCTTTTTGCCGATAATTTTTTGGAGAATAAGTGTTTAATTGGAGTCGTACCTAATTTTGAAAATTAATTAATTAATAATGAATTAGGCGGGAATACCTATTAAATGTATGGCTAAACAAATCGAGAAAAATCAATCTCTGTATGTACATTTCGGCCTATTAGGCCTCATCAGCAGAGCTATAGATCGGAAGACCGCCCTGTGCGTGATTTGAAACCGGACTGCCAAGCTGACAGGCTGATCCCATAACCCCAACACCAAACGAACTTCTTAGATTTTATGATTTGTTTAGAGTAGGTTAACATTCCTCTTCTAGTGACTTTTATTACACGACGATGTGGTAAGTTGTAAACAAGGTTTGTTTAGAATGGCTTTTTGCCGATAAGTGGCACGTAAAGTTATAGATTTAGTGATGGAATAAACTCCAACATGCAATGTCATATATGCACACAGAATAATAATAATAGACATGCTTAAGAAACTTAAGTAGTGGTATTTTGATGGTGTGAAAATCTCAAGGAAAACTTTACACAGTGGTGCAATGTGAAAAGAGAAAGTAGGAAAAATAAAAAAAACAATGCATTGAAAGTAGACGACCAACACCCACCCACTCACTTCCAACAGATATTGAAATGTACCAAGTGGAACTAAAAGTTTTTTTTTTTTTTTTTTTTTCAGAACTTCTTAACTGGCAAATAATAAAAGCTAGACTTTGAGCTAGGGGTTCTTTTTTGTTTGTTTTTAAAAAAAAAAAAAAAAAAGAAAAAAAAAAGCTCACACACATAATACACACACACAAAAAAAAATATTGAAAGTGTGTGTGTGTGCAATTTGATTTTGATTTACAACCAAACACTTCTTGCCCTTTTCAAAACAGGTGATTGTTGACAGTTTCATACAAGCAATCTGCAGAGTCAATAAAAGAATCCCAATTTACCTGCTAAGGTAAACACCTTAAATTGCACAACAAAAAATATTTGCACTGTAAAATGTTTTTACATATGTAGCAGGTGGTACCAATTGCCCCCCCCCAAAAAAAAAGGACAGTTAAAAAAATAAATGAAAATTCTCAAGTTATTTGTTTTTTCTTAACTCATGAATATCCCATCTATGGGTTAAATAGAAAAACATGAGTTGATAAACAAAATTGTATTATGCATTAAGAATGAATTTATTTCACAACTATGTCGGCATTAAATGACCCACCGAGGTTGATATGCCGTAAAACAAAACAAACCAATTAACTCATGAATAAAAATGAAGCTAACTATATTTTTGTTCAACATCTTGTTATAATAGAGATTCAGTGTCCGTCTGTAACTACATCACTGCTTATATCACAATATCCTCAGGAATTATGTAAGTTTATCAATGAGTATTTGATTTATAGTCAAAATCATTAACACATAGAATAAATCTCATTAACGATGTCTATATGAAAATCTTGGTTAGATTTGCCACAAAACAGCCCGTGTTATTAGTGAGTTTAAAATCTTGCAATGTGTTATATATCACTAAAAAATAAAGGTTTACATAATATATGGTGTGGTTAATTTGCATACTGGTTTTAACAAAACTAACCATTACACCACAATAAGATACCTTGCCTCTGACAGTATAATGGTTAGAAAGCTAGGCTAGCAGACCATTGGGTGCCCCTATACTTCTGGCCTTGTAGGAAGCGCGTGGTGTAATGGTTAAAGTCATGGAAAATGGACTTGTCGCCCTGAGTTCAAATCCTGGACATGGTAATTGTATTTCACTTAGTGCTAATACCCTTGGGAAAGGAATGAATCCTTACTCCAGCTATGGGTAAATAGCAGGGCAGACTGGGTTCTTTAACCATGGCTAGGTAACCAGTCTAGGAGAAGGAAAACTAAACTCAAACCTGTTGATCTCCGCTTAAGAAATTGACCTTGTGTCGTATCCTGCTCGTGCGGAGGAGTTGGTAAATATATATACTTCTGGCCTTGTACCAAACTAAGGTAAGCTTATTTAAATGCAATAAGTTTTTGATTGTTGTTGCTCATTTAAAAAATTTTACACTGTTTTGTGACAGGTAAAGGTGAGACTTGATATATCCTGTCACTTTCTCACTAAATATGACTCAATCTGTTTAAAATATCAAATTTAAAGGCCAAACTGAAATGAGAGTTTAAAATTGATCATTTCAGAACTAAATTGCCAGAATAAATTATTCTACATTTCAATGTTCTCAGTACATAACTCCATTGACAACTGTCCTGGAGAAACAGCATTCCAGTTAAGACATACAATATCAGTCTATTAAGTAATCAGACTAAAAAAAATTATCATCTATATTGTGATACTGTGGTTGAAGACGAACATGGTCAGAATAAATAAATAAATAAATAAATAAATAAGAAAGAGAAATAAGTTAAGGTCCGGCATAAGTAAAAGGGGTGGGTGGCTGACCTTTTTACGAATCCAAAGATTAGGTCGTAAAGTTTAAAGAGACCTGTATGCCACCATGAAATGGGACCACTTGGTGATAATATCTTAGGCACCCAGGTATTAAAAGCAAAAAGGATTTTTTTTAGGAGAAATTCTCTTTTGAAAAAATTAATGATCAACATATTGCAGACGGATTGTCTGGAAAAATATTTGAGTGCTTTAATTTTAAGGGTTAATGGCGACTCGAAGTCTGCGATTTATTTAAGTTCTGGCCATTTGTGTGGTCCGGAGAAGATGGTTTGGGTAGGGGAATTTGACATAAATACAACTAAACTCGAGCCCTAAGTTAGTTAGCACCCTGGGATCGAAGGGTTAAGTTCGCCAGTAGGGATAGCAGCAGTAGTAGCCAGCTGGATAGACAGCGGAAGATCACACACACTCTTCTTCCATCCACGTCTTGTTTACACACATTTGTGGTTGTTGTTGTTGTTTTGTTTTTAATCCTTGTGAGCCTGTATTTCTGACTCGTGCTTAAATTCGTCCGGCACATAATTCACAACGTTGGGATCTAGACAAGTACATCTAAAGAGCAGAGTGCAGAACAGGTCGTCTTACAATATATCATTACACTTGTTCCTTAATTTTAAAAATGAAACATTCCAAATGGTCTTGCATTGCTTAAAACGTAAAATAAAAAGGAAGTTACATGATTGTTTTATTTATAATATTGAAATTGTGAATTACAGAAGATATTTTGGTAATTTTGGTAGGATTTATATGTAATGAAATTGCAAATCATCGTTTCTGTCTTACTCCTCTTGATTTTTGTTTTGTTTCATGGAAATTCCATGGATCCTGCTAATTCATCAACAGTCATTGATCAGGTCTAATGAGAAACCTTAAGAGTTTTTTGCACAAGGTTCTATCAAATAAGATTATGAAAATAAGGGGACTGTGGTTCCACAAGAACGTTTCTTTTGGACAAAAACTCATTTTATTTTTCAGGTTGATAAGCTGTTTGATATTAATTCATCAACAGTCATTGATTTGATCTGATGAGAATCCTCACTTTTGTCACATTTTTCTCAGTTTGTGAAGTGATGGGTCAACCAGAATGGTGTTTATTTTTCACATTTCTCTTGCCCATCCAAAAATGGCCTTGTGCCATCTAAAACCTATGCTTGGAATAAAACTATCCCTAATTGTCCTGAAGTTTTTTGATAGAGAATTTTATCTTGTTTCCTTTTTCGTGACACTATCAAAAACTTCCACCACTTCAGCATTATTCCAGATGGATATGAATATCCAAGTAGAAAATAAACAGAATTTTTTTTTTTGGGTGTGTCCAGGATACTCTTTTGGGGGGGGGGGTCTTAACCCTCTGCATGAGATACAGTCTCTGTATCCTCAAGCCCCACTGACAGGAATGTTGTAATTTTGAGATGGTTTTCAAAAGATATCTGCTCATTTTTGGTGTATTAATTATCTAAAAGTATTTTAAATTTTCACTTCCCAAGTTAAAAGTTTGGTCAATTTCTTTAAACTCTTTGCCTACCAAATTTCCTCCATGGCTGTACCAAATTATTTTCTTTCTTTCTTTTTTACCTGTATGATGGGATATTTCAAAGTTCACTATCTATTCACCTTTTTTGTAATGCGAGTGATTCTGCTCAATTATAATAAACTATCCATCAGTTTTTGTTAAAAAAAAATGCTTGGGCAGAGGTGGGAGAGCTGCTGTGAGCGGCTTAAAGTAAGCAAGCAGTTAATGCAGTATACCATTCTTTTTTTAAAATTTTATTTGTTTTAAACTGATTTTTCTTGTTATCTTATCAAGGTTATTTTTTTTATTCTTATTCATTTTTTTTTTGTTTATTTAGTGAAACTTATTTTTGATATATATTTAGGGCCCGGGTTAGCTCAGTTGGTTTAGTGTTCGGTTAGAAACCACAAGGTTCTTAGTTCGATACCGGCCCTCACCAACTCAGCGTATGAGTAGCACAGGGAATTAAATAAAATAAAAAAGAATGGTATACTGCATTAAAGTAAGGAGCTGATAGGTGTGGCGCTCCACTTCAGAAGCAAAAACAATCTCCTTGGTCTAGTGCTAGTGAAAAGGGGATAGACTCCCTCACTGATAGGCTGATACCGATGTTAGGCCGCCCCGACGACTTTACTTACTTTTATTTTTGATATGAGATACTTTCTGTCTAGACAGTAGAGAGATTTTTGACAATGCAAATTGAAAATATGCTAATGTAACAAAATGAAAATAGAAAAATCATGAATATTCAATTTAAAGAAAAAAATAACTTTTTTATTTCATTTATTTAATTATTTATTTTTTATATATTTAATTTGTTTTCTGTCTTGAATGTAGAAATCCAATGAAACTAGTTCACTGGATTGTAAAAAAACAAACAAAAAAAAATTGATTTTATACAAAAATAACCAATAATGTATTTGGGTAGGGGGATAAATCAGGGAGAAAACTTTTATATAAAATTTAACCATTAAAAAAATATATATAATCATATATGTTGTGTATTTTGGCAGCAAGTTATTTTTCAGGCATGTGTTATTGAATAACACGGAGAAATTCTTCATTTTTTGGATCTGTATTTTTTCCTGTCGTCTGGCGATCTTTTTGGTGTTTGGATCCAATTGATATAGAATATTTCCCATACTGTTATCCCGAGCGCTTTCGACCGTTTCGCCAGTTGTCATCATGGGGTATATAAGTTGGTTTTAGTACATTTTTTTTTTTAGTTCTTTTATCTATGTTTTTATTAAATTTGGAGAGTCTATTATTTTTTTTTATAAAGAGGGTGTAAGTTAAGTGTGTTAGTTATTAAAGATATTTAATATGTTGTATCCGACTTTGAATGCTATATTATATATGTTATATATGTGTGTGTGTGTGTATAGACAGATAGATAAAGATAGATATATAGATATGAAAAGACATATTTTGTAGATAATATGTGAACTATCAGTAGTGCTCAATATCATTGGTAGAGCATTTAAATTTGAATTAAGGTAGCGTGGACATGGAGTCAACATCTTGTTACTGACAGTGTCTCGCCCATTTGGTCTGAAGATCACATAGGCGAGAAACTGTCAGTAACAATGTGTTCACTTCATTATTTGTATGACCGTTATTATCTTGCAACATGCTCTGGTTAAAAATGAGACCATCCAAATCATCAAAGATAAAATTCCAAAAATGTAAATTCTGATTATCTAGTGTTGCTCATCCACCGAATTCTTATTTCTTATAAGTGTCATCACCTCAGCTAAATAATGGACCCATTTTTATCAGAAAGAAAGAAACGGAAGAAAAAGATAGAAAAAATATAAGAAAGAAAGAGAGTAGGGGGAAAGTTAAAGGGTGAGTGTGCAGAAGCGACAACGCAAATTTGTTTCAATCGAACACGATGAAAAAAAGGAAAAAAAAGAAAAGAGAGAGAGAGAGAGTTAAATCAAGATTATTATACTTTTTTAAATGTTGAACTATTAGCTCTTAAGTAAACATATTAAACGTAATCAAATTATTATACCCACAGGTCCTGCTAGTAACAATATAATTCTATCTTGGGAACCTCAATTTTGGTGTAATGGTTAGTAAGCTAGACTAACAGATCATTGTTAGTTAATTCAAATTTTCACTGGGTGCTCCATACTTCCGGCCTTGTACCACATCTAAGCTAAGCCTAATAAATCACTATATAATTCCATGTTGGTCAAGCATGATTCAATTTATTTTAAAAAGTTTTCTCTTTGGATTCATATAAAATGAGACAATTAAACTCATGATGAATGAACAATTTAATTTTTTTGTATAAATCTCTTTATAGACCCTCCTTCCCTTTAAGTGATTCAGTAAAAAGAGGTACAAAGCTTTAAAGAATTGGGGGGTGGGGGTGCTCATTATCCTCCAGAGAGAATCTTGTGGATGAGGGTAAAAAAAATTTTTTAAATAAAATGTGGGCTTAGAAGAGTAGTCAGCTGAGAGAAGAATTTAGTGGTTTCGTTTTTGTTTTTGTTTTTTTAATTTCTTTTATTCTAGCTGACAGTGAAAAGGTTATCTAAAAGCAGCATGTTAGTGGATATTTCCTGTGAGCATTCACACCTTCTACTTTAGAGAGTTCAGATTACAACTTTAACATCCACACAAAAAAAAAATAAAAAAATAGTACCACCCCACCCCCACCATCAACAATAACACTTTTAAAAGGGTGAAAAGGGAGCAACCCATTTGGTAAAGACACTAATTTCTTTAATTATTAGTTATATTAATAATTTCTGGTAAAAATACTTGTAGTGTTTTTTTTTCCACACAAATTTAGCAAGTGTACTAAAGGAATGAGTACAAATAATGGCCTAAATGCCTGCTAAGAACATGCAAACTAAAAAGACTGGGAAAATAAGGCAAATGCCTATAACAACAAAATTTAAAAAGGGAAAAAAAAATCAAGTGAAAATGAATAATGATTAGAAAAAATAAATAAATGGTAAAACTAAAATAAGATTAAATAAAAAAAAAAATGGTAAGAATAAAATAAATAAATAAATGTAAAAGATAAATAAAAATCGTAAAGAAATGTATAAAATAAAAAAATGGTAAATAAATAAAAGTAAAAAAAAATGATGAAAATGTATATAAATAAAAAAAATGTTAAAGAAAGAAAGAAAATTGTAAAAATATAAATAATCAAAAATTGGGTAAAAAAAAAAATGAATGAATAAAAAAAAAATGGTAGAAAATGTATAAATAAAAAAAATAGTAAATAATGAATAAATTTTAAAATGGCAAAAAATGAATAGAAAAAAATGGTAAAAAATAAAATAGGAATGTAAATAAAATAAGAAAAAAAAAAATAGTAATAAAAATATAAAGAAAAGCAATTCTGCAAATCCATATCTGAACAAAGAGTAGCCTATTTTTTAAAAATATTTTGAGATTTATTAAAATCATCTCCAGGAAATTACTATGAAATAATGATTGATTTAGATGTCTTAAATCCAAAGAATATTACAAAACGCAAATTTTGATGAGTTTTCTTAGATAAGATTAAATCTCAGGCAGGAAATAATGAAAAAGAAATCCAAATTCATACTGTAGTAATAAGTATAAAATTCAGAATAGACATGTATGGCAGGGATACATATATAGGACTTGTGTGTGTGTGTATATATATATTTATTGATTGATGTCCAGGATAGAATTTATATATATATATATATATATATATATATATATATATATATATATATATATATATATATATTACACTGGCTCCGACGATCCTCGGCTGAAACTCAAGTAGGTTTGCTACAACTATATCAATTTTCTAAACCAGCTCTACAAATGTATTGACCACTTTCATTTACAATTATGACTTATCTGGTTAATTATTTTTTTTATTAGCAGATAAAATTGAGACTTGCTCAATTTTTTGCTTTCTCCATTAGGTCACCCTCTTTTTATATACGCGTGTGTGTGTGTGTGTACTTATTTATATATATATATATATATATATATAATATATATGATACTTTATAGTTTAAACATTCGGAGATATTTTCCTTTTAGATAGAATCATAATCTTTATTGATATTGTTCACAATGCAAACAAGTCTTCTTATTGTATTTGATAGACAAAGAAAATCTTTTATTCAACTTTTCAATGTTTTTAGGTATAGAAATGCCATTCATGAGAAAAGAAAAAGCGTTTAAACATTTTAATGTTTAAATAGAATTTTGAGTTGTTTCTACACATACTGTTAAAATCCGAGATCATTCGAACAAAAATTGTCAAGTTGTTAGATTACAAAATGATATCAAATTTTCTGAAACACCTAGTACATCTCAAATAATATCAAATTTTAATAGAATGTGTAGAAACAATTCAAAATACTAATGTTTAATGCTTTTTTCTTTTCGGGTATAAAAATGCCATTCACTGGAAAAGAAAAGGCGTTTAAACATTAAACATAGAATTTCGAGTTGTTTCTATATACTTTTAAAATCCAAGATCATTTGAATGAGAATTGGTAATGTTATTAGATTATGAAATGATATCATTTTTTCTGAAACATCAAATGAAGTAAGTAAAGTCGTCAGGGCGGTAATGTCATCAGCCAGACAGCAAGGGAGTCTATAACCTTTTCACTAGCGCTAGACCAAGGAGATTATTTCGGCATCTGAGGTGGAGTGCCACACCTACCATCAGCTCCTCACTTTACCACACAGATCCCTGAGCTACTCATACGCTTAGTTGGCGAGGGCCAGTATCGAACATGGAACCTTGTGGTTCCTAGCTGAACTGAGCTAAATTTTTTCTATTTTCAGATTTTTTCTATCATTTAAAAATGCTACTTCCCAAGTTTTGAATCTTAATGGAGATTCGTTTCCGGTTTTTGTCTGTAACAAAAACTATGTCACTGCTTACATTACATTACCCAAAATCATCATAACACAGAATAAATACACTCAAAATTTGAACATGCAACATTAGACAGTCCTCATTGTTTTTTAAAACAAGTTTTAATAAATACATAACTGGTATTATATATCTATATATAGTTTGTTTTATTTTAATACATATTCAAATTGTTTTATTTTTTAATCCTTTAATGAATTTGATGATTTTACTTACTTGGAGTACAAACTCGCTGACATTGAATTTTTAAATCCCACCCCTCAGGCAATATGTTTCAAAAATCTAGAACGGAGGGTGTTTTTTTATTTTGCTAGTATGTTTAATGGAGATTTCTTATACTCCCTTAATCCTTATATAAATTCATGAAAAGTAACAAGAAAAGCAGAATAATTACTTACAAACCTTTATAAAGGTTTTAAGTAATTATTCCTATCTAATACAAATTATTTGTACACACAGTTTCCAGTATTCATAAAACTAAGAATTTATGGACAATTAAATGTAGTTCACAATCATTTCAAACACATAAACACTTCATATATAGTTGCAATATCAATGTTTTAAGAGCCAATGTATCAATGTAGTTTAATTTTATTCTAAAATTATCATACACAAATCAATTTCAGCGATAAATGGTACCCTAACCTAATTAATGGTAATTTGCTGACAATTATATATCTTCAATTAATTATTCCTACTTAATATTAATAATTTACCAACCTTTATATGGCTTTGAGTAATTATTTCTAATACAAATAATTTCTACACATGGGTTTTCAGTATTCCTAAATATTAATAATTTGCAAGCAATTAAGTACAGCTCACAATTATTTTACACAGTTAAACACTTAATAATTAGTTACAATGTTAATGTTGTAAAAAACAGTGTATTGATATAGTTCAAAATCATTTTAGACAGATAAACACTTCATACTTAGTTGCAATATCAATTTATTAAGAGCCAATGAAATTAATAATTCATTTGCTCTCAATACATTAATATTGCAACTAAGTTCATATTCATTTTAAACAGGTAAACACATAATTAGTTACAATGTTAATGTTTTAAAAGCTAATCTACTAATGTAGTTCACAATCATTTTAAACATTATCACTATGGGAGTTATTTTCATATTTGACTGGGGAGTTGTCTGCCCATTTTAGTTTCGCTGGTTCCTGCTAGGGGCCTGATCTATTTAAGTGGCTAATTTGAACTTCTTCTCTCTCTTTGCCTGCCAACCTACGAGACACTATGGGTTAGACACGGTCTACCCCTTTCTCGTTGGGGCTTCGGCCCTCAACACTAGCCACTCACTGCTAGTAAATCTCTCTTACAATATGTGACTATCCTTTAGTCATGTATCCGTAACTACGTTTTTATGTACATTTAGGTATCTCTTTGATACCTAAATATCTTGTATTTTACCATTCATGAATGTGTCATTATCTCTACATTTGTATGTACGTTTATGTACACCTCTATGTATTATGTACCCTGTTTATTCTGTGCTGTATATAAAATGTTTTGTCTATCAACCTTTGTTGGAGTTTTATCTTCAAGTATTATCACTTTGAATCTTACATCACAAACAGATCTATTTGACCCAGAAATGGGACCCCCAACACGTACTACCACTCCGAATCAGAGTGAAACCGGATATATTAGTAATAAAAGAATGACTGCTCTCCAATAGTGAGGACACAGTTAATGTAGGAAAAAAAAATGACTTGATTCGAGGTGTCCCATATAGATATTGATGTGCCATAAATCATTCCCAGTAAAAATGAGACTCATAAAAGTCAATTTATAGAGTGCAATTAAGTGAAAATAGTTAAGTATAAAAATACCTATAAGTGTTGCATCGACAGACAATTAAACAAAAGAACTAATCAAAGTCAAAAATGAATAAATAGATAAATAAGAAAATAAAGATATTAAAAAAAGAAAGAAAGAAAAAAATAATCAAGATAATGATCAGTTCATTATTAAATCAGACACTAACGAGGAAGGCAAGAAAATTACTTAAAGATGGTTCACGTATAATTACATCAGAGAAGAAGCAATAATGATAACAAAAGAGGAAGAGAGAGAATTCTTTGTAAAAGAAAGGTGACTGACATAAAATGGTTTGAAAATTATTTGAAGGAAGTGCAAAGTTGTTGGGTTATTTTTTGTTGTTTTTTTTTCGGGGGGGGGGGGGGGTTTAAAGAGCTAATCAACTTTTTTTCTTTTTTCTCCTTCCATTTATTTGTCTCTGCACCACACAAAAGGCTTTCAAAAATTTTCCCCTTTGTGATATCCAAATTTTCTACAAATTACATGCACTTAACACAACAAAGAGGGCAGTCACTTCACATTTTGGCAATATACACACACAACAAAGTGCACCTTTTAAATATGACAAGTTCCACAATGCAGACAGAAATAATAAACAGAAATCGCTGACAAAACAAAAAGGGTTGATATTTCTGTTGATTGATTGGCTTTAACTTCTTAACCCATAATTTTGATTTTTCAGACTGTTTTCCTTGTCTTTATTTTGGTATGTAAAGTCATATTTAGGGCGCTGTATCTTCACCCCTCTTGGCTGGGCAGTAGGATACACCACCAACTGGGATAAAATCCCACAAATGGGGCCCACCTGTTGGTTGTGGGTGGTGACTCATGATGCGCAAGTCCATGATATCCAACACTCCACTTTGGCCCTTACTTCAGTTAGATGGGAGTGTGGATTAGGTTTGGTTTGTTTTGTTTTATGGCATATCAACCTCAGTGGGTCATTTAATGCCAATAAAGTTTTGAAATAAATCAATTCTTAATGGATAATACAATTTTTTTATAAATATATTTTTCTATTTAACCCATAGATATACCCTAACAGGTACTACCACTCCGGGTCAGAGTGGACCAGGGAGCAATGGTGATGAAGGGGTGCTCCACATTCCCCAAACCTCCAAAACTGGAACCTCACCATCAGATAGAGTTTAACGTCATTCCCAGGACATTTAGACCCGCAGCCACCGCCTTCTAGCACCCATATGATAAAAAGGGGTTGGGGGGAGTGTGGAGTACTCATTTATCGCTATTACTCCCAGGTCCACTCTGACCCATAGTGGTAGTACATGTTAGGGAACCATCTAAGGGTTAAATAGAAAAGAATGTGTTTAAGACAATTGAGTTTTAAAAAATGTTGAATACTCATCAAGAACGAATAAAACAAAATGTCTTCGGTATGAAATAACCCAACAAGGGTTGACATGTTGTATAATCCAACCAGCCAACCACTGTATCGACCGGACTTCCTCAGGTGTTCCCTGTGTATCTGAGCATAGTAATGACCCAACCTGGGGAAATCAATTTGAATAGATTGACTGTTGAACAAACAAGGTGTCAAAGAACTTTTGAAGATCTCATTCAAATTATGATGTCATTCTTTTAGCAATGAGGATAGAAGTTTGAAAAAAAAAAAAAAAAAAGTTCAATTAAATAAATAAATAGTTTTAAATTTATGTCAAAAATCAATCACCCATTTAAAATGAAAGCGATTCCAGGTTAATAAATGCCCTCTCACAAGATCAAATATATAATGTAACATAACACAGGAGTGACCTACTGTCGGTATCAGCTGTACAGTGATAGTCTATCCTCTTTTTGCTAGCCCTAGATTAGTAAGATGGTTTTTGCATCTGAGGTGGATTGCCACACCTAGCATCAGCTTCCCAATTTACTACACAGATACAAGCCGTGCTACTTATGCGCTAACTTGGTGAGGGTCGGTACTGAACATTGTGGTTCCAAGCCAGATGCTCTACCGACTTAGTGAATCTTATATCAAAATCACAAACTTTTTTTTTTTTTTGTGGAATAACATCACTTTCTTAAATTCCTTAATGTAAATAAAAAGGCAAAATTTTAGTTTTTATCAATTTAAGTGTTATCTGTTATCTACAGAAATGACAATTTCTATCTGTATTTAACCCTAACCACCATAAACATACCTAGCAAAAAAATCAAAAAAATCTAGAATTATACTAAGACATTGTTGGACAAACACACACAAAGAATTCAAAGGAAGATATTACCAAGCACACAACAGAATGAACAGATCCTAGCCACAGCTTAACAGCACCAGGAGTCCTGCTTTCAGAAATCCGACGAAGGGATTTTTATCCCAAAATATTAAGAAAATAAATCAAAGGGTAAATGAACAACATAGCTCATTTTTCTTTAGACTTGCATTGTGATAGCATTCAAAACCAACCACCAAACCAAGCTTCAAGCAAATTATTTAAAAAAAATTATAAAACTCTTTCTAGTAAAAGTTGCTATTTAAAATCCAGTACGGAACTGAGAATAACCTCATTTCCTGGGTATTACTAAGTACTGCAGCTAATAAATAAATAAATAAATAAAAAAACTTTAAATTCATGTCAAAAATCGATCACCAATTTATAATGAAAGTGATCCCAGGTTAATAGATGCTTGCACACAACGATCAAATATCAAACGCTGCTGCTGCTTTTGAATATCCCCAGATAATTACCAAGTTCAAGCGTATGAATTTCGTATTACTATCTTTTCTTCCTGTGATATTTAACAAGAAATGCTAAACTCTTGAGTTTACATTAATTAAGAATATTCTTCTATTTTAACACATTGAGACGAGACGCAAATTAAATTAGCGAGTTCGGGTCCGTGTAGGAACAATGAAGTTTTCCAATTATTTGCTTCTCTAAATAAACCTTGTGTCACTCGCCATATTCAGAGTTCAAATTATAAATTGCATAAACTGATAACATTGTTTTTCAATTGGTGGTTAATCAAATTAGCACTATCTTGTATTATGAGAGAGATATCATCCTTTAACAGTGAATAATTTTGATGCCCTCTGTTATGATAATTTAAAAAAAAAAAAAAAAAAAAAAAAACACAAAAAAAAAACACAAAAAAAAAAAAAAAAAACTTTGATAATAGTAGCAAAACTGACCAATTAGTCCTTCTATTCAATGTGGTACAAAAGTGAGAAGCTGAAGGTAGGTGTGGCGCTCCACCTCAGATGGCAAAACAATCTCCTTGGTCTAGCGCTATTGAAAAGGGGATGGACTCACTCACTCACTATCTGGCTGGCTGATACCGACTTTAGGCCAGCCCGTTGACTCAACAAGACCTGTAAATATTTCAAAGTCTCATTCTTCCAAACCATTACAAGCCGAATTACTCAGTCGGAGATAGAGAGAGAAAAAAAAATTTTTTAAAGTTTGATAATAGTAGCAGAATTGACCAATTTAGTCAGTGTTTGTTTTGTTTGTTGGATTTTATGGCATCTCATTGGGTTATTTTATGCCAAAGACGTTTTGTTCTATTCATGCTTGATAGGTATTCTATATTTTTTTAACTAAATTTTTTTCAAATAATTATCTTTCCCTATCTCTCTTCTTTCTTTCTTATATTTTTTGTGTAACATGTCCTTTTTCTTTCCTTTTTTTCTTTATAAGAATGGAATGATAATAGTAGCAGAACTGACCAATTAGTCCTTCTATTCAATGTGGTAAAGACCTGTAAATATTTCAAAGTCTCATTCTTCCAAACCATTACAAGCCAAATTACCCACTTGGAGATAGAAAAAAAAAAAGTTTGATAATAGTAGCAGAATTGACCAATTAGTGTTTGTTGGATTTTACGGCATATCCATTGGGTTATTTTATGCCAAAGACGTTTTGTTCTATTTATGCTTGATAGGTACAGTAAGGCGATTTGGCAATTTTGATTTCAGTAACAATTTCATTTTTTTCCCTTGATACCAGTTTCTACAGTTCAGTTTTTAATTTACTATTTTTTTTCCTAAGGAAACCATTAATTCTCTTGTGCAATGATGATTGGTGCAAGACTTCATTTATTTATTTTTATTACAAAAAGTGTTTTTTTAAACATTTACCTTCAATAACTGAAACAAATAGATTTCAGGCATCATGTGGTATCACCCATTTTTTTAAAATTTTATTTGAAAGGATTCTATGCTAATATAAAAGATTTCAAAAATGTCATTTTTTTCCCTATTTATTTTGTAAACAAATAGATTTCACATTTATTTTCTAAAAAAAATACTCAATGTTTTATATTATTTTTGTTCAATCTTTTCCCCTTACAACAGTATAAATGTTGATAAAATTTAATTTTATTAAAATCTGAAAGTCTTTTTCAACAGTTATGATTCTTGGATATGGTTTCTTAGTAGTAATAGTAAAACTACACCAAACAGTTTTGGTTTTGTAAAATATTTCGGTGTGCAGATTAAATTAAAAAAAAAAAAAAAAAAATTGTTTTTTTCAGTTAAACCACCCATCTCTATTGATAGGTATTTAAAACTTTTTAAAAAATTGTATTTCTTTTAAATACATTTTTTAAACTCCTTTTTTCTATTTAACTCTTAAAGTCCTATACCACCTCATTCCACCCAGCCGGAATTCTCCGTCATTTTCCTAATCTGTCCCAAACAATAGCCTTTATTTAAATGTAATATTAAACATATCTAGAAATCTTTGATTTAAGGGAAATAACAGGTAACTTTAGATGCAAAGGTAATTTTTAGCCATTTTTTTTCTATATCCTTATAGGAATGCTCTGGACTTAGAAAACAGGATGTTAAGAGTTAACCCATAGATGGGACCCTAACAGGTACTACTACTCTGCATCAGAGTGGACCCGGGAGTAATGGTGATGAAGGGGTACTCCACACTTCCAGAGTTCTAGAATTGGAACTTCACCATTAGATGCAGTTTAACATTAGTCTTTCTATTCAGAGTGCAACAAGATGTGTAAATATTTCAAAGCCTTGTTCTTCCAAACCATTACAATTACTCGGTCGAAGATACCCCCCCCCCAAAAAAAAACAACACCTTATTAACTAACAATGGTGGTGACTCTTGTCAATGTCTGTTATTGTAACTACAATTCTTTTAAAACAACTTGTATGCATTAATGAAACAGTCAAGGTTCACAAAGAGGGTGACAGCTTTTTTGCTGCTTCTACCAGGGTAGATTACGTAGCTATGAAAGTGTTATTTTGCTAAGGGCTTATTCATTCCTCTCCATAGATGGTATGACAGTAATAGATTTTTTGTCAAGAGGTCTCATAATGAGATATGTAGTTTACCCATTGACATCTCAACCTATCTAGGGTTATCTTATGCCAAGAGGTTAGAGAATTGCATTCATTGTACAATTACTCAAAAGATAAACCAACAATGGCTGTGACTTTTGTCAATTGGTCCGTTATGGTAACTGCAATTCTTTTAAAACAACTTGAATGCATTGATGAAACTGTCAAGGCTGACAAAGGGGGTGACAGCTTTTCTGCTGCTTCTACAGTTGGATAGTCTTTCTATTTTGTATTTATCCAACCCTTCTACCACAGGTTGGAGGGGACACAAGATCGATTTTGTTTTTTAAAAGATTGTTTGAATTCAGTTTTCCTTCTAGACTGGTTGCCTTACCAAGGATTTTACAAGTCATTTTGCTGGGATGGAGGGAATGACTGAAAATAATTTATGGCACATCAATATCTATATGGAACACCTCACATGAAGTCATTTCTTCCAGCTTTAACCATGTCCTGGGTATGAAAGTACAGAGTCATTCTTTCATTGCCATTACTCCCAGGTCGACTACCAGAGTAGTAGTACATGTTTAGGCTCCATTTATGGCTCAAATAGATCTGTTTGTAAATTATTCGCGTTAGATAGGAACATTTGATATCCTAACTGTGTGTAAAAAAACTCTGAAGAAACTACGCATATTTTCCCAGTCATTTAATGCTGAATGAAGTCATTTTTGATATTCGGTTTCTTACAGTACCTGCTGTTGATTAAATGGTGACCCATCTAACTATTGAACAGGCTCCTTGCTGCTTAACTTCAGTGATCTAACAAGAACCAGTGCTTTCAACATGACTTGACCATAAGTCACATAAAATCTATCATTATACTAAAGCTGAGTGAATCAATGATTGTTTGCTAAAGGCTTTTTTCTATTTAGTTTAATGACACAAAATACATCCAAAAA
>CM042160.1:51583273-51585773 GCA_023376005.1 Doryteuthis pealeii | reverse complement strand
AACCCAAACATGATTTTAAATGTTGGCTCAACATCGAGAATTAATTGAATGCTCAATTAATTTCATCTTCATTACAGTATTAATGAAAATTTTCAAATGAGCCATATTCGCAATATAAAACAAGGGGGAAAAAAAATTGTTCAAGCAAGCACTTGTTTGTCTTCATCCACTGCACACAAACTCAGATCCCCCCCTACCCCACCCAGGATTCTTCTGCATAATTCAATTACTCCTGAAATTCGTTTAAAATAATAAAATAAGAATAAAATTAAACACACACACGAGACCGAGCAGAGGAAAATTAGGTCAACCCTTGTAGAAAATCAGGTGACCTTTTTATTCTTGAATGTCAACAGGTTAATGAATAGGAGACTACTCCTCTAATTCCTTCTGGCTATTTAAGTTCATTTCAACTCAATACAAAAAAAAGTTTAAAAATAATAATACCATCCAAAAATCATGCAAACAATTTCCAATCAGTCAGAAAGTTTGGATTATTTAGATTATTCGGACTATTGTCCTCATCTTTACTGTTATATACACAACATTTCAGCCGATGTGCCCTCGAGCCTTCTTCAAGTATTTCTTGTCAGACTCAGTAACCTTCTCTTCAAACTCAGGAGCCCTCCTGTCGTAATCAGGAGCCTTCACAGAACTTTGAACCAAATCCACAGGAATAGATTGTTCTCATTCCATTAACCATGACCGGTACAAGTGTTAAGCTATGTTAAGTATTCTATGTTATCACTCTTGGCCAGGATTGAACCTGCAGCCTAGAGATGATTGTTACTTAGAACTGTATTAACTCAATGCTTATATTGTTGTGGCAGGTGTCCAAAAATTTAGAGAAATAGTCAGAAATCTTTAGAAATATTTTCATTGGATATTTCTTATCAAGATTTGTTATTAACTTCAAATGTATAAAAAGACCAGCAACAGTTTTAAGTCAAATGTTCTCAAGTCGGGATACTGTGGTAGAGAAATCTACTTCATCGTTGATGAATACAATAAATCATTATTCAATTGCATTGGTAAAACCTCATTTGAAATTTGCTAATGTGGTTTGGAGTCCAAGACTAATCAAGGACATAAAACTCATGGGGGGGGGTCAAAGGAGAGCTACTAAAGTAATGAATGATTTAAAAAAAACTTTTGTATGAAGAAAGACTTAGGAACATTAACTTACCAAGTTTTGTTTATCAACATACAAGAGGGGATATGATTGAAGTCTACAAATATACACATGGATTTTATTCAACGAACTAAACATTGCTCAAAATATCGATACCAGGGGACATAAATTAAAACTCTTTAAAAAATTTTGTAAAGCAAACGCAAGACAAAATTATTTTAGTAACAGAGTGGTGAATACATGGAATAAACTACCATCATCAATAGTGAATGTCCCATCTCTAAACTCCTTTAATGCAATGTTAGATAATCTGTGAAAAGATTATAAATATTCTGTGGAATTAAGATGAATGTTTATAAGGAACAACTGACAGGTCTCAGACCTAATATACTAGCTGTAAAGATATTATTATTGTTGGTTGAATTTTATGGCATGCCAACCCTTATTGGGTCATTTTATGCTGAAGACGTTTTTGTTTTTTTCATTCTTTTCTTTTCAAAACATATTTTTTAGAACTCATTTTGTTCTATTTAAACCATAGATTGGACCCTAACTCCGGGTCAGAGTGGACTTGGAAGTAATGGTGATGAAGGGGTACTCCACATAAATCAAGATTATTATACTTTCTACATATTGAAGAAATCCGCAATAGCTCTTAAGTAACCATACCAAACAATTATTAAATAACCATACTGTGATATATCTACAGGTCCTGTTAGAATAATTTCAGGTTTTTGCTTTTTTTTTTTTTTTGCATTATTACATAACTATAAAGGCAGCAAACCCCCTAACATGTATTTAATTTACTATTTAAAAGCGTTGATAAATTGTCCTAAAATTATTCGCTGGAAGGATTGCTTAAAGGAAGGACGGATCAACAGACAAAGATAATACAACTTTCTACTTCAAGACAGGATCAACTTATGATACAACTCCTACTTTGAGGATAGATCAACAGACAAGGATTAAAACTGATACTACATCTTTCTACTTCAAGAAAATAAACTTTATGCCACAAAGGATCTCCACTTTAAAACTGCCTTCAACTACAGCCCTAAAATGGGCACCTGAATCTTAACACCTTGACATTATAACTATTTCATTTATCTAAGTGTCTAATAAGAATAAAGAATAAACCTTTTCTTGAATATATCACTATGGTATGCCATATTTGCTGTGTTATGTAAACACAGAAAAATTGGATCTTTACAATAAAGATAACAAATTCAATAAATATGAGATTTTAAAGAAGGTTACAGTTATCAACAAAATTTGGTTTTATATTACATTGCTAACCTATTTACCAGCCACCTTTTTTTATTTTTTATTTAAAAAAGAATTTTTAAATTTGAATTATATGAACACATG
>CM042160.1:51568273-51578273 GCA_023376005.1 Doryteuthis pealeii | reverse complement strand
TGTTATAACAAGTGCTACTTTCATTTGATACTTGTTATACTGTTGTATATGGCAGTTAAGCTACCGACCGTGTTATGTTTTTTTTATTATTAAAAACTTGTACGCCACTGATGAGCAAAGAAAATAACTTTTAGGAACAACAACAATTTGTTGTTCTCTAATTAATTTCAACTGTAAACAGATCTCATCTATCTCTTTAAAAAAATGTCTCCATTACAATAATATAATAAAGTCAGAAGTGTGGCCTATTGTCAGTATCAGCTGGACGGCAAGGGAGTCTATCCCCTTTTCACTAGCACTAAACTAATTAATTTCAACTGTAAACAGATCTCATCTATCACTTTAAAAAAAAATGTCTATTACTACTAGCAAAAAAAGAATAAATAAAACACCCTCCAAGTGGTGTAAAAATTAATTTTTCAAAGATATTGCCTGAGGGGGTAGGAGTTGAAAATTCAATGTCAGAGTTTTTGTACTATAAGTAAGTAAAATCATCAGATGTATTAAAAGGAGTAAAAAAATAAAACAATTTGAAATCGAAACTTATTTCTGATAACTTTAAATATATATTAGAATAAAACAAACTATATATAGATATATAAATACCGGGCATGTATTTATCAAAACTTGTTTTAAAAAACAATGATGACCGTCTAAGGTTGCATGCACAAATTTTGAGTGTATTTATTCTATATTATGATGATTTTTGGGTAATGTGACAAGCAGTGATGTAGTTTCGGTTACAGACCTAATCTCCATTATTAATAGATATAATAAAATCAGCAGTGTGGCCTATTGTCGGTATTAGCCGGACAACGAGGGAGTCTAACCCCTTTTCACTAGCACTAAACCAGGGAGATTGTTTTGTTGAGGTGGAATGCCACACCTACTCTCAGCACCACATTTTATCACACAGATTAGATTAGCCAAGCTGTGCTCTTCATATGTTGAGTTGGCAATGATAGTTATTGAACCCAGGGATATGTAGAGCATTAGCTAGGGAATTGCAAGGTACTGAGTTTGATACTATAGGATAGGAAACTGACCAAGTCTTTGTTGTTCATATTGTGATAGTGAGGGACCCCAAGTCCCTATTGCAAAGTATCACATGCAACCCCCCCAACCCCCGCCCCCGTCCAGGACAAACCAAAAGACAAATAGTTATCAATCCCGTAGATACAGGTGTATTCTCTAACGCTGTTTGGCTTCTTTTAGTTCTTTGTGGGGATTGACTCACAGCTTCAGCCAAACCCTGCAGCTGACCAATCTCATCGGAAAAGAATCTACACAATGTGGGGGTGGAGTCGTGTAACAGGTAAAACTGGGCAGGCTGCAAGGATAACTGCTACAGTTTTAAAATTAAACAAATTTTGTGGTGAAAAAAAAAAATTTTTTAAATTAACATTTTGCAAATATTGACTAAGATCGGCTTAAAATTATTTTTCTTCTTTTTTCTTTTGTTTCTTCTTCTTGGGCTCTTCCTAATCAGACCCACTCTGGGAGACCAGCTTTAAAAAAGTCTAGAAAGGAACAAGTCATTGTGCCCTGATTACGCATTGGTCACACAAGACTAACACACTCCTATATATATTTACCAACCCTTCCGCACGAGCAGGATGCGACACAAGGTCAATTTCTTAAGCGGAGTTTAACAGGTTTGAATTCGGAGTTTTCCTTCTCCTAGACCGGTTGCCTAACCAAGGTTAAAGAGCCCAGTCTGCCTTACTATTTGCCCATAGCTGGAGGGAGAGTAGGATTCATACCTTTCCCAAGGGTATTAGCGCTAAGTGAAATGTAAGTACCACGTCCAGGAACTAACGCACTCCTATATACTCAAACAAGAACAACAACCACAGTGTGAAACCTGTTAAACACTCATAGAATGTAGGGTTTTTGCTCACACCAGTTATTTTAATGCAAACAATATGAAAGATCTATTTGAAAAAATCAACATAGAAGACATTCTGTCCTTTTTGAAGGAATTATACCATTAGAACATGGACATGAACCTAATCAATACCATGTAACATGATCCCCAATGATGCTAACACATTGTCAAAAACAATTACTACAAAAGTGTAAATATAGATACAAAACATAACTTCCTAACCGATAGGCATGACACAACCCCAGATGGGTTGATATGCCGTTAAAAATCAATCGATCAAACAAATAACCAACCAACTTCTTCGGAAACCACATAGCCTAGTTGGCCACCCTGTCGGCTGGGGCATTAGAATGCACTGACTGCACCTCTGCAGAGGGGTAAGACTCCCCCAATGGGGCCACCTGTTGGCCGTGGGTGGCGACCCGTGATGCTTAAGGATAGCCCAGGTGGATGAGCAGTTCATGACATGCAATACTCCACTTTGGCCCTATCTTGGGTTAGACGGGCGGTCGGAGAGGCCCCCTCCGATCAATCGGCTGGTCACGTCAAGCCCTAGCACCTATATGATTTTCCCAACCCTATTGCTCTTATGGCAAGCCCCAACCCCTTTTTATCATATGGGTGCTAGAAGGCGGTGACTGCGGGTCTACATGTCCTGGGAAGGATGTTAAACTATCTGATGGTGAGGTTCCAGTTTTGGAGGTTTGGGGAATGTGGAGCACCCCATTCATCACCATTGCTCCCTGGTTCACTCTGACCCAGAGTGGTAGTACCTGTTAAGGTCCCGTCTATGGGTTAAATAGAAAAATGTATTTATAAAAAAATTGTATTATCCATTAAGAATTGATTTATTTCAAAACTTTATCGGCATTAAATGACCCACTGAGGTTGATATGCCGTCAAACAAAAACAAACAAACAAACAAAGCCTAGGTGGGTTGATATGAAGGATGTGCTGTTGCCCAAGCAGCAGATCCACCCTATCTATTCTGCTGCTGTGGTCCAAAGAAAAGGTAAAGAACCAATGCAGATTGGTAATAGCAGTGTTACAGGCGTTGCTGTGTAACACTGAAGTTCAGCATTAGTCCAACTTAGAGGACTCCAGCCCCAGATTTGTTCTCGGTGTTTACTCACCATAGAATAGATTGGTTGAAACATCCAGGACATCAGCCCCTATACCACCTGATGAAGGTCATAGAATAGATTGGCCGAAATGTGATAAAAGCTATATAAAAAGAATCAGATCAATACTCTTAGAACATATCAAATTTACAGAGGCTAAAAGAATTGTAAACATTTTTGAATATTATTATAATGGAGATTGTGCGTTTGGCTGTAACCGAAACTATATCACTACTCAAGTCACAATTCCCTTAGTTATTTACATCACTTTCTACATGATTATATTTTTATTCTAAACCTCAATAAAATTGTTTTACATTATTTATACTGTTGGCCATATCTACATACTAATAACATGCAATTGTATTTATATATACAACAAAATAGCGGTTTACAGATTGAACGGGGAAAGCTTATTTGCATATTGATATTAAAAATTTGATTTTAATAAATATGTGCTTAGTATTAATGATTTCTAATAGTTTGGTTTTATCTTAATGAACAGGAGCAAAAATCTCAGAGATTAATCTTAAAAGAAATCCATTAACAAGAAGAAATAACTATAATTTAATTCTTTATTTCCTAATTTAACTATATAAGTTAAATTAAGAAAAATTAGCACTAAAAGAAAGGAATGATGGAAGAGTAAGTTCCAGTTGTTCTATTTTTAGATTATCCCTGCTCTGTTTCAAATCTTTTTATCTGCATTCTTATTTAGTTTCATTAGTCTCTAATTTGCTATAATATTTTATTACATTAAAACTTAAATACTTGCAACCGGCAGGGGGTGCATATATTTGCTAGTTATATTAATTGGGAAAGAGAATTTTTTGATTTCGTTACCATAGTTAGTTGAAATGCCATTAGATCGTAAAGGATATCAACAGTATCAAGGAAGTTACATTAGTGCCATGTTTTTTTTTTGTTGTTTTTTTTTTACAATAGTCATTACTATCTTTTACTTTTTATTCTTTTTATGAGGTCTGTCTTATTTTGCCTTCATACCCTTTTGCTAAATAACAAGTCTTATTCCGACAGGTTATTTAACAAAAGCCCCCCACCCCCAATGGGGCCATCTGTTGGCCATGGGTGGTGACCAGTGATGCTTAAGGATGGAATCCTGGTAGCTGAGCAGTCCATGACATGTAATATTCCACTCTCTGACCGCTAGACAGGCGGTCAGAGAGGCCCCTTCCAATCAATCTGCTGGTGTCATTAAGCCCTAGCACTTATATGATTGTTCCAACCCTATTGGCCTTATGGAAATCTCCAAACTCTTTTTATCGTATATGTGCTAGAAGACTGTGGCTAAGGGTCTTAGTGTCCTAGGTATGACGTTAAACTGCATCTAGTGGTGAGGTTCCGATTTTGGAGCTCTAGGGAGTGTGGAGTACTCCTTCATCACTATTACCTCCAGGTTTAATCTGACACAGAGTGGTAGTACCTGTTAGGGTCCCATTTATGAGTTAAATAGATCAAAAAATTTAGTTAAAAAAATGTTTTAAAATTTTAAAAATTTGAATACCCAACAAAAATGAATAAAATAACCAAAGAAGGGTTGAGATGCCGTAAAATTCAACCAACCAAAGGGTATGAAGACAAAATAAAACAAAGGTAAAGCCGATGTGATTTTCAAAAACTTAGTTTGAAAATCACATAGGTGAGAAACTGTCAGTTACAAATCACCATTGACTCCATGTCCTCACTAGCCTAAATTATATATATATATATATATATATATATATATATATATCTTATTATAATGGAGATTGTGTGTTTTTCTGTCTGTAACCGAAACTATATTACTACTCAAGTCACAATTTCCTTAATTATTTACGTCAAATTCTCCATGATTTCATTCTTTTAAACCTTCAGTTATTAATAAAATTGTTTTACATTATTAATACTGTTGACCATATCTACGTACTAATAACATGCAATTGTATTTATATATACAACAAAATAGCGGTTTACAGTTTGAACGAGAAGGCTAATTTGCATATTGATATTTACAATTTTTTTTTTAATAAATATGTGCTTGGTATTATTGATTTCTAATTTTTTGGTTTTATCTTAAGAAATATAAACAAAAAATCTCGTGGATAAATCTTAAAAGAAATTTATTTACAAGAAGAAATAACTGTAATATTATCCTTTACTTCCTATTTTAACTAAATAGTTAAAATTAGGAAAAATTTACCAATGAAAGAGGGGAGTAATGGAAAATGATGGAATAGTTAGTTTCAAAGTTGTTCTATTTTTCGATTATACCCCCCTCTGTTTGCAGATCTTTTATCTGCATTCTTAGTCAGTTTCATTAGCCTTCTAATTTAATATGATATTTTTATTATATCAAAACTTAAATACTTGCACCCGGAGGGTGCATATATTTGCTAGTATAATAATGAACCTCTGTTGTTTACAGATTTAATCTCTCTAGTGATCCTCAAATATATACACAGACTTATGTATTTACCAGTAAAAAACACCACTTCTTAATGGCAGCTGTTGATGGCTGAGAGGTTAACAAGCCGGATGGATGAAAATTCAGTTGTGTTTCACTCCTGGTCAAAAGTAGTTGCTGTGTCTAGCCACACTGATGAGACATGAAAATGACAAAAACACGGTATCCGTGGAGGACTTATATATATATATATATATATATATATATATATATATAATTAATTTAAAATAATATCTACTCAATTTTTAATATGAGAAAAAATATTAGTGAAGCTAATCTCAAATCCTCTACCAATTTTTCAGTAATGCAAAATACAAAACAGAAAAGGGTAATTTATGAGGAAGTGCGTCCCGGTCTCCTGCCTCAAGAGTTGCTGCCCGGTGACTATTAAAATAACGACCCAGCTCAGTCTATTCAAAACTATCCATCTTCATATCTATCTATCTCAATTTGTTCATATTTATCTATATTACTTTAAATACTAAGATTTTTTTTTTATTCATGTTTGTTTAATGTATTGTTTTTTAGTTTAAAATTAACAAAGAATTATGACAAAAAAAAAAGAAGCGACCCCCCCCCCCCAATACATTTACTTGTCGAAAATACTATCTACCTCCATTTGTTTCGTATCTATCTATATTATTTTTGTTTATCTATCTATCTATCTATCTATCTCAGTCTATTCAAAACTATATATCCATCTTCATATCTAAACAAGAATTACGACAAATTAAACAAGAATTACGACGAGCTGGGGTTGTTATTTTGATAGTCACCGGGACGCACTTCCTCATAAATTACCCCAGAAAAACAACCAAGTGTTAAAATTCTATAGAGTTGTTATTCTACAGTGGTAACTTACTATTTAATTTCCCCAATTTGACAAGAAAATCATCCAAGATTTCTAAGTTGATGTGAAGTTGTGGCAATTGTAGACGCCCCGACTTCCCACCAGGGAATTTTCTTTCTTTTTCTAATTCTACTTTATTCATTTACCCATTTTTCTGGTAATTAACAAGTTCCATTGTCTTGGATAAATGCCCGTTTATATCACTATCATCAAAGTGGGGTGATTTCCAGAAGAGGCCAGGCACGATTGAAAATATGGTTATTTGTATAACATTAGAGAAATTTTACAAAGGAAAACAAAAAGTTAAAATAAGAGAAGATAGGGACGCATTACACTTGACAAACTACTGACCTTTTTTTTGGCTGTTGTTTGTTTTAAAACATCCAGTATAATACATCAGACATGTTTTTTGTAATGTCAGGCCCCTTAACCTTTACTTTTTTAAAAATTCACATCCAGGATTTGCAATGGCTTTTAACTCTTAACATCCTGTTGAGAATTTTCTTCTAAGTCCAAACCCCAATTTCTATAACCATTTATCAAAAAAATGGCCTTTTCATTTAAAGTTACCTGTTATTTCCCTTAAATCAAAGACTTCTAAATATGTTTAATATTACATTTAAGCAAAGGCTATTGTTTGGGGTAGATTAGGAAAATAAAATGTGACTTCCGGCCGGGTGGAATAAGGTGGTATATGACATTTAAGAGTTAAAATAGTTAGTTGCAGTGATGCTGATAGCCTTTTGATTTAATGCATCCTGGGATGCACATATTTGCTTTGAATGAGTCCCGAGAAATTTGATGGGTCCCAACTAAAGTTTCTTAATAAATTGTAGGGTTTTTATTTATGAACTGTGGAAACAACTAAAGCCGTCTAACTCCTACCTTGTAACCAATCCTGTGTAACTCATTTCTAAGAAACTATTGAAATGTATTGACTGTTAGCTTGATGGGGGAAGAAAAAAAGAAAAACACTGGGATGCATTGATATGATTTTACTGCATCCTTTTAGATTTTTGTGCAGTCAGAGATGCAGGACGCGTACCCATCAACATCTCTGCATCAGATATGTTGTTTTTTTTTTATATCAGAACCCTTTACCTTTACCTTCTTTTTTAAATTCACATGCAAAGTCTTTTTAAAATAGTTGGTTAGTTGGATTCTACAGCATGTCAACCCTTGTTGGGTTATTTTATGCAGAAGATATTTTGTTTGATTCATTCTTGTTGGGTATTTGTTTTTAAACTCAATTTTTTTTTATTAAAGATTTTTTTAATACTCACCTTTTTTTTTATCTATTTAACCCATAGATGGGACCCTAACAGGTACTACTACTCCGGGTCAGGGTGGACCTGGGAATAATGGCAATAAAAGGGTACTTCACAGAACTTCACAATTAAAACTTCACCATTAGATGCAGTTTAATGTCATACCCAGGACAGCTTTTAAAATAGTCTTAACAATAAAATGTTGCAAAAATGACTAATTTCATACCTGCCAAGAGTAGTAAAGTGGGAACTGAATTATATATACTAGCAAATATATGCACCCTCCGGGTGCAAGTATTTAAGTTTTGATATAATAAAATATCATGTTAAATTAGAAAGGCTATGAAACTGAAGAAGGACGCAGATAAAAAGATTTGGAACAGAGGGGGTATGATTGAAAAATAGAACAACTTTTGAAACTAACTATTCCATCATTTTTCATCACTCCCGTCTTTTATTGGTAAATTTTGCTAATTTAACTATTTAGTTAAAATAGGAAGTAAAGAATTATATTACTGTTATTTCTTCTTGTTAATGGATTTCTTTTAAGATTTATCCCCGAGAGATTTTTGCTCATATTCAATAAGATAAACCAAACAATCAGAAATCAATAATACTAAAGCATATATTTATTAAAATCAAATTTTTTAATATCAATATGCAAATTAGCCTTCCTCATCTCATTAAGAAACTTTAGTTAGGACTCATCAAATTTTCTGGGGATCTGTCCAAAGCAAAATATGTGCATCCCAGGACACTTTTGAGACCAATAATTGTGCAAAACAATGATATTATTATTTTAAATAGAAATGATTACTTGAAACCATATATATGTCATAAAAAAAATAGAAACGAAACCAAAAGAAAAGAAATGATATACAATACTTGTGATACGATATACAACTGTGTACAAAAAAAATTCTCAAGAACAACATAAATATAAATATACAATAAACGTGGTTCCCAAAACTCTAGGTACAAAATAACCCTAGAATGGTTTGATATTCCATTAAAATCAATTAACTCAGAATAGTTAACCAAAGATTGAGTAAGCTTGTGTTATATCTACCAGCTGCTTTACTATCTAAGCTACAAGAGCTCATGATATCACAGGAAGTCAAATAACACCTATAAGTAAAGTTGTCGGGGTGGCCTAGAGTCGGTATCAGCCAATCGGTGAGGGAGTCTATCCCCTTTTTTCCCTAGCGCTTAGACCAAGGAGATTGTTTTTGCATCTGAGATGGAGCACCACACCTACCATCAGCTTCTTACTTTACTGCACAGATCCCTGTGCTACTCATACGTTTGATTTGGCGAGGGCCGGTATCGAACTAGGAACCTTGTGGTTTCTAGCCGAACGCTCTATCGACTGAGCAAACCTGAAAACCATCCAATCTCGGATTTATTTTTGCACAACTGATTAACATAATATAATAAAGTGATTGATGTGTAGATTGTCTAGATTACAGTCTAGACGTCTGCACAAACTGATCAATGTATATAATAAAGTGATGGTTGTTGAGATGTCTAGACAAGTGAATGCCAGATTTTGATACTTTTTAAAATAAATATTTTTGGCAAAAGATGTGATTTCAAATGCAAGTACCCTCCTTACTCATCAGACCTTCAACTTCTTGTGCAACTTTTTCTTTGTTTCCTCAATTGAAAATTCATCTCAAGATTTTTGAGGATGTAAAGGAAATTAAAAAGAAATCTGATAGTACAGCATCCCATCATATCAAACGAAGAATTTCAGAATTGCTTTGACATGGGATAAATGTGCTGACAGCCAAGAGGGATTTTTTTTTGAAGAAAATTAATGTTTCATTCATTGTTCATTCCTCTCTTGGTAAATACAGCTTCAGTCTCCATACTTTTCACACACCTCATATTTTGAATAAAATTAACATTTCATTCATTGTTCATTCCTTTCTTGGTAAATTACTTAGGCTAGACGGGGCGTCGAGGAGGCCCCCCTCTGATCAGCCGGCTGTGCATGTCAAGCCCCTAGCACCTCTATGATTGTTTCCAATCCTATTGCCCTTATGGCAAGCTCCAACCCTTTGTTATCATATGGATGCTAGAAAGGCGGTGGCTGAGGGTCTTCATATCCTGGGAATGACGTTAAACTCTATCTGATTGGTGAGGGTTCCAGTTCTGGAGATCTGTGGAATGTAGAGCACCCCTTCATACATCATTTGCTCCCTGGCTCCACTCTGACCTGGAGTGCTAGTACCTGTTAGGTACCATCTATGGGTTAAATAGAAAAACAGATGAACAAAACTGAACCAAAGAAGGAACGTCAAAAACTTTATCGCAAGAATGCCCACTGAAGTTGATATGCCATAAAACAACAAACAACCAAACAAAACTGGTAAATACAGTCAACTCCTATAGTTTCACTCTCTT
>CM042160.1:51533509-51566009 GCA_023376005.1 Doryteuthis pealeii | reverse complement strand
CAAAGAAAAAAAAAAAAGAAAAAAAAAAAACAAAAAAAAAAAACAAAGAAAAAAAAAACAAGAAAAATTCAACAATTATAAAATCAGAAAGTTTTTCCACTAACATCTAAATTCTACTTACAGCACTTGGGTTGCTTTAGTTTGTGTGCGAAAGAGAATCAAGTATTTCTGTGATAGGATTCAATCAAATTTGACAACTAAAGTGTACATATGAAAATTTTATGTACATACATATAAATATCAATGTATATTTTTACATATACAGAGTATAGTCTAAAAAATATATGAAAAACCTTAATTCAATTAAGATTTTTATCTTCACTTAATTATTGACCTTGTGTCATATCCTAATCATGCAGAAGGTGGTATATATAATATATATATGGTTTCAAGTAACTATTATCATTAATACAAATAATTTGACTCCAATAATTATTTCAAGTATTCCTATCTCATCTATATTTAATACTCTTGTTCCTTAATCTTCCAACCGTTATCATCTTGCAACACACTCTGGTTAAAAATGAGACTGTTCAAATTGGCCAAGATGAAATGCAAAAATGTAAATCCTGATTATCTGGTGTCGCTTATCCGCCGAATTCTTATTGCTCTATGAGTGTCATCACCTCAGCTAAATAATGGACCATTCTGTTTTTATTATAAAGAAAGGGAAGAAAAAGGACATGCTACACAGAAATATATAAGAAAGAAAGAGATTAGGACAAAAATAGAGAAAGAGAGTGAGCACACGGAAGCGATAACACAAATCTGTTTCAATTGAACATAATGAAAAGAAAGGAAAGAGTGAGAGAAAGTTAACTCAAAATTATTATACTTTTTACATATTGAACTATTTTTCAATAACTCTTAAGTAAACATATCAAACGTAATAATTAAATTATCATGCTATGGTATATCCACAGGTCCTGCTAATAACAATAATCTTCAAACATATCTATTTAGCTCATAGATGGGACCCTATAACAGGGACTACCACTAACAATTTTCCTTTTTAATTGTGAAACAGAATCAGAAGAGATATTATCAAGGATTATTTATTACCAAACTCTACAGCAAAGAAAATCTTGTAACCAAAAACATTTAGCCATCCAAAAATAATTACACACTTTATATACAATTTCATTTTTTGGTGCAGAATTTCAGTTCAGTATATCTAATAAGGACATTCCTTTTTATAATCTCCTTATATTTGTCAGATTAGATTGGTTTGCAATAACAAAACTGTATGTTATTATTCCTAAAAAGTTCTGTGTCTAGGTTATAATGCTAAACTGCATCTAGTGGTAAATTTTTGGAGCTCTGGAGAGTGTGGGGTACCTCTTCATTGCAATTACCCCAGGTACACTCTGAGCCAGAGTGGTAGTACTGTTAGGGTCTTATCTATGGGTTAAATAAATCAAATTTTTTTTAAAATGTTTTTAAAAAGAAAAGATTGAGTTTTTTAAAAAATTGAACACCCAATAATAATAATAATAATAATAATAATAATAATAATAAATATATATATATATATATATATCATTGAAAGGAAGGAAAATCTCAACACTGTTATTTCATTTGAATAACGGTGTTGAGTTTTTCCTTCCTTTCAAAGATAAATATTGCTGTGTATATAATCTAAAAAGATTATTATACATTGAGCTCTCTTTAGTGATTTAAAGATTCACTGTATTTATACATACTGGATCATACAATAATAATACAGTGCGTCTTCACATATAGAATCATCCCTTACTACCAAGTTTTGGATACCTCACATCTATATATATATATATTGCTGACCTCCCACCAGGCAGATAAACAAGACCTTTTTTTAAGGGGATTTTTTATGAGGCATCTAGTGAGGATCAAACTCACTATTCAGTAATAATGGATCTGCAAGATAGCTTGCTAACCATTACACCACAACAGAAGGCTTTTAAAAATGAGTTGTTTTTTTAAATTTGAATACCCAAAAAGAATGAATAAAACAAAGTCTTTGGCATAAAAAACCCAAGAATTGACATGCCGTAAAACCAACCAACCAACCAACCAACCAATTAAAAGGACTGGTTTTGAACCCAGGATCTGTGATCCTTGCTCTACCAACTGAGCTAACTGGTTAAAGTTTTTTTTTTTTTTTAAATAACTCACAGCTGTAAAATAAAGAAAAAAAAGATTAAAAAAGATAATTAAACCAACCAACTAAAAGTACCAGTATTGAACTGAGAACCTTGCAATCCTAGGCAAATGCAGTGCTCTTCCAATCTGTGATCTACAAAGGTTTGTGATCTACTAGGAAAAAAGAAGTTAGGGTTTAGGGGTAGTTAATGGGTAGATCACATATTGGAATGTAAACAACTTGGTAGATCACATATTGGATTAGAAACCAATTGGTAGATCACATATTGGAAGGCATCATTTAATGGAAAATAATGGGTAGTTAATGAGTAGATCACATATTGAATTAGAAACCATTGGTAGATCACATATTGGAAGGGCATCATTTAATGGGAAAATAATGGGTAGTTAATGAGTAGATCACATATTGAATTAGAAACCAATTGGTAGATCACATATTGGAGGGCATCATTAATGGGAAAATAATGGTAGTTAATGAGTAGATCACATATTGAATTAGAAACCAAATGGTAGATCACATATTCGAAAGCACCACAAATGCTCTACCAACTGAGCTAAACTGGTTTACAGTTTACTAATAAAAAAAATTAAAAAAAAAAAAAAACATGGCTGTAAATAAAAATAAAACCAACATAAAAGTTGAAATGAAAAAGGTGAGTCTAATAAAGTCTGGCTGATTTCAGAACCCACTTGACAATACAGCTTATTGGAATGACTTGTATGTTTTTTAATAGTTGTTATAACAAGTGCTACTTTCATTTGATACTTGTTATACTGTTGTATATGGCAGTTAAGCTACCGACCGTGTTATGTTTTTTTTTATTATTAAAAACTTGTACGCACTGATGAGCAAAGAAAATAACTTTTAGGAACAACAACAATTTGTTGTTCTCTAATTAATTTCAACTGTAAACAGATCTCATCTATCTCTTTAAAAAAATGTCTCCATTACAATAATATAATAAAGTCAGAAGTGTGGCCTATTGTCAGTATCAGCTGGACGGCAAGGGAGTCTATCCCCTTTTCACTAGCACTAAACTAATTAATTTTAACTGTAAACAGATCTCATCTATCACTTTAAAAAAAAATGTCTATTACTACTAGAAAAAAGAATAAATAAAACACCCTCCAAGTGGTGTAAAATTAATTTTTCAAAGATATTGCCTGAGGGGGTAGGAGTTGAAAAAATTCAATGTCAGAGTTTTTGTACTATAAGTAAGTAAAATCATCAGATGTATTAAAAGGAGTAAAAAAATAAAACAATTTGAAATCGAAACTTATTTCTGATAACTTTAAAATATATTTAGAATAAAACAAACTATATATAGATATATAAATACCGGGCATGTATTTATCAAAACTTGTTTTTAAAAAACAATGATGACCGTCTAGGTTGCATGCACAATTTTGAGTGTATTTATTCTATATTATGATGATTTTGGGTAATGTGACAAGCAGTGATGTAGTTTCGGTTACAGACCTAATCTCCATTATTAATAGATATAATAAAATCAGCAGTGTGGCTATTGTCGGTATTAGCCGGACAACGAGGGAGTCTAACCCCTTTCACTAGCACTAAACAGGGAGATTGTTTTGTTGAGGTGGAATGCCACACCTACTCTCAGCACCACATTTTATCACACAGATTAGATTAGCCAAGCTGTGCTCTTCATATGTTGAGTTGGCAATGATAGTTATTGAACCCAGGGATATGTAGAGCATTAGCTAGGGAATTGCAAGGTACTGAGTTTGATACTATAGGATAGGAAACTGACCAAGTCTTTTTGTTGTTCATATTGTGATAGTGAGGGACCCCAAGTCCCTATTGCAAAGTATCACATGCAACCCCCCAACCCCGCCCCGTCCAGGACAAACCAAAAGACAAATAGTTATCAATCCCGTAGATACAGGTGTATTCTCTAACGCTGTTTGGCTTCTTTTAGTTCTTTGTGGGGATTGACTCACAGCTTCAGCCAAACCCTGCAGCTGACCAATCTCATCGGAAAAGAATCTACACAATGTGGGGGTGGAGTCGTGTAACAGGTAAAACTGGGCAGGCTGCAAGGATAACTGCTACAGTTTTAAAATTAAACAAATTTTGTGGTGAAAAAAAAAATTTTTTAAATTAACATTTTGCAAATATTGACTAAGATCGGCTTAAAATTATTTTTCTTCTTTTTTCTTTTGTTTCTTCTTCTTGGGCTCTTCCTAATCAGACCCACTCTGGGAGACCAGCTTTAAAAAAGTCTAGAAAGGAACAAGTCATTGTGCCCTGATTACGCATTGGTCACACAAGACTAACACACTCCTATATATATTTACCAACCCTTCCGCACGAGCAGGATGCGACACAAGGTCAATTTCTTAAGCGGAGTTTAACAGGTTTGAATTCGGAGTTTTCCTTCTCCTAGACCGGTTGCCTAACCAAGGTTAAAGAGCCCAGTCTGCCTTACTATTTGCCCATAGCTGGAGGGAGAGTAGGATTCATACCTTTCCCAAGGGTATTAGCGCTAAGTGAAATGTAAGTACCACGTCCAGGAACTAACGCACTCCTATATACTCAAACAAGAACAACAACCACAGTGTGAAACCTGTTAAACACTCATAGAATGTAGGGTTTTTGCTCACACCAGTTATTTTAATGCAAACAATATGAAAGATCTATTTGAAAAAATCAACATAGAAGACATTCTGTCCTTTTTGAAGGAATTATACCATAGAACATGGACATGAACCTAATCAATACCATGTAACATGATCCCCAATGATGCTAACACATTGTCAAAAACAATTACTACAAAAGTGTAAATATAGATACAAAACATAACTTCCTAACCGATAGGCATGACACAACCCCAGATGGGTTGATATGCCGTTAAAATCAATCGATCAAACAAATAACCAACCAACTTCTTCGGAACCACATAGCCTAGTTGGCCACCCTGTCGGCTGGGGCATTAGAATGCACTGACTGCACCTCTGCAGAGGGGTAAGACTCCCCCAATGGGGCCACCTGTTGGCCGTGGGTGGCGACCCGTGATGCTTAAGGATAGCCCAGGTGGATGAGCAGTTCATGACATGCAATACTCCACTTTGGCCCTATCTTGGGTTAGACGGGCGGTCGGAGAGGCCCCCTCCGATCAATCGGCTGGTCACGTCAAGCCCTAGCACCTATATGATTTTCCCAACCCTATTGCTCTTATGGCAAGCCCAACCCCTTTTTATCATATGGGTGCTAGAAGGCGGTGACTGCGGGTCTACATGTCCTGGGAAGGATGTTAAACTATCTGATGGTGAGGTTCCAGTTTTGGAGGTTTGGGGAATGTGGAGCACCCCATTCATCACCATTGCTCCCTGGTTCACTCTGACCCAGAGTGGTAGTACCTGTTAAGGTCCCGTCTATGGGTTAAATAGAAAAATGTATTTATAAAAAAATTGTATTATCCATTAAGAATTGATTTATTTCAAAACTTTATCGGCATTAAATGACCCACTGAGGTTGATATGCCGTCAAACAAAAACAAACAAACAAACAAAGCCTAGGTGGGTTGATATGAAGGATGTGCTGTTGCCCAAGCAGCAGATCCACCCTATCTATTCTGCTGCTGTGGTCCAAAGAAAGGTAAAGAACCAATGCAGATTGGTAATAGCAGTGTTACAGGCGTTGCTGTGTAACACTGAAGTTCAGCATTAGTCCAACTTAGAGGACTCCAGCCCCAGATTTGTTCTCGGTGTTTACTCACCATAGAATAGATTGGTTGAAACATCCAGGACATCAGCCCCTATACCACCTGATGAAGGTCATAGAATAGATTGGCCGAAATGTGATAAAAGCTATATAAAAAGAATCAGATCAATACTCTTAGAACATATCAAATTTACAGAGGCTAAAAGAATTGTAAACATTTTTGAATATTATTATAATGGAGATTGTGCGTTTGGCTGTAACCGAAACTATATCACTACTCAAGTCACAATTCCCTTAGTTATTTACATCACTTTCTACATGATTATATTTTTATTCTAAACCTCAATAAAATTGTTTTACATTATTTATACTGTTGGCCATATCTACATACTAATAACATGCAATTGTATTTATATATACAACAAAATAGCGGTTTACAGATTGAACGGGGAAAGCTTATTTGCATATTGATATTAAAAATTTGATTTTAATAAATATGTGCTTAGTATTAATGATTTCTAATAGTTTGGTTTTATCTTAATGAACAGGAGCAAAAATCTCAGAGATTAATCTTAAAAGAAATCCATTAACAAGAAGAAATAACTATAATTTAATTCTTTATTTCCTAATTTAACTATATAGTTAAATTAAGAAAAATTAGCACTAAAAGAAAGGAATGATGGAAGAGTAAGTTCCAGTTGTTCTATTTTTAGATTATCCCCTGCTCTGTTTCAAATCTTTTTATCTGCATTCTTATTTAGTTTCATTAGTCTCTAATTTGCTATAATATTTTATTACATTAAAACTTAAATACTTGCAACCGGCAGGGGGTGCATATATTTGCTAGTTATATTAATTGGGAAAGAGAATTTTTTGATTTCGTTACCATAGTTAGTTGAAATGCCATTAGATCGTAAAGGATATCAACAGTATCAAGGAAGTTACATTAGTGCCATGTTTTTTTTTTTTTTTTGTTTTTTTTTTTACAATAGTCATTACTATCTTTTACTTTTTATTCTTTTTATGAGGTCTGTCTTATTTTGCCTTCATACCTTTTGCTAAATAACAAGTCTTATTCCGACAGGTTATTTAACAAAAGCCCCCCCCCCCAATGGGGCCATCTGTTGGCCATGGGTGGTGACCAGTGATGCTTAAGGATGGAATCCTGGTAGCTGAGCAGTCCATGACATGTAATATTCCACTCTCTGACCGCTAGACAGGCGGTCAGAGAGGCCCCTTCCAATCAATCTGCTGGTGTCATTAAGCCCTAGCACTTATATGATTGTTCCAACCCTATTGGCCTTATGGAAATCTCCAAACTCTTTTTATCGTATATGTGCTAGAAGACTGTGGCTAAGGGTCTTAGTGTCCTAGGTATGACGTTAAACTGCATCTAGTGGTGAGGTTCCGATTTTGGAGCTCTAGGGAGTGTGGAGTACTCCTTCATCACTATTACCTCCAGGTTTAATCTGACACAGAGTGGTAGTACCTGTTAGGGTCCCATTTATGAGTTAAATAGATCAAAAAATTTAGTTTAAAAAATGTTTTAAAATTTTAAAAATTTGAATACCCAACAAAAATGAATAAAATAACCAAAGAAGGGTTGAGATGCCGTAAAATTCAACCAACCAAAGGGTATGAAGACAAAATAAACAAAGGTAAAGCCGATGTGATTTTCAAAACTTAGTTTGAAAATCACATAGGTGAGAAACTGTCAGTTACAAATCACCATTGACTCCATGTCCTCACTAGCCTAAATTTATATATATATATATATATATATATATATATATATATCTTATTATAATGGAGATTGTGTGTTTTTCTGTCTGTAACCGAAACTATATTACTACTCAAGTCACAATTTCCTTAATTATTTACGTCAAATTCTCCATGATTTCATTCTTTTAAACCTTCAGTTATTAATAAAAATTGTTTTACATTATTAATACTGTTGACCATATCTACGTACTAATAACATGCAATTGTATTTATATATACAACAAAATAGCGGTTTACAGTTTGAACGAGAAGGCTAATTTGCATATTGATATTTACAATTTTATTTTAATAAATATGTGCTTGGTATTATTGATTTCTAATTTTTTGGTTTTATCTTAAGAAATATAAACAAAAATCTCGTGGATAAATCTTAAAAGAAATTTATTTACAAGAAGAAATAACTGTAATATTATCCTTTACTTCCTATTTTAACTAAATAGTTAAATTAGGAAAATTTACCAATGAAAGAGGGGAGTAATGGAAAATGATGGAATAGTTAGTTTCAAAGTTGTTCTATTTTTCGATTATACCCCCTCTGTTGCAGATCTTTTTATCTGCATTCTTAGTCAGTTTCATTAGCCTTTCTAATTTAATATGATATTTTATTATATCAAAACTTAAATACTTGCACCCGGAGGGTGCATATATTTGCTAGTATATATAATGAACCTCTGTTGTTTACAGATTTAATCTCTCTAGTGATCCTCAAATATATACACAGACTTATGTATTTACCAGTTAAAACACCACTTCTTAATGGCAGCTGTTGATGGCTGAGAGGTTAACAAGCCGGATGGATGAAAATTCAGTTGTGTTTCACTCCTGGTCAAAAGTAGTTGCTGTGTCTAGCCACACTGATGAGACATGAAATGACAAAACACGGTATCCGTGGAGGACTTATATATATATATATATATATATATATATATATATATATAATTAATTTAAAATAATATCTACTCAATTTTTAATATGAGAAAAAATATTAGTGAAGCTAATCTCAAATCCTCTACCAATTTTTCAGTAATGCAAAATACAAAACAGAAAAGGGTAATTTATGAGGAAGTGCGTCCCGGTCTCCTGCCTCAAGAGTTGCTGCCCGGTGACTATTAAAATAACGACCCAGCTCAGTCTATTCAAAACTATCCATCTTCATATCTATCTATCTCAATTTGTTCATATTTATCTATATTACTTTAAATACTAAGATTTTTTTTTTATTCATGTTTGTTTAATGTATTGTTTTTAGTTTAAATTAACAAGAATTATGACAAAAAAAGAAGCGACCCCCCCCCCCAATACATTTACTTGTCGAAAATATCTATCTACCTCCATTTGTTCGTATCTATCTATATTATTTTGTTTATCTATCTATCTATCTATCTATCTCAGTCTATTCAAAACTATATATCCATCTTCATATCTAAACAAGAATTACGACAAATAAACAAGAATTACGACGAGCTGGGGTTGTTATTTTGATAGTCACCGGGACGCACTTCCTCATAAATTACCCAGAAAAACAACCAAGTGTTAAAATTCTATAGAGTTGTTATTCTACAGTGGTAACTTACTATTTAATTTCCCCAATTTGACAAGAAAATCATCCAAGATTTCTAAGTTGATGTGAAGTTGTGGCAATTGTAGACGCCCCGACTTCCCACCAGGGAATTTTCTTTCTTTGTTCTAATTCTACTTTATTCATTTACCCATTTTTCTTGGTAATTAACAAGTTCCATTGTCTTGGATAAATGCCCGTTTATATCACTATCATCAAAGTGGGGTGATTTCCAGAAGAGGCCAGGCACGATTGAAAATATGGTTATTTGTATAACATTAGAGAAATTTTACAAAGGAAACAAAAAGTTAAAATAAGAGAAGATAGGGACGCATTACACTTGACAAACTACTGACCTTTTTTTGGCTGTTGTTTGTTTTAAAACATCCAGTATAATACATCAGACATGTTTTTTTGTAATGTCAGGCCCCTTAACCTTTACTTTTTTAAAAATTCACATCCAGGATTTGCAATGGCTTTTAACTCTTAACATCCTGTTGAGAATTTTCTTCTAAGTCCAAACCCCAATTTCTATAACCATTTATCAAAAAAATGGCCTTTTCATTTAAAGTTACCTGTTATTTCCCTTAAATCAAAGACTTCTAAATATGTTTAATATTACATTTAAGCAAAGGCTATTGTTTGGGGTAGATTAGGAAAATAAATGTGACTTCCGGCCGGGTGGAATAAGGTGGTATATGACATTAAGAGTTAAAATAGTTAGTTGCAGTGATGCTGATAGCCTTTTGATTTAATGCATCCTGGGATGCACATATTTGCTTTGAATGAGTCCCCGAGAAATTTGATGGGTCCCAACTAAAGTTTCTTAATAAATTGTAGGGTTTTTATTTATGAACTGTGGAAACAACTAAAGCCGTCTAACTCCTACCTTGTAACCAATCCTGTGTAACTCATTTCTAAGAAACTATTGAAATGTATTGACTGTTAGCTTGATGGGGGAAGAAAAAAAGAAAAACACTGGGATGCATTGATATGATTTTACTGCATCCTTTTAGATTTTTGTGCAGTCAGAGATGCAGGACGCGTACCCATCAACATCTCTGCATCAGATATGTTTTTTTTTTTTAATATCAGAACCCTTTAACCTTTACCTTCTTTTTTAAATTCACATGCAAAGTCTTTTAAAATAGTTGGTTAGTTGGATTCTACAGCATGTCAACCCTTGTTGGGTTATTTTATGCAGAAGATATTTTGTTTGATTCATTCTTGTTGGGTATTTGTTTTTAAACTCAATTTTTTTTTATTAAAGATTTTTTTAATACTCACCTTTTTTTTTATCTATTTAACCCATAGATGGGACCCTAACAGGTACTACTACTCCGGGTCAGGGTGGACCTGGGAATAATGGCAATAAAAGGGTACTTCACAGAACTTCACAATTAAAACTTCACCATTAGATGCAGTTTAATGTCATACCCAGGACAGCTTTTAAAATAGTCTTAACAATAAAATGTTGCAAAAATGACTAATTTCATACCTGCCAAGAGTAGTAAAGTGGGAACTGAATTATATATACTAGCAAATATATGCACCCTCCGGGTGCAAGTATTTAAGTTTTGATATAATAAAATATCATGTTAAATTAGAAAGGCTATGAAACTGAAGAAGGACGCAGATAAAAAGATTTGGAACAGAGGGGGTATGATTGAAAAATAGAACAACTTTGAAACTAACTATTCCATCATTTTTCATCACTCCCGTCTTTTATTGGTAAATTTTGCTAATTTAACTATTTAGTTAAAATAGGAAGTAAAGAATTATATTACTGTTATTTCTTCTTGTTAATGGATTTCTTTTAAGATTTATCCCCGAGATTTTTGCTCATATTCAATAAGATAAAACCAAACAATCAGAAATCAATAATACTAAGCATATATTTATTAAAATCAAATTTTTAATATCAATATGCAAATTAGCCTTCCCATTCACTCTGTAATCCGCTATTTTGAGTATATATAAATACAATCGCATCTTATTAGTATGTAGATATGGTCAACAGTCTTAACAATGTAAAACAATTTTATTAATACTTGGGGTTTAGATATAAATAAAATCATGTAGAATGTGATGTAAATAACTAAGGGAATTGTGACTTGAGATGTAATATAGTTTCGGTTACAGACAGACAAACTCACAATCTCCATTATAATAAGATATATATATATATATATATATATATTTGATTTTAATGTCAACCCATCTAGGGTTATTTTGCCAAGAGGTTAGGGATTCATACTCAGATCTACATTTTTTTGTAGTTCCTTTTCTTTTTGACACAGTCCTTATCAAATATGAACAACTTTTAAACAGATCTCTATTTAACCCATAGATTGGACCCTGAGTTATATAACAATTTTTCATTTGAAAATCAATATAAAGTCATTATATTTTATATATATATTATTTTCTCATTTGGTATAGAAATGTTAAGTGATTTGTTATGCTAATAAATAGTTTTCAGAGTCAATCCTAATTATTTTGACTTCGAGCCACATTACAGAAAATACCCCCCCCCCCCGCCGCTTACCCCCATTTTGAATGCAACTAGTTATGATTATACAATGATTCATTTGAACCAGTTTCCTCTCTCTCCTTTTTATTTGCACTTTAAATCAAACATTTTTCCTGCTATGAATAATAGACCCTCGGGCCTTCCTGTGTTTGTCATAATATCCTTTCAACAATATCCAATAGAATCCACTTGATGCTTAGGGATATAACTATTATTGTTATAACCATCACATCCTGTGTTCTTCCCATTCTGTTGTCTGTGCTTTAGAGTAGATCTAGAAGAGCAAGTGGTTTTGCAGAATCCTGGTTATCCATACCAGCAGCTTGGCCAACAGAGATACAAGAGCAAGTGGTATTGCAGAACCCTAAATCACACCTACAACTCATCCTCTATTTTGTCTCTCGATCCATTGGTATCGTCTTTGTAATTATTTCCTTACTATGTAAAACAATTTTTTTTTTCAAATTACAGAAGCTTAAATCATCCTCACAAATATATCTAACTTTGTCTACATCTACAACTCATTCCCTAAAACAAGCAAGGAATAGTGAAGTTTGGAGATAGCAATAAACACTAAGTTCTCAGAGAGTCTCACATTCATGTCACCCTTTACCAACAGTAGGTTAATCTGCAGGCTTTACTCTTTTTTTTTATACACCAATAAACACAGTACAGGCTCACCAATATATACAGTGCTACATGTCACATAATCAGGCTGATTTGTTTTATAGTCAGTTTCAAAAATTGTTAAGAGTTTCCTGAAAGAATTTTGGAAACTTATTCTCCAAAATATATTTTTTTACTTGTGTACAACACACTGAAAAAGGACTTAAATTTGCAGCAAAAATTCTTGTGAATATATTTCATAACAACAAATAAAATTTTGCATCGAATGAAGTTCAAAAACATACAGTAAAATGTTTTTAAAAAAAGAAAATTTCTTTTGATCTTAGCCTAATAGAGATCAAGGTATTACTGCATATTATTATTATTACATTTCTGAAGAGTCCCCCACCCCCCAAAAAAAAACAGTTTGTGTATTTTTGTAGAGTTAACATTTGTTTATTTCCTAGTTGAGTAACATGATATTACAGGGTGACCCAGAAAAAACAGAACACTCAAATTTTGTAATAAAACTGTTAATTTTAATTTTAATTTTTTTTAAGTTTAAGTCCAACAAGGGTTAGGGTTAGGGTTTAGGGTTAGTTTAATGGGAAAATGAATAAATAATTTGGGTTCTGTTTTTTCTGGGTCACTCTAATATCATGTTACTCAACTAGGAAATAACCTAACATTTTTCAAAACAGACATAAATTGACTATAAAAACGAATCAGCCTGTTAGAATTCAGCCTACTTATATGACATATAGGCCGTATATATTATTGGGTCATATGCTATAGGTTAGATCAACCATTTAAAAAAAAAAAGTCAGGAAGGTTTCAGTTTTAATGGTAATGTTTTTAAAGGATGTACATTGCTTAGCTGAGTCACCAAAATCTTCCAATTCTAAGATAAAGAATTAAACCCAACACCAAAACTAGAATAAATCACTGGGCATCCACGGGTATCATGTTCACAAACATCATTATACCAGTGTTTATTTTTATTTTTTTAAATATATAAATAAAAGAACATATGGGAAAATGCATATCATGCAAATGTGAAATGTATATGTGTATGGTAGGCCAGTAAAAGATTTTAATTTTATCATTTTAACCCTTTTCAGGTTAAAAATCAAGCACATAGAAAATTCATAGTATTGATTATGTAAATTGCTCACTCACACTGGTCTTGTAACCAGGTCTGCTTTGGTTTGTTTAACTCTTTGCCTACCAAATTTACCCCCATGGATCCATCAGATTTTCTTGATATATTTTACCTGTATGATTGGATATTTCAAAGTTCACTATCTATTCACCTCAGAACTCATTCTATTCAAATAAATTCCTATTATTATTATTATTATTATTATAATTAGAGTCCTTCTGCTTAATTGTAATAAACTAACCATCAGTTTTTGTACTGTGGTGGGAGAGCCATGTGAGCAGCCTAAAGTAGGTCAACCTTTCATGGGTCATTTAATGCCAAAGTCATATTTTAGAAAAACTGTAGTGGTACTATTCAACCCATGGCTAAGGAGATGAAGGAATTCATACCTTTTCTAATGGTATTAATCCAAGAGTGAATGTAATAACACCGCTGGAGTTCAAACTCACAAGCTACAATGTCACAATCCTGGACGTTAGCCATTACACTATGAATACTCTCTCCCCCCCCACGATTTCATTTTGGGGGTACTACTCATATAGCATGTCTTGGCAGAACCCATCCCTCTCCAGGTCAAAGTCTTCTCCTCTATTGGTAAACAAGGTTAAATAGCCCAGTCTGTTGGATGTAGCATTCCCAGCAGTTTAGCTGATTTCGGTGGGCATTGACAAATTCACACCTTAATCGGTACCCCTAATTCCAGGGCTTTAAATTCTCATAACTTTTGAACCACTGGGGATATTTGCATAATTCAAACAGTTTTGAACTCCATTTATGGAGCTCTATATAACTAATGTGAGTAAATAACCTCTAATAAACTTTTTTTTTAAAAATACGAATGCTGTGTAGGGAGAACATTTGGATCCATACCTTTCCCAAAGGTATTAGTTCTATGTGAAATGCAAACAGCCACCTTTAGGACTTGAACTCTGGTAGCTTAGTCTATTTCCTATAACAGTAGCCATTACACCACAAAATTCCAACATCTATGAATCCCTCATGGCTACATTCTTGAATAAGTATATAATCATAACATCTCTATTAATAATGGAGATTCGCTTCCGGTTTTTGTCTGTAACAAAAATTACGTCAATGCTTACATCACATTACCCAAAATCATCATAACAGAATAAATATACTCAAAATTTGAACATGCAACATTAGACAGTCCTCATTGTTTTTTTTTTAAACAAGTTTTAATAAATACATGACTGGTATTATATATCTATATATAGTTGGTTTTATTTTAATACATATTTAAAGTTTACATTTGAAATTGTTTTATTTTTTAATCCTTTAATGAATTTGATGATTTTAGGGCACAAACTCGCTGACATTAAATTTTTTACTCCCACCCCTCAGGCAATATGTTTCAAAAATTTGTTTTTACATCGCCCGGAGGGCGTTTTTTTATTTTGTACTAGTAAGTATAAATGAAATATGATTTGTATCTTTTATAATTTATCAACTCAATCAGAAATACAGTTGTTAGTAGTGACTAATAATGTTTACAACTAATTTTTTAACACTTATATAAGATGTAAAGTTCTTATATTAAAGTTGTAAGGCTTAGAATAACTTTCCAACATGGGTACATGAGGGTACATAAAATATACAGACAAAGTTGTAGAATAATAACAATATTTTATTCCATGAGCAGCTGAGGAAATACATTCAAGGCAAATATATAAACATGCAGATACATAAAAGTATTACAAAGGAAATAGGTGTAGGACTTTCGTCATAAGGAAAGTCACTTACTAGTGGCTGGTTAAAATGGTAAAAATTTAATGGATATAGACAACACGTGTTTATGCCATGTGTAGTCATTGCCGGACTGAGAGGAAAAGAAAGAAGGGATTCAGAATTCCCGGGTTGCTGGCTAAATACTAACGCCACCTATTGGTGAACACTGCAGCAAAGGAAGATAACCCTATTTAAACTTATGTCCATCCAGAATTACCGTTTTACTGATCCAACACTTACATTCTGAACATTTTCTGCAGTTACTACTCCTGAATCTAGAACATCCCATCATAGTGTAATAGTTAGCAAGCTAGTCTCGCACATCCCATCATAGTGTAATAGTTAGCAAGCTAGTCTCGCACATCCATCATAGTGTATAGTTAGCAAGCTAGTCTCGCACATCCCATCATAGTGTAATAGTTAGCAAGCCATCATAGTGTAATAGTTAGCAAGCTAGTCGCACATCCCATCATAGTGTAATAGTTAGCAAGCTAGTCTCGCATCATAGTGTAATAGTTAGCAAGCTAGTCGCAACATCCCATCATAGTGTAATAGTTAGCAAGCTAGTCTCGCACATCATAAGTTAGCAAGCTAGTCTCGCACATCCATCATAGTGTAATAGTTAGCAAGCTAGTCTCGCACATCCCATCATAGTGTAATAGTTAGCAAGCTAGTCTCGCACATCCCATCATAGTGTAATAGTTAGCAAGCTAGTCTCGCACATCCCATCATAGTGTAATAGTTAGCAAGCTAGTCTCGCACATCCCATCATAGTGTAATAGTTAGCAAGCTAGTCTCGCACATCCCATCATAGTGTAATAGTTAGCAAGCTAGTCTCGCACATCCCATCATAGTGTAATAGTTAGCAAGCTAGTCTCGCACATCCCATCATAGTGTAATAGTTAGCAAGCTAGTCTCGCACATCCCATCATAGTGTAATAGTTTAGCAAGCTAGTCTCGCACATCCATCATAGTGTAATAGTTAGCAAGCTAGTCTCGCACATCCCATCATAGTGTAATAGTTAGCAAGCTAGTCTCGCACATCCCATCATAGTGTAATAGTTAGCAAGCTAGTCTCGCACATCCCATCATAGTGTAATAGTTAGCAAGCTAGTCTCGCACATCCCATCATAGTGTAATAGTTAGCAAGCTAGTCTCGCACATCCCATCATAGTGTAATAGTTAGCAAGCTGGTCTCGCACATCCCATCATAGTGTAATAGTTAGCAAGCTAGTCTCGCACATCCCATCCTAGCTAGCAGCTAGTCTCGCACATCCCATCATAGTGTAATAGTTAGCAAGCTGGTCTCGCACATCCCATCATAGTGTAATAGTTAGCAAGCTAGTCTCGCACATCCCATCATAGTGTAATAGTTAGCAAGCTAGTCTCGCACATCCCATCATAGTGTAATAGTTAGCAAGCTAGTCTCGCACATCCCATCATATAGTGTAATAGTTAGCAAGCTAGTCTCGCACATCCCATCATAGTGTAATAGTTAGCAAGCTAGTCTCGCACATCCCATCATAGTGTAATAGTTAGCAAGCTAGTCTCGCACATCCCATCATAGTGTAATAGTTAGCAAGCTAGTCTCGCACATCCCATCATAGTGTAATAGTTAGCAAGCTGTCTCGCACATCCCATCATAGTGTAATAGTTAGCAAGCTAGTCTCGCACATCCCATCATAGTGTAATAGTTAGCAAGCTAGTCTCGCACATCCCATCATAGTGTAATAGTTAGCAAGCTAGTCTCGCACATCCCATCATAGTGTAATAGTTAGCAAGCTAGTCTCGCACATCCCATCATAGTGTAATAGTTAGCAAGCTGTCTCGCACATCCCATCATAGTGTATAGTTAGCAAGCTAGTCTCGCACATCCCTCATAGTGTAATAGTTAGCAAGCTAGTCTCGCACATCCATCATAGTGTAATAGTTAGCAAGCTAGTCTCGCACATCCCATCATAGTGTAATAGTTAGCAAGCTAGTCTCGCACATCCCATCATAGTGTAATAGTTAGCAAGCTGTCTCGCACATCCCCATAGTGTAATAGTTAGCAAGCTAGTCTCGCACATCCATCATAGTGTAATAGTTAGCAAGCTAGTCTCGCACATCCCATCATAGTGTAATAGTTAGCAAGCTAGTCTCGCACATCCCATCATAGTGTAATAGTTAGCAAGCTAGTCTTCAGTCGCACATCCATCATAGTGTAATAGTTAGCAAGCTAGTCTCGCACATCCCATCATAGTGTATAGTTAGCAAGCTAGTCTCGCACATCCCATCATAGTGTAATAGTTAGCAAGCTAGTCTCGCACATCCCATCATAGTGTAATAGTTAGCAAGCTAGTCTCGCACACATCCCATCATAGTGTAATAGTTAGCAAGCTTCTCGCACATCCCATCATAGTGTAATAGTTAGCAAGCTAGTCTCACACATCCATTAATGCTGAATAGCAAGTTTAATCCTTGCTGGATGCCACATTGACATACTTGCAACCTTGTGTCACATCCTACTCATACCAACCCATTGGTTAGTTGGTTGTTTGGATTTTATGGCGTGTCAACCCTTGTTGGGTTATTTTATGCCAAAGACATTTTGTTTTATTCATTCTTGATGGTATTCAAATTTTTTTTAAACTAATTTTTTCTATTTAACCCATAGAGTAAACGTTAACAGGTATTGCCAATCCACAACCCATTGGGTTGGGTAAATACCTACTACTCCTGAATCTAATAATGATCCAGCCAGATAAACAAAACAAACAAAAAATGAAATAAAGTAAAAAAAAAAAAGAAAGAAAAAAAAAAGGTTGAAATATAAAAAGTGGGGCAAAAGTAATAGGCCAAGCAATAACCCCTTCCCACACAAAAGACACTCTAGCTGTTCACTTAAAATATAGTCAATTCTTGCAAATAAATACCTGGGGACTTATATAACGAGGCACTCATAGTGCAATAGGAAATGGACTCAGCAACCTGAGTTCAAATCCTGGACAAGGCTGTTTGCATTTCAGTGTTAATACCCTTGGGAAAGGTATGCATCCACTTATCCTGCCTCCAGCCATGGGTTTATAGTAGAACAAACTGAGCTTGTTAACCTAGGAGAAAGAAGACAAAGAGAATTCAAAACTGTTAAACTCAGCTTAAAAAACTGACCATGTGTCATTGCATCCTACTCACACGTAGGAGTTGGTGTGTATATTATGTGTATATAAATAAGGAGGACTGCTATTTTGTAAAAAAAAATACAAGGTTGTTAAGTGCATTGTCAGGTCGCTTGAAGAGCATTACCTGTACCAGGTTTAACAGGTAAATGTTAAATTGTTTCTTATCTCATCACAAGTCACGTCTTTCTGACAGTTATCAAAATAAAAGTGTCCACTCTATATATGTTCAAACAAAGTGTCATTACCATTGACAAAACACTTGTTTGTTGGATTGTTTTATAGCATTCTATTCAAATAAGTAAGTAAAATCAACAGGGTGTTCTAATGTCGGTATCAGCTAGACAGCGAGGGAGTCTATCCCCTTTTCACTAGCACTAGACCAAAGAAATTGTTTTTGCATCTGAGGTGGTAGAGCAGCACACTTACTATCAGCTCCTCACTTTACCGCACAGATCCCTATCCTACTCATACGCTTAGTTGGCAAGGGCCAGTATCAAACCAGGAACCTTGCGATTCCTAGGCAAGTGCTCTATCGACCGAGCTAAACCAGGCCCCTATTTAAATAAAGTCCTATTATTATTGTCATTATTATGTGAAATGCAAGCAGCCTCGTCCAGGATTTGAACTCTGGTTGCCATGTCCATATTTCTATGACAATAACCATAACACTATGAGCACCTCCTGTGAAGAAGAATTCATTGATTCCTAGGCAAGTGCTCTATCGACCGAGCTAAACCGGCCCCTATTTAAATAAAGTCCTATTATTATTGTCATTATTATGTGAAATGCAAGCAGCCTCATCCAGGATTTGAACTCTGGTTCCCATGTCCATATTTCTATGACAATAACCATAACACTATGAGCACCTCCTGTGAAGAAGAATTCATTGACTATTAATGACCATTCTTAAAATTATAGATAGATGAGAATATGTATCTGAAAAAGAATAATGAAAAGTCATATAATAATCAAATGGTTAATCACAGAACTTCAGACATTTATCAAACTACTTCCTCTTGTATCATGCACCAAGATTGTAATTTAGAAAACCATTATCTAAGTGTAATAGAAATGAAGAGGTACACTACACTCCCCAGAGTTCCAGAATTGGAACCTCACCACTAGATGCAGTTTAACATTGTCATACCTAAATAATGCGAATGGAATTAGTATTAGTCAGACTATTGTCCTCATCTTCATTGTTATTTGTACAATGTTTCGGCAGATGTGCCTCTGGCCTTCTTCAGGTATTTCTTGTCGGACTCGGGAACCTTCTTGTTGTAATCGGGAGCCATCATGGAACTTTCAGAAATACCTGAAGGAAGCCGGAGGGCACATTGGCCGAAACGTTGTACAAATAACAATGAAGACGAGGACAATAGTCCGAATAAAACAAATAATACTAATTATCAAGCCTCATCTCAAATTCAGAAAAAGAGAATGGAATTGTCTGTTTTTCCTACAAATAGTATTTGTAGGTTTTGTCTGTTTTTCCTACAAATGGTATTTGTAGGTTTTGTCTGACAGTATTTGAAATACTGTCTGACAAAACCTCAGAAGAGTGAAACAATGAGAGCTCATAGGACTTGTTAAATATTCTGTTCACCTTGTATCTTAGCTAAGTAAACCTTTTACCTTATCCTTAATACCCCTTATGTTTCTTCCTATTATTTCACGGTTAACTGATACTCAAGTTACAATGAACATTATACCCAGGACACTTTTATGAACAAATTCCTATAAGTATTTTGTTACAGAGTTTAATATACTAGAAGAAACAAATTCCTATAAGTATTTTGTTACAGAGTTTAATATACTAGAAGAAACAAATTCCTATAAGTATTTTGTTACAGAGTTTAATATACTAGAAGAAGAAAATATCACAAAAGCAGTGACTACAAAGTCAATATTAACTGATTATGCCTTGTAAAATTATACATTACAACAATTTGTTTTTGCAGCTAATTTTCTTTTACACTTCAGTCGGAGATAATGAAAAAAGAATTAAATACGATTTTGTTTATTCAATTATGGAGTAATGAGGATGTGTTCTTTAATTATTTACTCGGGCAATGAAAAAAAACAAAAACAAAAAGAATCTACACATGTATACACAGTAATCGACTCGTTGCTGTTGATTTGATTTGTTTGGTTTGTTTTACGGCATATCAACCTCAGTGGGTCATTTAATGCCGATAAAGTTCTGAAATAAATCAATTCTTAATGGATAATACAATTTTTTTTAAAAATACATTTTTCTTTTTAACCCATAGATAGGACCCTAACAGGTACTACCACTCCAGGTCAGAGTGGACCAGGGAGCAATGGTGATGAAGGGGTGCTCCACATTCCCCCCGTTGCTGTTGAATTTATTACAGAAAAAAAACTAATATTATTCAGTTGAAGATAACTATCAACAGGGCTTAGAATACACTGAGTGTATCCCCTATAGAGGGGTAAGATCTACCCCCTCCAAAGGGGTGTCATGGGTATAACACTAAACTGCATCTACTAGTGAGGTTCCAGTTCTGGAACTATGGAGAGTGTGAAGTATCCCTTCATTGACATTACTCCCAGGTCCACCCTGACCTGTTAGAACTGTCTATGGGTCAAATAGTTATGTTTAAAAATTATTCATATCAAATAGAAATCTGTGTTGTGATATATAACTGTGTGGAAATTATTTGTAATTAGAATGGTTAATCGAGGCAATAATTGTTTACTAAAGATTAGTTACTTGAACCGTATAATTGTGCAAAAATGACTATCTAATAGAAATAATTACTTGAAACCGTATAATTATGTGCAAAGATTTTGTTTGTTTTTTTATATGTCAAAAAGAGAAATTGGCAGGAATTGATCAGATTCATAACACGTAGATATATATATATATAAACACACACATACATATCATATTCTTGCCCTGTTGAGCTAGTGGGCAAAACTGTTAGTTGGTAGACCTGACTCATTAGGATTAATATATATATATATATATATATATATAGATAGATAGATAGATAGATAGAGAGAGAGAGTACAATATATTTAAGGTATGGTTGTTACCATTGGTTTCAAAGTAGTGTTAGCCACTTACCATCAAGACAACGTGCCCGTGAAAGAAATGCAGCAAATATCAATTCATATATATATATATGTATGTGTGTGTGTGTGTGTGTGTGTGTGTGTGTGTGAACTGTTCTTATATTGAAACTAATGGTAACAACCGCACCTTATATGTATTGTACCCTATAACAAATAAATACAGCTCTTACAACTGTAATCGAGCACTTTATTTTCAATTCTCCAATACTAGAAAAAAAACTAATATAAGATCCAAATATTAAGTGAAGGAAATCTCCCTAAAAACATAGAAGTTTTTCAGTTGTCATAATTTACAGAGCTCAATGTGTGCTCTTATTGTCAGAGTCACAGAGCAAAATTATATCGGGAAATTTTTTCCAAACACATATCTATATTATTATTTTGATTGGACAAAAAAAAAAAAAATGAAAAAACTGAACCCTATTTTATTATTGCCATAAATCTTAATGAAACTTCAATGGCTTATACACACATAGGAAGTGATTATTTTCCTTGATTACTTTTGACAAAGTTCCTTAATTGTAGCAAAAAGTCATAATTTTCAGAAATACCCAAAATTAGAAAATTTCTTACAATGTTTTTCCTTGATATCCTGATATATGATTAGCCCTTTGTTAAATGACTTTTTGCTACATCTAAAGGAAGTTTAACAACAATAATCAAGGAAAATAATCACTTCCTATGTGTGCCTAAGCCAAGTTTCATTAAAATGTGTGGCAATAATAAATTTAAAAAATGGTTGCTTTTTTTTTCAAGTATATATATATATATATATATATATATATATATATATATATATATATATATATATATATATATATATATATATATATATATATATACACACACACACACATACACACACAATGATTGTGAAATTATATGGGTGGTAAAATATGGAAATAAACCCAACAGTATATAGAAATAAGAAAAATAAAGTATTACAAAAGATAAATTTATTTTTAGATGGTAAGTCAACATTAAAATGTTTCGGTCTTTTTATAAAACCTTCATCAGGACAAACATTGTGAGAATTTTTATTTCTCGTTCTCACTTTGAGAAGAATTCCACTACTGTTTTGACAACACTATATTCATCCTAATGTCCTAATGAAGGTTTATAAAAAAAACATTTTAACATCTGTTGGAGTTCTTTTGATATAAGATGTGCTCTAATTCCCCACCTAGATTTATAGACTAGCCAAGGTCACGTGATTGACTCTTGTAACCAATCACTAGCAATACTACTGGCCTGATAGAATACTTAACCCCCCCCACACACATTGGTCATAATTCAAATTGCACTCTTTGAGGATGGACAGACATAGGATTGCCGGATCTTTACCAATACCCTCGAAGGACTTTATACCAGTAACTGAGAACACTGTAGTAACCAACAGGATTCACATTATCAAGGATCCAATTCCACTGGATAAGTGCTTCTGCTATAAGGCCGAGGAATGGCCCTTAAAAACCTAACAACATCGATTTACCATCTACAAATAAATTCATCTTTTGGAATATTTTGTTTTTTTATTTCTCACATATAACCAGATTTATTTACATATTTTACCACCCACATTATATATATATATATATATATATATATATATATATATATATAAACTAATTGACTAATCTGCCAAATCAAATTAAGAGTACTTTCTTTGGCTATGAAACCACCAGTGCACGCATCCAGATGTTAACACGTGGGGAGTAAAATACAAAAACAGAAAATGTTTATTTAAGATCATTCTAATCAAGGGATAAATTGAGGGATAATTATTGATAATTCTCTTATTACCAATCATAAAGGCATACCAACTAATTCTTACGGTTGGTTAGTCCTTTTAAATGACTTGATTACCTCGAAGAGTCAATGTACAAGAAGTTTTAATCTGCTTTTTATGGAATAAAACAGGAAAAGGAAAATAGAGATTAAATTTCACCAGTAGCAGAAAACACAAAAATATATATAAAAGGGCAGTTGGTGTGTGTATGTATGTATGTATGTATGTATGTATGGATAAAACTACGAAAATAAAACAATTAATGACAAAGTAAATATATATACACATTAAATATCACCGGTTCTTGCTTTTTGTGCAGGAATTATGAAGATTTGATTTATATTCATGAAAATATTTAAAAATCAAAATATACATAGAAATAGCATTTGTAAATCTCAAAAGTAAACAAATCAATACACCAGGATTCCCCCCCCCTTCTACTCAAGTTATGCTGGGTAGCCACTTCTAGTACATATATAAAGGGCAGTTGGTGTGTGTGTATGTCTGTCCAGATAAAGCTACAGAAATAAAACAATGACAAATATATAAGGAAATAGGGTGAGGAAATTAATCCGACAATATGAGAAGAAAATATTTTAAGAATATAAACATCCTGTGTTTGTTATATTTTTTAAATATTTTCTTCTCATATATATATATATATACACACATTAAATATCACTGGTTCTTGCTTTTTTGTGCAAAAATTATATAAGATTTGATTTATATTCAAAGGTATTTAAAAGTTAAAATATACATAGAAATAGCATTAAAATTCTACTTAAAAATCTCAAAAGTAAATAAATCCAGGTTTTTTGCCACCTCTCTCCACTCTACCCAGGCAATGCTGGGTAGCCACTTCTCTAGTCTTAAATAAGGGACAACAAAGTTTCAGATTACAAACCCTCTATGTTTAAAGATTATGTGACCTATCCTGCTTCCAACTGTTTAGAGCAGATATTCATGGTAAATATTATTTACTTAATAAATAAACTGCCTGATATGAATCCACACACATTTTTCATGTCTTTTCTGCTTTTCTTGCTTAAACATTTTTTTGTCTATTAGCTCAACCTCTGACAAAAAAACAATCATATATATATATATATATATATATATATATATATATATATATATAAAATGACTAATTATATGCTCCCGTAACCTGGTTGAGCTCTTTAGGAGCAACTTTAATAAACTTTCACTGCCAGCATAATGCAATGATCATCTGTTTACAGATTTGATCTCTTTGGTGATCGTTAAGTATATACAAAGATGTATGTATTCAAAACAATTAAAACACCACTTCTTAATGGCAGCTGGCGATGGTCTAGAGGTTAACCGATCGGGCAGACGTAAAGTTAGTCGGGTTTCACTCCTGGTCGGAGTTAGTTGCTGTGTCTAGCCACACTGATGAGACGTGAAACATCAAAACACGGTGTCTGTGGATGACCTATATATATATATATATATATATATATATATATATATATATATATATATATATATATATATGGTGATTGCCGCTTCTTGACAGAATAAGGCCATTTCTACAAGTAGTCCAGATGTGAGCAGTTGCGAGCACGCAGATGGCCCACGGATCCAGCTAGTTTTTTTTTTGTTTTTTTTTTTGTTTTTTTTACTATGTACCCCGTCACACATATGAAATCCTCGACATACAGGCGCTGCCACACAGGTCAGACTTCAATGTAGGAAATGTTTCCATGGTGTCCGTCATGTGTCGCTTCAGAATGGAGGACTCGAGTCACCTTACCTCAAACTTCTTACAGCCTGTCTTTCCATGAGGATGTGTATCCAGACCTCCTGTTGATTGGACCTTATAGCTGGAGCTGATTTCCGCAAGAGCATCGGTGTCTGTCCCTTATCGAGATACTTCCCTGTCACGATGCAAGTATGTAGTTTGGGTTTTCCCAGTCTCAAGATCGGGAGGTGTCCAGACATTCCAGGTGGCTATTCTTAGCCTTGTCTTGTGTTGTAGTATTTTCTAGTTTTCGCCCAGCTAATGTGGACAACCGTCGAAATGTTGGTTTCTGGCCAGCTTGATAGGTGAACCGGCATTTGTTTAGGTCACTTTTTCTAGACACTTCCCAAATGGCTGGGTGAACAGTGTTAACCAAGGGGCTGCTCATTCACCCACAACCTCACCGAGGCACGTTGCTGTTCAATCAGCCGTATGTATGTAGATTCACATCTGCATGCTTCCATCCCGTCAGGCCTGCATACCACACCATTCCTACATTACTCGGGGACTTGTAGAAATATCTGCACATGTATTTTGTTTTACATGTTGCGTGCTTGTGCGACACACACCGCATGCTCTCCTTCCCCAAAGTCAAGTATCAGTGACAAGCCGAGGCAAGATGACTGGGAGACTTTGGGGAACGCAGGTGGATGATCTGATGAGATCTACGGGTTCACCACACCGGAAAAAAAAAAAAAAAAAAAAAAAAAATATATATATATATATATATATATATATATATATATGATAGACTCTCCCGTCGATCGACGTATGAGTGTTCATACAATGAACATCCACACAGTGATTTGTTTATAGTGGTGAAGGCTTGTGTTGGACCATCTACACTTTTTGGCACAGTCAATAGGAAAGAATTGGTGCATCAAGGGTTGCCACAAACCCAATCAACAACCGACCACAGGAATTTTGAATTCAGAGTTATCCCTCTCCTAGACTGCTGAAGGGCCCAGTCTGCCCTACTATTTAACCTATAGCTGGAGGAGAATATATGGATTCATACCTTTCCCAAGGGTATTAGCGCTATGTGAAATGCCAACAGCTTCGTCTAGGAATTGAACTCAAATCAACGAGTACATTTTCCACGACTAACCACTAGCCCACGCGCCTCCACACACACACACACACATATATATATATATATATATATATATATATATATATATATGTGTGTGTGTGTGTGTGTGTGTGTCAGTTATTAAAAAGAAAACTGGGGCAAAGAAATGTAGGGTACTTTTCACTATTAATTTAATTTTTTTAATTTTTAATTAAAATACTAGACTAGGTGATTAAATTTATAATTAGTCTCTGAAGTAATTTGATCTACATTTCCTACAGCAATTAATTCAGTATTTAACATATCGGTGAATGTTATTGTTGTCATTTCCTGGTTCTTTCAGAATATTACCACAGTCAAATGTGTATAGAAAATATTTTACCCACAGTCAAATGTGTATAGAAAAATATTTTACCCACAGTCAAATGTGTATAGAAAAATATTTTACCCACAGTCAAATGTGTATAGAAAAATATTTACCACAGTCAAATGTGTATAGAAAATATTTTACCCACAGTCAAATGTGTATAGAAATATTTTACCCACAGTCAAATGTGTATAGAAAAATATTTTACCCACAGTCAAATGTGTATAGAAAAATATTTTACCCACAGTCAAATGTGTATAGAAAAATATTTTACCCACAGTCAAATGTGTATAGAAAATATTTTACCCACAGTCAAATGTGTATAGAAAATATTTTACCCACAGTCAAATGTGTATAGAAAAATATTTTACCCACAGTCAAATGTGTATAGAAAAATATTTTACCCACAGTCAAATGTGTATAGAAAAATATTTTACCCACAGTCAAATGTGTATAGAAAAATATTTTACCCACAGTCAAATGTGTATAGAAAAATATTTTTACCCACAGTCAAATGTGTATAGAAAAATATTTTACCACAGTCAAATGTGTATAGAAAAAATATTTTACCCACAGTCAAATGTGTATAGAAAATATTTTACCCACAGTCAAATGTGTATAGAAAAATATTTTACCCACAGTCAAATGTGTATAGAAAAATATTTTACCCACAGTCAAATGTGTATAGAAAAATATTTTACCCACAGTCAAATGTGTATAGAAAAATATTTTACCCACAGTCAAAATAGAAAATATTTTACCACAGTCAAATGTGTATAGAAAATATTTTACCCACAGTCAAATGTGTATTTACCCACAGTCAAATGTGTATAGAAAAATATTTTACCCACAGTCAAATGTGTATAGAAAAATATTTTACCCACAGTCAAATGTGTATAGAAAAATATTTTACCCACAGTCAAATGTGTATAGAAAAATATTTTACCCACAGTCAAATGTGTATAGAAAAATATTTTACCACAGTCAAATGTGTATAGAAAAATATTTTACCCACAGTCAAATGTGTATAGAAAAATATTTTACCCACAGTCAAATGTGTATAGAAAAATATTTTACCCACAGTCAAATGTGTATAGAAAATATTTTACCCACAGTCAAATGTGTATAGAAAATATTTTACCCACAGTCAAATGTGTATAGAAAAATATTTTACCCACAGTCAAATGTGTATAGAAAAATATTTTACCCACAGTCAAATGTGTATAGAAAAATATTTTACCCACAGTCAAATGTGTATAGAAAAATATTTTACCCACAGTCAAATGTGTATAGAAAAATATTTTACCCACAGTCAAATGTGTATAGAAAAATATTTTACCCACAGTCAAATGTGTATAGAAAATATTTTACCACAGTCAGTCAAATGTGTATAGAAAAATATTTTACCCACAGTCAAATGTGTATAGAAAAATATTTTACCCACAGTCAAATGTGTATAGAAAAATATTTTACCCACAGTCAAATGTGTATAGAAAAAATATTTTACCCACAGTCAAATGTGTGTATAGAAAAATATTTTACCCACAGTCAAATGTGTATAGAAAAATATTTTACCCACAGTCAAATGTGTATAGAAAAATATTTTACCCACAGTCAAATGTGTATAGAAAAATATTTTACCCACAGTCAAATGTGTATAGAAAAATATTTTACCCACAGCACAGTCAAATGTGTATAGAAAAATATTTTACCCACAGTCAAATGTGTATAGAAAAATATTTTACCCACAGTCAAATGTGTATAGAAAATATTTTCAAATGTGTATAGAAAAATATTTTACCCACAGTCAAATGTGTATAGAAAAATATTTTACCCACAGTCAAATGTGTATAGAAAAATATTTACCCACAGTCAAATGTGTATAGAAAAATATTTTACCCACAGTCAAATGTGTATAGAAAAATATTTTACCCACAGTCAAAATGTGTATAGAAAAATATTTTACCCACAGTCAAATGTGTATAGAAAAATATTTTACCCACAGTCAATGTGTATAGAAAAATATTTTACCCACAGTATGTGTATAGAAAGAAAAAAAGTCTGTAGAGTGGCCTATTATCAGTATCAGCCAAACAGTGAGGGAGTCTATCCTCTTTTTGCTAATACTAAACCAAAGAGATTGTTTGCTGAAGTGGAGCAGCACATCTACTGTTAGCTCCCAGATGCTTTACCACACAATTCAAATAACCCAAGCTATGCTACTCATGAACTAAGTTGGCAGGGACTGGTATTGAACCCAGAACCTTGTGATTTCTAGGCGGATGCTCTACCGACTGAGCTAAATCGGACTCTTTCAATTTACCCACAATCGTAGTGTCAAATGTGTATAGAAAAAAAAAAGTCTGGAGTGGTCAACTGTTGACATTGACCGAACAACGAGAGTCTATCCCCTTTTCACTAGCTAGACCAGGGAGATTGTTTGCTGAAGTGGAGCAGCACACCTACTGTCAGCTCCCAGATGCTTTACCACACAATTCAAATAAATCAGGCTACTACTCATGCACATGTGCTACTCATGAGTTAGTGGGAACCAGTATTGAATCTGGAAAGTTACAATTTCTAGGGTGGATGCTCTACCGACTGAGCTAACCAGTCCCATAGTGTCTCTAACATGTATAAATCTTTAAAACCAGTTTTTGTTGTTCCATTTACCAAAATCACAGCTTCAACTAAATTTGTTAATGTTCCAATTACTTATCGGATTATGGAGTTGCTCGTGTAATGGTCATCGTCATGGTACCTGAACACGGCAATCCAAATTCAAATCCTGGACAAGGTTGGTTGCATTTCACATAGCGCTAGTGCCCTTGGGAAAAGAATAAATCCAACTATTCTCCTTGCAGCTATCAGTAAATAGTAGTTCAGACTGGGCTCTTTATAACCTTGCTTAGGTAACCAGTCTAGGACGAGGGAAACCGAGTTCAAACTTGTTAAACTCTGCTTTAAAATTAACCTAATGTTGGATCCTGCTCGTGGCATAGTGGCCTATTGTCAATATCAGCAAGACAGTGAGGGAGTCTATCCACTTTTTCACTAGCACTAGACTAGGGAGATTGTTTCTGTGTGAGGTAGAGCACCACACCTACCATCAGCTCCTCCACTTTACTACACGAATCCAAGCTGTGCTACTCATGCACAGAGTTGTCGAGGGCCAATATCGAACCCGGAACCTTGTGACTCCTAGGCAGATGCTCTACCGACTGAGCTAAACTGGCCCTATTGGATATAATTAAAAGGAGTTGTTTCATTCGGTGCTCTCAAACACTGGGACCTGCAGACCTACTTATCTTTGGCCTACATTGGAATCATTTTCATAACCAATAGTTTCCTGAAACTCAGGCATTTTAATTAAAACAATTTTTTTCTATTTCAATTTCCTTTGGAGTTTTGTAGTAGTCCATACACTTGCAGACATTTACTGTTACATGTGCATTCATTTCTTAGTAAATAAAAATGGTATACATAGCAATATATATATATATATATATATATGTGTGTTCCTTAATCTTCTGACTGTTATCATTTTGCAACACCCTCTCGTTAAAAATGAGACTGTCCAAATCATCCAAGATGAAATTCTAAAATGTAAATCCTGATTATCTGGTGTTGCTTATCTGCTGAATTTTTATTTCTTATGAGTGTTTTTACCTCCGTTAAATAAAGACCATTCCGTTTGCATTATAAAAAAAAAGGGAAGAAAGGATATGCTACACAGAAAAAATATAAGAGAGAAAGAAAGAGAGTAGGGGAAAGATAGATAGAGGGGTGGTGTACAAAAGCGATAATACTAATCCGTTTCAATTGAACATAATGAAAAGAAGGAACAGAAAAAAAAAAAAAGAGTGAGAAAGAGTTAAATCAAGATTATTATACTTAGCTCAGTCGGTAGAGCATTCGGCTAGGAATCACAAGGTTTCTGGTTCGATACCGGCCCTCGCCAACTCAGCGTATGAGTAGCACAAGGATCTGTGCGGTAAAATGAGGAGCTGTTGGTAGGTATGGCGCTACACCTCAGACACTAAAATAATCTCCTTGGTGAAAAGAGGGATAGACTCCCTCGCTGTCTGGCTGATACCAATATTAGGCCGCCCCAACAACTTTACTTACTACATATTGAACTATTTCACAATAGCTCTTAAGTAAACATATCAAATGTAATAATTAAATTATCATACTGTGGTATATATATCTGTAATCATTTTTAATAACCAACTAGACAAAACGTAACCCATTGGGTCACCCATTTAGCTCTGGGTAGATAATTGAGATTAGGGAAAAGGGAGTTAGCAAAGCGAATAATTTTTTTTTTTTTTTAAATACGGCCAGATGAAACCTTAAAATCATTTTGTAAGCTTTCTAAGAAAGTAAATGTTTGACCTCATTTAAGCTATGGGTTGCTGTTTGTGAAATTTAACCTAGAAATACATTTCAAATTCTATCTCTCTCTCTCTATTCTCCACAGACACTAACATTATAGAATGAGGAGGTAGTCAAGAGATACATAGAGGGGAAGAAAGAGATAGACACAGAATTGGTCGGTTTTTGACTTAATTGCAAATTACGACTAATTACAATCAATTAAAACAGAATTCAATCCTAAAAGTAAGGAATAATTTAGTATAATTTTCGTGTCATTAAACGAAACTGTAAAAAAAACTTTCAAAACCAAAAGTTGATTAACTCAGCTTTAGTATAATAATAATGTATTTTTCTCAGCACTAACCAGTGAATGTGGGGGGGGGGACAAGAAAATAAAAATGGGACCACAAATGTACCATGTAGTTATTCAATAAATAATCGAATATAAAATGAAATTCTATTAAATGAGATACGTGACAAAGGAGAAACCCATATCTTTAACCTAAATGCAATGAATAATAGAATCAGAATAATCGAACATTTCTTAAGGGGGTGGGGTTTTTCTTTTAATCCCAGTTTCTTTTGTTCATACAATTTTTTTTTTTTTTTAACAACAGCTAGAACTTGGGAGAAAAATGTCTTACACATATTTACTTAGTTCATCTAAATTTGTCCATATGTCTACTGTCCAGTGTTTTCGGTTATATTCCACCTACACATTACAATTTGTCGTACCTTTCTTCTTTTAACCATAAATAGTACAAGTACCAAAAATATTATATTATCCGTAGCATTTTTTCTTATTACATGGTGGTCCGAAAGTTTTGTCATCCCCTACATATTGTCCTAACTTTCATTATTATTTCATTTTAATAATATAATATATAAGTTATGCAATTATTTTACCCATGAAAGTATATATAGAGCTGACAAGATTTTCGGAACATGCTGTACATTAATATACAGGACGGTCGGAAAATCTTGTTACCCCTACATATTGTTTTAACTTTCATTATTATTTTATTTTAATAATCTAATATATAAGTTATGTAATTATTTTACAAGAATTTATCAAATTAATTTCCAGAATTTCGGGTTGTATTATGTAATTATTTTACCTAAAAAAATAAATAAATAAATTTTTTTAATAAAATGTAAGGGAGACAAGACTTTCCAACCACTCCGTAACACCAATAGTTAATGTCTGGATCCTCATAAAAGTTGTAAGTTGGCGGAGTGGCCTATCGTCGGTATCAGCTAGACAGTGAGAGGTCTATCCCCTTTTCGCTAGCACTAAACTAGGGAGATTGTTTTGCTGAGGTGGGGTGTCACACCTACCGTCAGCTTCCCACTTTACCACACAGGTCAGATTACCCAATCTGTGCTAGTCATACACTGAGTTGACAGAGACCAGTATCGAACTCAGAACCTTGCGATTCTAAGCCAGGTGCACTACTGACTGAGCTAAACTGGCCCCTTAAAGCACTTTTATTCTAGTCCCCAAGTACTTCATAGATCCTCCACATCTGCCCCACAAATATATATATATATTTGCATTGTCTTGACGATAAGTGGCTAACATGCTGCTTAGAAACCAATGGTAAAAACCGTACCTTAAATGTGTACACTATAATGAATAAATAAATACAG
>CM042160.1:51378509-51531009 GCA_023376005.1 Doryteuthis pealeii | reverse complement strand
AGTAAACGCGCGGTGTGCACTGGCCCAAACCACAATTGGATCTGGAAAAAGAAATGGTAAGACATTTAGTTAAAAATGGAGCTACCATTGCCATTTGCCTAAGTTCATTTGCACCACACAGGTAACAGTTTAAAATGTAGGCCGTATTTTTGCAGTAGCCTCGTTCTAGTATATATATATATAGTAAATGAAGAAAAACCTCTAAACTTGCTTCATTACAATAATTTATTTCAACCGTATTAATACGGCATCTTCAGGTAATCACAAGAACATGACTCTTACTGAGAATTTCCCAAAGTAACATCTCTTTTAAATCTATCAATTTATATATATATATATATATATATATATAGTAGGTAAAAGTATCCAATTGACTGGTAAGTTGGGGATGATTCTATTTGGGTCATCTATATTCTCCGTATGTCCACAATGCATGCCCATGCAGATGCACACTTACAGATTTATACAAGGATTATTTTCAGATTTCCCAAGAAAGCTCAATGTAGGATAATTAACAAATTAATTATATACAGAGTAATGTTTACACCTACAATAAGAAAGAAAAAACTCAACAAACCGTCATTTGGTTATTATAGATTTATTTCGGTCGGTAACTCAACAAAAGAGCCCAGTTTCGTCAGACAGTCTTACCGACCGAAATAAATTTATACATTTCCTACATTCAAGCCTGGCCATATATATGTAGTATGTGTAGCAGGGCTTGCCTGTCACGAGTTGGTCTCTTGAGTCATATGCGATCCCATGGTGACAGATGACTACGTGAAAAACGTGTATGTACGAGCCAGGGTCTCGTGTGTCTTTTATGCGACAGGGCGTGTAAAAGCAAAGCTTGACTTATGAGCCGCTTGCGTGCTCACAACCAAACTTTGTAGAAATGGCCTTCTTCTGTTACGTGGCAATCCCCATATATATATATATATATATATATATATATATATATATATATATATATATAAAGCAAAAAACAAAATATTAGGTTGTCAAGTTTAAACCCCGAAGTCAATTTGAGCCATGTATTTAACGAATACGTCCACGCGTGGATTAAGAGATCAATGCCAGATAAAATCTGTCCACTTAGTAAGTTCTCAGTTAAATCTGATGCCTTTGTGTTTTTTCTAATGGAGATCAAAATTTAACGTGTATCTTAATAACACAATCTCCTTAATGCCGGATTTATTCGCAATATTATTTGTTTATTCCAAATTGTGTTTCAATCTATATGCATTGCTAAAATGTATTCTATGAACAAGCAAAAAAACACCCTCCGGGCGGTGTAAAGATTAATTAATGCCACACTGTTTTGTAAAAAAAAAATGTAAAACAGATCTTTGAAAATCTTATACTTTTAAAAAAATAATAGACATAAAAATAGTTTTGCTATCAAAATTCAAATAAATATTTTCTTTCTAATAAAACCAAGTCTGTAAGATTTTATTTTACGACAGACCATATTCAAAACTGAACCTTTTTTTTTCACCGTATAATAAAATTTAAAATTTAATGTATAAGAACATTATGTGACTATTTCTTGTTTGTAAATAATTTTCTCGTAAAACTCTACTTTAGATAACTTTAAGCATATATTAAAATAAAATAATAACTATATATAGATCGATAATAACGGGGATTTATTTATTTAAATTTGTTTTAACAAACAATGTTGACCGTTTAATGTTGCGTACTTAATTCCTGGGGATATATAATACAGGGATGTTCTTTATTCTGTGTATTAATGATTTTGACTATAAATACTCATTGATAAACTTACGCAATTCCTGGAGGTATTGTGAAGTAAGCAGTAACGTAGTTACAGACAGACACCGAATGTCCATAATAGATAAGATATGTTTATTTCATTCTCCAAATGTATTAATTTTCCAGGCCTCCCTATCAGGCGAGTGTAGGTTGCTAACGATCACACCACGATGGGACCCTTGCTAAAATGTATTCTGGAATCGAAATTCAACAGACAGATATGTTTTCCGATTCTTGCTTGAAGAGTGGGTATTTATCCAACCTGTTAGCCACGGGTAGGATGTGAAACAAGGTTGTAAATATGGGGAACCAGCGAGGATCGAACACACTATTCAATAGTAATGGATCTACAAGACTAGCTTGCTAAACATTTCACAATTATGGGACACCCTTTTTTTGTTTGAAGAGCATGAACACATGTATTTTACAAGAAAGACACAAACGACAGAATTATAACTAGACCAAGAGGGCAACTGGACACCCAGACATCCTTAATAAAACCTGTAATAATTATAAAAGTAGTTTTATTCTTAAAAATAAAATAAAAATAACGTACGAGAAGATGGGGTAAAATGGACCCATGGGGTGATCTCACTTCTAAACCCAAACAGAAATGGAGGATCAAAATCTGACTCCTAGATATCCCTCATTTTTTGTTATTTTTCATGTGTGTAATTTGATTTTTTATACTGAGACAAGTAACCAGAAGTGCCCCGTGCCTAGACCATCGTAATTCACGATGGTGACGTCCGTGCCCACCAAGGTCTAAATCTGACACTGCTTAAGAGATAACTACAACGTTAAAAAAAAAATATTAATAATTAAAAACAAAAAAAACAAAAACCCCTTCTCTAAGGCGATTAAACAAAAAAGACAAATTTGTTTTTAAATAGATAAATAAATAAAAATTCTTTAATTTTTTAATGTTAAATAAAATTTAAAAAAGATAACACACAATAGTCCGAGAGACCATCTTCTGATCCAGAACAACATGAGTTATTTTTGAGCCAGATAGAACCTCTCCCCCCCTCTCTCTCTCTCTCTCTCTCTCTCTCTCGTAAAGGAAAAAGATATACGAAAGGTTGCGATAAAGCAGATATTTCCTGACCTCCCATCATGTCAGATGAACACCAGGTCCAATTAGCGTGGGGAGCCATGTATAAACCGAAGCTCACGCAGCGGCCAGTGTAAAAAATGACATAAATTCTTTCGGCATTCCTATTTGAAAGCACATCAGGCAATAAACTAGCCTTGTCTCCTTTTAGACGATAGCACCTATATGATTTTCCCAACCCTATTGCCCTTATGGCAAGCACCAACCCCTTTTTATCATATGGGTGCTAGAATGCGGTGACTGCGGGTCTACATGTCCTGGGAATGACGTTAAACTCTATCTGATGGTGAGATTCCAGTTTTGGAGGTTTGGGGAATGTGGAGCACCCCTTCATCACCATTTCTCCCTGGTCCACTCTGACCCGGAGTGATAGTACCTGTTAGGGTCCCATCTATGGGTTAAATAGAAAAATGTATTTATAAAAAAATTGTATTATCCATTAAGAATTGATTTATTTCAAAACTTTATCGGCATTAAATGACCCACTGAGGTTGATATGCCGTAAAACAAAACAAACCAAACAAACCTTTTAGACGATGAAGCAGGTGTTACTTACAGGGGATACCGCTCCCCCCTGGGATTTACGCGATTGATTTTACTTTACTCAGAAAACTAAAGGCCGAAATCCCTTAGTATAGAACTTGAAACCGCTCAAACAACACGTTCAGATACGACAGGGGAGGGGTTATGGAGACAGAGACAAAACGAAGAAAAAGTTTTTGTTTTTTTTTTTTAATTAAAAAAAAAAAGATCAAACGTCAAGTAATGTTAGCTTCAACGTCAAGTGTATAAGAAAATGAATGACGTCATGATCACAAAGAAAAGAAAACTTGAAGCTATAAACCGGATATTTACCACGTACCCCACGTGTACGAGTTAGGTACAAGGCCCTATTAATTTGGGACCACCCACGAACCGAAGCTCATTGGAGGCGGGTGAAAAAATACGTTAATCCCGTCGGCATCCCCCTTCAAGGGAGGCGCCTCAGGCACCGGGTAATAAACCCAGTAACGACCCCTTTAAATCGAAGGGGCAAGTGTTGCCTAGGTGGTGGACGGCCCCCTCGGATCAACGTTGTTAACTACTTCAAACTCAATTACTCGTTAATTATTCTCAAACTCAAGGAAACTTGAATACCAACGTTTATCTCACACTTTTTGGCATTAAATAACCCACAGGGTTAATATACCATTAAAAAAGTAGAGTCGTCGGGGTGGCCTAAAGTTGGCATCAGCCAGACAGTCTATCCTCTTTTCCCTAGCGCTAGATTAAGGAGATTGTTTTGGCGTTTGAGACGGTGTACTACGCCTACCATCAGCTCCTCACTTTGCCGCGCAATCACGTGTTACTCCTACGCTGAGTTGGCGAGGGCCGGTATCAAACCAGGAACCTTGTGGTTCTTAGTCGGACGTTCTACCGACAGAGTTATACCGACCCTGTCCAAACGAAATAAAGTTAATGAAAATTATTTATACCAATTTGAAGAAATTAAACAGCAAATTTTATCAAAATGACTTGTTTTGGCATTAAATGACCCTAAAAGGGTTGCTATGTCGTAAAACAAACCAAACCGATCTTTTATCGTTTTTCAAAGCAACTATGAAAAACCATTTTGTTTCAGTCTTGTCTAAACTTTAAATGTGAACTCCACGATACCAATTGGGGATGGGGGGGGTCAACAAAGACACCTACGTACGATACTTATGTAGTACGTACGTTGTTTAAACTTGTGCATGTATACTACACTGACGTACATTGTTAAAAAAAAAATTGCACATAATAAATTCCGGCGAAATAACAGCCTTTAACGTTAATGGTATTTATTAGTCTCCCCACAAGGGCAAATGTGACACTAGGTTAAGTGTGTGTGTGTGTATGGGGGGGGGGGGAATCAACCACGTGCGCGTGGGTAAAAAAAAATTTAAAAAATAGCCCTCTTCCCTTGCTTTTTTTTCTCGGTATAATACAAGCATCTGGGATTGGTACCGATTACAAACAATTATCCAGTTCTCTTTGCCTTTACTCTTTTGGCGCTCATTATTCGTTGACCTTGCCCCAACCCCTAAGTGTAACTAGAGGTTGAGACGGAATCCTGGTGGCTGAGAGGTCGATGGTATGCAACACTCCACTTTGGCCCTTATTTAGGCTAGACTCCCCAAATCAATCGGCGGATCACGTCAAGCCCTAGCACCTATATGACTGTCCCAACCCTATTACCCTTATGGCAAAACCCCAACCCTTTTTATCATATATGCTAGAAGGCGGTGGCTGAGGGTCTTATTGTTCTGGGCATAACATTAAAATGCATATAATGGTGAAGTTTAAATTCTAGAGCTTTGAGGAAATGTGGGGTACCATTATTCCCAGGTACACCCTGACCTGAGTGTTAGTACCTGTTATGGTCTCATCTATGAGTTAGTATGTTATCGTCTCATCTATGAGTTAGTACCTGTTATCGTCTCATCTATGAGTTAGTACCTCATCTATGAGTTAGTACCTGTTATCGTCTCATCTATGAGTTAGTACCTGTTATCGTCTCATCTATGAGTTAGTACCTGTTATCGTCTCATCTATGAGTTAGTACTGTTATCGTCATCTATGAGTTAGTACCTGTTATCGTCTCATCTGATTAGTACCTGTTATCGTCTCATCTATGAGTTAGTACCTGTTATCGTCTCATCTATGAGTTAGTACCTGTTATCGTCTCATCTATGAGTTAGTACCTGTTATCGTCTCATCTATGAGTTAGTACCTGTTATCGTTAGTAGTATGTTATCGTCTCATCTATGAGTTAAATAAAGAAAAAAAATGAGTTTTACAAAATATTTTTGAATACCATCAAGAATGAATAAAACAAAACATCTTCAGCATAAAATAACCCAAAAAGGGTTGACATGCCATGCCATAAAAAGGGTTGGGGCTTGCCATAAGGGCAATAGTTTTGGAACAATCATATAGGTGTTAGGGCTTGACGTGACCAGCCGATTGATCGGAGGGGGCTTTCTGACGGCCCGTCTAGCCCAAATAAAAGCCTATTGCATGTCATGACTGTTCATCCATCAGAGTTCCGTCCTTAAGCATCACGGGTCGCCACCAGAGGTGCAGTCAGTGTGTTTTAAAGCCACAGCCGACAGGGCTAGTGAGCAACAAGTGACCGAACTCACTAAAATATCATAATGACTGGTCATTACTCAACAGTGAGGAGTGTTTTAGTGGATATTAGAATCGGCTCCCCGGCGTTGCCTGGGTAGAAGGGTATAATAAAAAGTTAGTTTCGCAGATCCATTGATTGTTTTGGTCTTACATAATTGATTTATATTTTAATCACGAACGCAACCAATGACTTTCCCTTTTCTTACTAATCAAATCCTAATTTTTATATATTTTTCCAGATATAAATAAAATCTTTATTTTTGCACAAAAAGCAAGCTCTGTTGAGAGTGTCGTTAATTGTTTTATTTTCGTAGTTTCCTCTGGACAAACATACACACAACTGCCCTTTATATATGGATAGATTACATTCGGACATACATATACACAACTGCCCTTTATATATGTATAGATAAGGAAGCGCGTGGTGTAATGGTTAAAGTCATGGGAAATGGACTCGTCGCCCCGAGTTCAAATCCTGGATGTGGTAATTGAATTTCACTTAGCGCTAATACCCTTGGGAAAGGTATGAATCCTACTCTCCCTCCAGCTATGGATAAATAGTAGGGTAGACTGGGCCCTTTAACCTTGGTTAGGCAACCGGTCTAGGAGAAAGAAAACTCTTAATTCAAACCTGTTGAACTCCGCTTAAGAAATTGACCCTGTGTCACATCCTGCTCGTGCGGAGGGGTTCGTATATATGTATATATATAATATATATATATATATATATATGTATAGATATAGATAGATTATTAACAATAAGAAAACCAATTGAAACACTGACAAGTCCTAGCTCTAATCAGGTCGAAATAAAATTTTAAGTACAAACTGCGTGACACCTCCTCTCCAGGAATGTTCTCGATTAAGAAAAGTATAGGAGTAGTTCCTTTCTTAAAAGAAAATAATGCCCACTACTAGGGCTGGTTTAGCTCAGTTGGTAGAGCATCTGCCTAGGAAGTACAAGCTTCGGTACCGGCCCTCGCCAACTCAACGCATGAGGTGCACCGCTTGGATTTGTACGGTTAAGAGGAGAGCTGATGGTAGGTGTGGCGCTCCACCTCAGACGCAAAAATAATCTACCAGGTCAAGCGCTAGTGAAAGGGGGATAGACCGCTGTTCGGCTGATACTGACAATAGACCACTTCACCGACTTTACTGGAAGACAGAAAAAAGAAAAGAAAAAAAAGAACTTAGAATTTTTTTTAAGAGAAGAGAAAAGGCGGACAGTGCAGACCACGTGTTGGTTACCATTTTCTAGTCGTTAGAAAAGTAGGGCAAATTCCTTAAAATAAACTTTAAAGAAATTGTTTTTACTACTTGAGTAGACACTATGCAATCAATCTGTTCATCGCAAATAAACCAATTTAATTTTAATACTAAAGATATTACAGTAAATGAAACTTAAATCAATGTTCAACCTCGTAGTTTTAGTATTTATATATATATATATATATATATATATATATATATATATATTAGTCATCTACGTTCATTCATATTTTTGAAAATTCACCCCCCCCCCTTTTTTTTAAATCAATTTTATGAATTTACAATATATATTGGAAAAAAAAATTCTGAATCAACCAAGACGGAAAATGGTATTCTGTTGAAAACAACGGTTAGAAAACATAAGCAAATTTTTTTTTTAATATTCTATGAACGCTTAAAAAATAAAAATAAAAATGTTCAGTATAGTCTATTTTCAGCACAAAAAAATCCAATAGCATCATCATCATCATTTTTTTTTATTTATTTATTTATTTATTTTTTTTTTTTTTCATTTCAAAAAAGAAAAAAAAAGAATCTTCAGGTCCGGATTCCATTAGTCTCCAACCGGAATAAAGAATGAAACAAAAAACAAAATTATCATGGTGCCATAAAATGCCAGTCAACATTTTTCTATTGATTTTAATGCACATAGATGTTTGTTTTTGGTTGTTGCGGGGGTTTTTTGTGGGGTGGGGGTATGAAGACTTGCTTCAAGCAAGGAAATAATACCATCAAAAATGTTTGGTAATCTGGTACCCAACACGATTAAGCTGGGAAAAAGCCATATATGAATATTATTTAAGATTTTAAAAAAGTGTCTAACTTGTCAGTAAAAAAAAAAAAAGTAAAGTCGTCGGGGTGGTCTTAAGTCTATATCAGCCAGACAGTGAGAGAGTATCCCTCTAAGTATTCACTAACACTAGACCAAGGAGATTGTTTTTGTATCTGAGGTGGAGCACCACACCCAACATCAACTTCTCGCTTTACCACACAGATCCCTGTGCTACTTATGCGCTGAGTTGGTGAGGGCCGGTATCAAACCGGGTACTTTGTGGTTCCTAGGCAGACTTGGCCAAGTAGCCTATAGTCAGTATCAGCGGGACAGGGAGGAAGTCTATCCACTTTTCGCTAGCACTAGACCAGGGAGATTGTTTTTGTTGGGGTGGAGCGCCACACCTACCGTCAGTTCCCCATTTTACCATACAGACCAGATTACTCAATCTGTGCTACTCATGCACTGTGTTAGCAGGGACTGGTATCGAAACAGGCATCTTGCGATTCCCAGGCGGGTGCTCTACCAACTCATATTTTAATTGATCATGATCGAGAAACTTTTTGAAAGTGTATGGAACAGAACAGAACAGAACATGAGTTTTTTTTGTTTTTTTCTGTTTTTTTTTTTTTTTTGGGGGGGGGGGGGTTCAGAGCAAATTTAATTTTTTGCCTACCGTAAACCATTGGCAGCATGTATCACTTATTTACACTGAAAAATCACAATGTGAACACCTCTGTCATCTTTTGATTTGTCTGTGAACCAACTCTGAGTACTGGCACTTGATCCTTTTGTAATAAGGAACCAGTTGAATGGAATAATTTGATACAACCATGGGGAAAAATTTGGTAGAAAAAGAGTTAAGCAGTAAGTTTATTGACATGATAAAAATGAATTGGCAAAAATAAATAAAAAGCTGATTTATAAAATTAAAAAAATTTAAAAATTGAGTAGGGTAACGAAAAAATGGGCACCTGCACTTTAATCATTGTTTTTAACTCGGATATTTTAATATTAAAAAAAAAAGTCAGATTTTTCATAGACCTGAAAATTCTATAATAATAAACAATATTAAAATTAATCTTTAATCTTTGTTTTTAATTGGGATATTTTAATATTAAAAAAAAAAAAGTCAGATTTTTCATAGACCTGAAAATTATATAATAATAAACAATATTAAAATCTAACACCAATATTTGCAAAAGGAACTTTGCATTCCAATTGTTTTTCTCTCCAAACAATTCAATTTCTTTTTGTTTCTATGATATTGTATAATCACAATATTTCAACCATTCATTCTACAGTCTTCTTCAGGTGTACTCTGTATGGAAATTGGTTGGTTGGATTTTACAGCATGTCAACCCATTGGGTCATTTTATGTTGAAGAGGTTTTGTTTTATTCATCCTTGATGGGTACTCAATTTTTTTAAAAACTTATTTCATTTTATTTACACCATAGATGGAACGCTAACAGGTATTACCACTCTGGGTGGGAGTAATAGTGATGAAGAGGTTTCTCCACATTCCCCGAGCTCCAGAACTGGAACTTCACCATCAAATAGAGTTTAACATCATACCCAAGACAATGACCCTCAGCCACCGCCTTCTAGCACATATATGATAAAAAAAGGGCAATAAGGTTGGGACAATCATATAGATGCTAGGGCTTGTCATGACCAGCCAATTGATCGGAGTGTTGCATGTCATGGACTGCTCAGCCACCAGAGTTCCATCCTTAAGCCTCAAGAGTCACCACCCACAGCTAACAGGTGACCCCATTCGGGGAGTCTTACCTCTCTGTAGAGATGCAGTCGGTGTATTCTATTACTCCAACTGACAGGGCGGTTGATACAGTCAACTGTCATCTCTTTGGCCCCATGAAAGAGGGATTGAGAGGCAAACATTATTCCTGTGATGAGGAAGTGAAATCTGTAGTGAAGTAGTAGCTCAAAGAACAGTCAATAGAATTTTACAGGGCAGGGATACATGCTCTCATTCAAGGTGGAACATTGCTATTGAGAGAAATGGTGACTATGTGGAGAAGTAGGGATGTGATCCATAGAGGACTAGCTTCATGTATGATACATGCTCCTGTGTTGGTAATTATACCTGTCCTAAACAAAATGGCATTACTTTTTGACTCACCCTTGTACATATATTTACCAACACCTCTGCGCGAGGAGAATGTGACACAAGGTCAATTTCTTAAGTGGAAATTTAACAGGTTTGAATTCAGAGTTTTCTTCTTCTTAGACTGGTTACCTAGCCGAGGTTAAAGAGGCCAGACTGCCCTATTATTTACCCATAGCTGGACGGAGAGTAGTTGATTCATACTTTTTCCTAAAAGTATTAGCTCTATGTAAAATGTTAACAGCCTCATCTAGGATTTGAACTTGGGCCGACAATCCATTTCTAACAACTCTAACCATTACACTATGCACCTCCACACAAATTGGGTTTATAGATAGTTTTTGTTTTCCAAGCTGGAGATTTAGAATAAGGCAAGGGCCAGTTTAGCTCAGTCGGTAGAACATCCACCCGAGAACCACAAGGTTCCTTGGTTCGATACTAGCTCAGTTCAGCATACGAGTAACACAGGGATTTGTGTGGTAAAGTGGGGAGCTGATGGTAGGTATGGCACTCCACCTCAGACACTAAAAATACAATCTCCTTGATCTAGCACAGGGATTTGTGTGGTAAAGTGAGGAGCTGATGGTAGGTATGGCACTCCACCTCAGACACTAAAAATACAATCTCCTTGATCTGGCACAGGGATTTGTGTGGTAAAGTGAGGAGCTGATGGTAGGTATGGCACTCCACCTCAGACACTAAAAATACAATCTAGCACTAGTGCAAAGGGTAGACTCCCTCGCTGTCAGGCTGATACCAACTTTAGGCCACCCCCAATGACTTTACTTTTACTTTATGAATTAAAAAAAATATTTTTCAGAGAAAAAAATTTTTCATAATAAAAAAAAATAAATTAAAATACTTATTTCTCTTTAAGCGGATTTATCTTTTATATGACTAATTACAATTTCTGACCATTTAGAGTAAAATTGACATTGCCTCAAAAGATAAAATTAATAGAAGAGACTTGACATTTGCATGAGTGTGTCTTATTCAAATGTAAACAGGTATTTCAACTAGTAGCTATTTACACCTGGCCTTGATAAACAAAAGATAGAATAGTTAAGTCAGCTTTAATTACAAGTAGATAATAAGTATTTTAAAGTACATTAAATTTAATAGTCTAACCAAAATAGAAAAATCAGTTAAATCAAACTTAACGGACCTAAATTCCACCATTGTATGTCACCCCACCGAAAGAAAAAAAAAAAAACAACATACCAAAAATCATGGAATTAACTGAATTTAATGAAATTTTCAGTGTTGATATATTAATGAATAAAAGATATAATGCAACAGTTATTTTATTTAAAAACTTTAACATTTTTTAAGGTCAGTAAGTTTTTGAGAATTTGTGTTACGCCTCTAAGATACATGTATAAAGTTAACTGACCTGAAAAAATGTAAAAGTTTTTAAATAAAATAACTGGTGCATTATATTTTTATTCGTTAATATAGCACTGAAAATTTTATTAAATTCGGTTAATTCCCTGATTTTTGGTATTTTTTTTCTTTCAGTGGGGTGACATACGATGGTGGAATTTAGGTCCATTAAGTTTGATTTAACCAAAAAATCTGTATTAAATAAAGCAAAGAAGAAAAAAAAGACAGGTTATTTTGATGTTTTGCTTGGTTTTTAATGGTATATCAACCCTTGCGGGTTATCTAATGCAAAATCATTTTATTTCATAATTTCATTTGTATTAATAAATTAGTAGAAATAATTTTCATTAACTTCATGTGTATTGATAAATAGGTGGTTGACCCTCGGCCACCAACTTCTAGTGCCTATATTATAAAAGGAGTGGGTGTTTATCATAAGAGCAATTTGAAGAATATGTGTGTGACAATCATATATATATATATATATACTAACCCCTCCCTCCACCTATGGGTAAATAGTAGGGTAGACTGAACCCTTTAACCTTGTCTAGGAGACTAGTAGTTGGCATAGAGCCTGTATTCAGTTACAGTCTATCTTTTTTTTTGTCTGGTGACTGGATGCTAGTCACAGCCTTCCCGTGAAGGTGAGTATGATGTTGATTCTACAATGGAAGAGAGTGTGGGGGGGGGGTGAGTTAATGCTACACAAGATTTACCTTCATTAATCACACACACCTAATAAATATGAATTACCATAAAAACAATAATCAGAAAGAAATAATAATTGACTCAAATTTGGAAGTGTAAGGCTGGTGAAATTCATTAACAAACTCCTCAAACCTGAAAAATCAAAGCAAACGGTTTGGCTTGGATTGTTTAACGGCATATCAACTACTTGCGGGTTAGGTAATGTCGAAATTTGATTATAATAGAAGAGAAGGACAGAGAAAAGCAGAGATAGAGTTGTTTTGGCATATTTGTTTAACTCCTTATATCTTTGCCTACTTTAAACTGCTCACAGCGGCTCTTCCACCATTGTGATCCTGCTGCAAAGCAAAGTACAAAAACTGATGGTTAGTTCATTATAATTGAGCAGAAGGGCTCAGATTACAATGACAATAGTAATGTATTTGAATAGAAGGAGTTATGAGGTAATTAGATAGTGAACTTTGAAATATTCCATCATACAAGTAAAAAAAATGGCAAGAAAATTTGGTACAGCTGTTGGGGAAATTTAGTAGGTGAAGAATTATGGGTTATGTAAATCCGAAATTTGATTATAATAGGAGAAGGAGAAGAGGAGAGAAAAAGTTGGTTTGGTGTATTTGTTTAATGGCATTTCAACTCCTTATGGGTTATTTGGCGAGGACCAGTATCAAACTCAGAACCTTGTGGTTTCTAGCCGAAAGCTCTACCAACTGAGCTACAGGGATCTGAGCGGTAAAGTAAGGTGCTGATGGTAGGTGTGGCGCTCCACCTCAGACACAAAAACAATCTCCTTGGTCTAGTGCTAGGGAAAGGGGATAGACTCCCTCGTTGATTGGCTGATACCGACTTTAGGCCACCCCGATGACTTTATGTGTTATTTAATGCTGAAAGTTGATTCATTTGTAAATGATTTTGTTTCTTTGATTAATGGCATATCAACCATAATGGGTTATCTAATGCCAAAGCCACCTTTGCAGAAGTACAGGATAGTACTAGTTAACTTATAGCTGGGGAGGTGAAGACATTCATACCTTTCCCAAGGGAATGTAACAGTGTGACTAGAGTTCGAATTCGCTTACTAAATCCACTTCATGACACACACACACCCCAAGAGGTTAAAAGAAAAGAGCTTGAGAATATGTATGGTATGAAATATGTATTTAGTTTCTATTTTGAATCACATGTGCTTCGATTAGATTTGCTATATCTGAAGATTAAAAAGAAAGAAAAAAATAATTTATTCTTAATCCTTTAAAAGGATAGACTGGAAGTTATAAAGTGTGTGGGGTGAAATCAATTTAGAAGGTTCAGTTGTATTAAGACACACACATATATATATATATATATATATATATATATATATATATATATATATGTGTGTGTGTGTGTGTGTGTGTGTATATAAAATAACCCCCTCAATATATATATGTAAAAAATTATTTTATTTCCTCTGGAGAGCTCAGTGTATGATAATTCTATAATTTCCTGCAGAGCAATATTTACACTTCATATTAAGGAAAAGCTTAAAAACTGTCATATTGGCTTATTATAAATCTATTTCAACCAACTCCTTTTTAAAAGAAGTCTACATGATGCTGGCTTCTCTTAAAAAGGAGTTGAAATAAATTTATAATAAGCCAACATGATGGGTTTAAGATGAGAAGTAAACAAACAAACAATGTGTTTTGATATGGCTTTTTGTAGCCGACAATTTTCCCAACTAATTCATTAATTATTAATTAATTAATTTTCAAAAATTAGGTATGACTTCAATTAAGCACATATTCTCCCATATATATTTTTTTTTTTCAGACATATTTGATACTTGAAAGGAGTGAGAACAAAATTTTAGACAAAAAATGTCTGCACTATTCAAACAAATATCTCTGCATGAAGAAATGCTGCCCAACACACACACACACACATTATATATATATATATATATATATATATATATATATATATAAACTATTACAGATGCAGACAATGCATATGATATAGCACTTCTTACAAATACACCTGCCTAAACCAAATCACTGCTGCTTAAACTTGAGAAGGCAGCAAGAGGCATTGTTCTTTAAGTGAACTCAGATAAAACTAGGTTCATGCATTTTAAACAAGATAGAGGCATCTCCACACTGGATGGTAAGCCTCTGAAATTAATAGACCAGTTCACAATAACTAAGTAGCAATATCTCATCTACAGAAAGTGATGTCAATTCAATATATACATAGGAAAGGCATGTACTGCTTTTGACAGATTATCAATCATATGGAAATCTCATCTCTCCAATAAGATAGAGCAAGACTTCTTCCAAGATGTAGCCGTGTCAATGCTATAGTATCACTGCACCACTTGGACTTTAACAAAACAGTTAAAGAAAAAGCTAGACAGGAACTACACAAAAATCCTGAAAGCAGTACCCCTCACAAAAAAGCAGTTGTACGGCCACTTACCTCCTATCTCACAAACCATCCACAAGTAAGATGAACAAGACATGCTGGAGAATAAAGACAAACTCATAAATGGTATTATCCTGTGGACACCAACACATGGACACATCAGTGTTGGCCAATCAGCAAAAACTTGCATTGATCTGCAGGCACTGGATGCTGTGTGGAGGACAGTGATTGGAGTATCATGGAAATCCATGCTTTTAGCCTAACTTGATGATGGCCAGTTTAGCACAGTTGGTAGAGCATTAACCTAGTGATCTTAAGGGTTCGGGTTCGATACTGGTCCACTCTAACTCAGCACATGAGTAGTACAGATTGAGTAATTTGATCTGTGCAGTAAAGCATCTGGAGAACTGACGGTACATGTGGCACTCTACCTCAAACAAACAAACGCCCTGGTCTAGCACAAGTGAAAAGGGGATAGACTCCCTTACTGTTCGGCTGATACTGACAATAGGCCACTGTGCAAACTTAGAGAGAGAGAGAGAGAGATAAAAAGGTGAATGGTACCAAGTGTTTGCGTGATAGGATTCAACCAAATTTGAGAACTGAAATGTACATGTAAAGGCTTTGCATATATACATATAAATATCAGTGCACGTGCATATTTTTACATATACAAAGTATAGTAGAAATACATTTATATATATATATATATATATATATATATATATTGATAATATGGTGTGCAATAAGTAAATAGTGTTCAATACCTTGAATAGAGCATGTATATCTAAGCGTAGCATGGACACTTTGAAAATTGATTAGGCGAGAATGTCAGTAACCAAGAGCCATTGACTTCATGTCCACACTACCCTAACTTTATTTATTTATTTTTATTATATATATATATATATATATATATATATGAGGGGGCGTGGTCTAATGGCATTTCACATAGCACTAATACTCTTGGGAAAGGTATGAATCCAATTCTCCCTCCAGCTTTATCCAATACTAGGTAACCAGTCTAGGAGAAGAAAAACTCTGAATTCAAACCTGTTAAACTCCGCTTAAGAAATTGACCTTGTATCACATCCTGCTCATGCGGAGGGGTTGGTTGGTGTGTGTGTGTGTATATATATATATATATATATATATTATTATTACATATGGATTAATATCATCAAGAACCAAGTAACGAGAAGAGAGAAATGATTATGTCAGAATTAGGTATTATGGTTGTTGGATCAAATCCACAGGATGGGTAGCCAAGTTGTGGATAAACTAATCAATACATTTTTCCAAAATCTGTTTCCAAGCTTCAAAGGATGAAAGGGATAAAAACCGATTCTGCTAAAAATCAGATTTCTAATTTTACCGTTTGAAAGAGTTTCAGACTTTACTCCAATTCTAATAGCACCTGGCAGGTAAAATCCAGTCGACCAATTCTATCAGTCTACCTTTAAAACTGATTGGATAAAAAAAAAAACAATTTTGAGGATTAGGAAAGAAATTCTATCAACTGTATTCTCCTGTTTTTGTCTTTTAATCTTTGCTTCAACCACCCAAAATAAATGAATCTATATATTAATACTCGTGATCATTAAAAGTATAAACGTTATCATCTTGCAACACCCTCTGGTTAAAAATGAGACCGTCCAAATCGGCCAAGATAAAATCCAAAAATGTAGATCCTGATTATCTGGTGTTGCTTATCCATTGAATTCTTATCAGTGTTGTCAGCTCAGCTAAATAATGGACCATTCCATTTTTATTGTAAAGAAAAGAACATGCTACACAAAAAATATAAGGGGGAAGATAGAGAGAGGGGGTGAGCACACAGAAGCAATAAAGCTAATCGATTTCAATCAAAGATAATGAAAATAAGCAAGGAAAAAAAAAAAAAAAAAAAAAAAGAAAAAGTGAAAGATTTTTATTCTTTTTACATATTGAACTATTTAGCAATAGCTCTTAAGTAAACATGACAAACGTTGTAATAATTAAATTATCATACTGTGGTATATACACAGGTCCTGCTAGTTTATCATAAACTGCACGTCAAAATTTTTCAATACTGGAATAAAGGTGGGTTTTATTTTTCATTGAAAAAAAATAACACATCTAATGATTTCTGATTTATAGCCGTGAAGGACAGTTAAAAAAGAAAATATTTTTACCCTTTACGGGAGTATTTAGCTCAAACAATCTGTTTAACCAAATGCGTGTTTATTTACAATCAAATCTAATAATACGAATTGGCCATAGAGAAGTACATGCTATTGAATCAACCCAAGCAATTTGATGATTTTCATGTAATGGCTAGAGGCACTTGTGGTGTAATAGTTATCACTGTAGGAAATGGACTGTGACTCAAGTTCAAATCCTGGATGATGCTGTTTGCCTTTCATGTAGTGAACTACGGGTAAAATAGTAGGGCAGACTGGGCTGTTTAACCTTGGTATGGCAAACGGTCTAAGGGAAGGAAAATTCTGAATTCAAACCTTGACAAATGAGAAGAGAGCCCCTTTGGTTTGAATTTAGTTTTCCTTCTTCAAGACCAGCTGTCATACCCCAGTTTGCCCTACTATTTACCCATAGCTGGGTGGAGAATAGTGGGATTCGTACCTTTCCCAAGGGTATTAGCACTATGTGAAATGCAAACAGCTGCATGCAGGATTTGAACTCCGGTTGCCATGTCCATTTCCTACAACGGTAACCATTACAAAACGCGCCTCCAATTCTCCAATTCTCATCAGTCTTAGCGAACGGGACCACAGAAATCAGATAGTACCAACTTATTATGGATAAAAATTCAAAGTAGTATGATCGGTGAATATTTCTCATGTTACAGTTTTTAACTCTGTACAATGTACATAATTCTAATAGGAACATTTAAGTACAGCCTCTGTAAATAAAGATTATTTTTTTTATATAAATAGAATTGTGGCCGGTCTTTATTGCATAACGATCTTTGTAAAACAAAGTAAACATGCCACAAATGTCAAATTATTCATTTTAATCAAATTAAATGTCTTCGGTTTACACTTGAATTATTATTTTATTAGTTATACTTTCTTTGACCAGACAGGATGTCTAATAGAGATAGAGAGGGCGAGAGAGGGGGGGTGAGAGAGACAGAGAGAGGGGGGCGAGAGAGACAGAGAGAGGGGGCCAGAGAGCGGAGCCAGAGAGACAGGGACAGAGAGACAGGGACAGAGAGGGGGGGCAGAGAGAGGGGGGCCAGAGAGACAGAGAGAGGGGGCCAGAGAGACAGAGAGAGGGGGGCCAGAGAGACAGAGAGGGCGAGAGACAGAGAGGGCGAGAGACAGAGAGAGGGGGGCGAGAGAGACAGAGAGAGAGAGCGAGAGAGCAGAGAGAGAGAGAGGGGCGAGAGAGAGAGAGAGAGGGGCGAGAGAGAGAGGGGGGGAAGACAGAGAGAGGGATTTGCTCCTTTTACTCACTAAACAAGGAAGGACGTATATTTATCTTTTTAGAAAAAAAAAATGGGTATCGTTCCATGAATCACTCAATTCTATCCTTATATTTCTAGCAGCCCTTAAACATAAGGTATTCTTGCTAGCACTACCCCCAGAGAAAACACAGACGATATGTCATTCTGGGGACAACATTGGCAGAGGGGAACAGTTTTGTTTGTTTTAAAATTATATAGATAGATAATATAGTTTGCTATAGAGTGTTCCATTGTTCAATATCATTGATTTGGGCATGTATATTTAAGTTAGGGTAGCGTAGACAAAGTCAACAAAGATGGTCTGAAAATCGCATAGGTGAGAAACTGACAGTTACCAAGCTTCGTTGACTTATCGGAGAATATAAAATATCGAGTTAGACCGTTGATAAGATAACTTAATAAAGCAGGGTAATAAAGAATATAAGAGTGCCCAATACGTTTGTAGAGCAGATTTAGTAAAATGGTATAGTCAGATAACCTACTCGGGTTTCACCGTGAGGATCATCAGGGTTAACTGCGGTGAATTGATTAAATCAACCCTGATAATCCTCATGGTGAAACTAGAGTAGGTTATCTGACTATACCATTTTACTATACATATATAATGGTAATAAAATTATTACAACTAGTTCTTTTTTTTTGGGGGGGGGCGATTCTGGGCTCAATCATTTAATAATTTAGATTAATAAAATAAGGTTTCTCAAGCTAGATTAGTAAGAATTTTACTGAAGAGTCACCGTATGATCTTAGCTAAAATTGAATATCAAAATTCGAACAAAAATGCTGTTTAAGTAAGGCTAATTTTACAAATAAAATATAATGGTTTCAGAAGAGCACTTTCCCACCTCGGGTTTAAATTCTCCACAAGGTGAGTCAGTGAAGACCATTGGATTGCGAGTACCTCATCAGACATTAGACGTCAGTGCGCTGATCTAACCACTGGGCTAAACCTTCAATAAATAGATAAATTAATAAGGTATCATTGATGAAATTTAGTATCAAAGGGTTGATTTTTCGCCACACATACACACAAAACATTTTTGATTGCAAAAACAGATTATTATTCACTGATTCAGCTACGAAGCTGATGAAGGGTTCGGAGAGAAAACATCGAAAAAGAGAAAGTAAAGATTATTTTTTGTTTGTTTTAGTTTGGGTTTTTTTTTTTTTTTTTAACTCGAAATGAAAAAAGAAACTCCTATGTAACACTTAAAAACTCTTAAGCACTAAAAAAAAAAAAATACTTTGAAATACGCTAAAGTTATTATTTTTATTTACTGATTAAATAAACCCAATTGTATTGTCATTTATTTAGCAATAAAACACAGAAAATGAAGTCGTAATCCAAGCGCATTTTATATATTTTTGAAAGTAAATCTACCGTTCATTATTTTGGAATTTGAATGGTTAATTTTTGTCTTTTTTCTTTACCCGTGTGCTGGTAAAATTCAAGTTAACGTCGAAATAGATGTTAATTTTTTTAACAGTTAAATCTATTAATATACGCAAATGATTAAGTCTTAAATAAATTAATAAAATTTTAAATAAAAACACCGCCAAAAGACGTATTATTGTCGCTGAGATTTCAAAACAAACTAAAGAGAAGATGTTATTTTTCCCTCCTTTCCATCCACCTTATAAATATTTAACAAGATTATTTTATTTCCCCTCACCCACATTTTGAATAAATACTGACGAAAACGGGAATGTTATTGTTATCAATAATTGTGAATAGCTAAAACTAAAATGTTTTTAGGGGGAAAAAAAAAAAAAAAAAAAAAAAAGAAACGACCCCGCCACTTTTGTTCTCTATGTGATAAATTCCAATGCACACACAAAAGAAACAAAAACAAGATTATTTAATTATCGGTCAACTTAATTATTACATTTATTTTCCGTTTTCTTTTTCTCAAAACTACGAGCAAATAAATTAAATTTTAACACCTTAACAATTCTGCTACAATATTTTGTTTTTAATTCTGAAAAATAAATAAATGGTGACAAGAGAACAATAAAAAAAAGAAGAAAATATGGATTTTCAAAGCTAATATTTCCTCTCTAAAAAATAAAAAAAAAAACGCCAATATCAATTTAAAAAATTATCACTTTCCATTATTTTTGGTAATTGAGAAAAAAACAAAAAAAAAAAAAAAAACACACGAGTAAATGGTGTCCTTTTTTTCTTTATGCAAACGAAATGTAGCAAATATTTAATATAATATCATTAAAAAGAGTAAAATAATAATAATGGTTACCGTTAGTAGTTATAGTTACACGAAATAATTTCATACCTAGAAATGAGGGGTAGTTATTTTTCAAATTCCTTGATTAAATTAGCTTCCTTCTGACCAACTACATAAACATCAGAGATCCAGTTGAGTCAACGAGTTTGCCTGTGGTTCAATGTATATATATATATATATATATATATATATATCATTTAAAAATGAATAAATAAATAAATAAACAGTATGTGATTAAAACAAAATTAAATAGGGAATACTCGCAAAACAATAATATAGCCAAAAAGAAAAAAAACGGACAGTGATATTTCTAATTCTCCTTTATGATTTGATTGTTGAGCTATGGTCAAGTCAGAGAGGATCAAGATATGAAGAAAAAAAGGGATGGTTTAAGGAGGGGGAGGAGGAGAGGCGTGAACGAAGATGACCAATGAAAACAAAAGAATTAAGCAAAAATCCAACAACTTGAGACATCCAATGCCAAGGTCGACCAAATTTAGGAAGGATTGGCGATATATAAGGATCATCTCCTGCCAAGATTATTATATCATCATTATCGTCATCACCGAATTACGCATGGTCTTCTTAGACATCATGGAATTTCAAAGATGCCCAAGACAAAGAAAATGCCACCACTATTGCAATTATATTTCTTTCTTTTATTAACCCTAGGTATCGAATAGTCTTACCTGAGGAAAGAATGTACAAGCACACAGGTACAAAAAACCGTGATTAAAATTTAACAAGACATTTTTAACAACCGGTTTATTTTATTTTTAAATCTAAAACTTTATTTTGTAGGTTGTTATCATTATTACTACTACTACTAGCATTACTATTATTACACAAGAAATTATATAGCTATTGAAATAAAAAATCTAAAAAAAGAACGGCTTCTGTTTGACTTACCTTTTTTTAGTCTTTTAAAGTCAAAAATACTTTTAACAGTTCAACTTAAAATATCCGTTTGTTTTTCTTTGTTTAGTTTTTTTTTTATATATTGATTTTTTTTTAAAACAAGAGTTCAATTGAATATCCGGTAAAAATGTTGTTTTTTTTTAGTTTTTTTTTTGTAAATTTATTCCCGCTAATCCAAAATTTTGAAATAAAAATGTAAAAACAACTATATTTGAGCACCAGTATGTAGAGAGAGAAAAAATAATAATATGAGAGGTTTATATTACTAAAACAAGCTAAGTGAAATAAATGACAAAAAAAAATATTATTATTATTTATATTACTGCTGCTACTACCCTCCGACGGATGGTATTTTTCTCTGTATCCACTTTCCCCTCCCCCCACATTCCAATGCAAGGCCACCTTTTCTTTTCTTAGTGATGGTTATGGTTTGATATAGCTAATTTTCATTTCATGGCCATTATCTTTTCTCTAGACACCCTATTTTTAAATATATCATAATCGCCTCTGCCTATATCTGTATTTTAAATCGAGATATATACACATGTATCCTTTTTCTTTTCTTATAAATCAACCTCTCTTTCTTTCTCTTTCTAAAAAAATCCTTTTTTTCTTCTTCTTTTCTCCAACAACCGGTGGTAGTAGTAGATCGTAATATGTATATTTATCTATCACTAGTCGTTTCGTGAGAAGTTGTTGCAATAAAATGATTTTACTACTTATTATTACCTTGGCAGTTTTGTTACAGGGTCCAAGAACACTACGACGACGATGATGATTACTACTTACTTACAATTATAAGTAGTGTTACTACCAGTTGTAGTCGCAATATTTAACATCATACGAAGTAAAAAGAGACGTTTTTAAACGCTACTGCTACTATAATATAAATATTATTACTCCTAATACTATACTACAACAGCAAGTGCTAGAACTTGGGTTTTATTTTTTTTAGTAGTGGTCGTAAAAGACAAGCATGTGCGTGACAGAGATATAATATTCATAAAAATAAACACGAAAAGAAGCTTGTGAGTTTTTCATTGTTTTTTTGTATAAAATATACATACATACATACATACATACATTTTCTTGGACAAACGATTGTTGATTGAGGTAATTGATTTTAAAAATAAATTTTTTTAAAAATGACTGACGGCCTGGGTACTGAAACTAGAAAATTATGAACCAGACCTTTTGTCTGGAAAAAAAAAGTTGAGACAGCATGATGCGAACAGTAGCTATCTAAAGAATCGTTATTGCCGATAACGTGAGAAAAATTATAATGTACCCAAGTAATAACAACCTCAGTGTTGTTATTTTAAGGGAATTGAGATTATAAACTTATCAAGTCCTATACTGAAATAAACTGAAAATTACTATTCACTGGTAATTTTGCCGAATATTTAACGATATTTCTATTTCAGAGTAACAATTAAAAAAAATTTTTTTAAAACAATTCAAAACTGTCCACTTTTGCAGCTCTGAGGTCAAAAACGTGTATAACTGAATCACTAAGCAACAACTTTAAATCTACATACGTACAACATTAATTAATTAATGCTGTCGTTTAATTTTTTAAACTTCTAAATGAATTAACGTATTAATTCCCAGTTGAGAAATTAAAAATATATACATTGGACTTCATTTAATATTCCACTAACATCTGTCCGGTAGACAGTGGTAAAAATTTACGCCTCCTGAATTCATAGTATACCCAGTTCTTTTTATGGTCAGTAGTCATACTTTTAAAAAAGATTCTCATAAAGATACAGAAGAAAAAGATATATTTTTCTTCTCATGGATAATCAAGACTTTGTTTTATTTTTATCTTTATGCTCCCAACGAAAAAAAATCCTGGTACCCCCAGTTAAAAAGGTCATCGAACTGACCATGTAAACTGAAAAAAAAAATCAAAACCTTTTTTTTAAGTCTATGTTTCATTTATTTTACTGCCTCAAAGATTTTTTTAGGTTGTACGTGCAAAATTTATCTCCGTACCTCACGTGGTTTTTGTATTGGATTTGTGGATCTCTTTCGTTTAAATACGAGAGAGAGAGAGAGAGAGTGTTAAAAAAGAGAAAAAGTCAGTGGCGAGAAGAACGAATACAAATGAAGATGAGTAGTCTATCTAGATTTTATTTTTAGGATCAGATAAGAAAAAAAAGTACCTTGAATGGAAACTGGAAGACTTTCTACCCATACGTACTTAATAATCATTTAAAAAAAAAAAAAAAAAAACTCACGAGTTTATATATATAATATACACTATAAAAAAATGAAATGTTTATTTTACTTTGTAAATAATGTTGACAACCTCTAAAATAATCTTTAAAATTATAGAAAGAAAAGTAAAAACATTTTATTTTCGGTTTCACAAAAATAAAACAAAAAACTAACTGGTTAAAATTTGTATCATTCATTCATTTTGTCAACAAAACAGCTTTCGGGGGGGGGGCGGTATTTTTTTTATTATTATTTTTTTTTAATTGTGTAATTAATAATCCCGTCTTCTCAAAGTGCAAACAAAGAGAGACAGAAATAATTAGATATGAATTTTCTTTACTTTAACCAAAATAAGCGGTGAAAGAAAGTCACCGATTTCCGGATATTTAACATTAAAAAAAAAAAAAACAAAAAAACAATTATATTGAATTAAAAATATATTTAAAAGAAATACTGACTTACCCTAAGAAATAAGAGACAATAATATTGGGCAACAATTTCAGGATATCAAATTACTTGACTGATTTTTTTTTTTTTTTTTTTGGAGGGAGGGAGAGAGGGATAACCACGTAATCCGAACAAAAGTGACAGTAAATAAATATATATTCTTCAAATATTTCTGATAGGGATAGAAGAAAAAAAATCTAACCAAAATTTACTTTTAACTATAAAAAAAGAAAGTAAAAATACGTTAAAAAAATTAATTTAATTGTCTGGTGACGGCGTGGTGTCCTGTAAACGACTATTTTATTGTTGTTGTTTTTTTAACTTATGTAAATGTAAGCATTTAAAATAATATATATATATTATATATATGATATAGCTGTGCCATAGATATTATTTACTATGCCTTATTTCAAAAGCAAATTTAAAATACACAAAATAGAATATCAAAATTTGACTAGAATTTTAAAATTCAAACAGTAAACACAATTTGCTTTGATTTTTCATTAAAAGAATTAAATTAAATTTGGTTTGTTATTTTGTTAGCTATTTATTAGAATAGGATTCGGTAAGAGAAAAAAATTTAGATAATGTATATTTCACAATATAAAACAGGGTAATTATTCGTCGTCATTATTACAGTTAGCAAGATAAGTGAGTGACAGTATTGTATAAAAGTAGACTTCGATACAATACAATATTGTTTTTTGGGGGGAAGGGTTATTTCCTGATAATAGTACCAGTTTTTAAATGACCAACCTATATTTCTCCCTATTTTTCTTCTTTAAATTCCTTCCCAACCTTTAACGAAAAAGAAAAATAACATTCGTAAAAATAAAAATAAAATGAATTCTTCAGTGTATGTCTTTGACATATTTGATTGCATTTTATTTATTTTTACCAAAAAAAACTTATATTTCTATGTTTAAAATGTTCGTTAAGTAATAAATTAAGTTATTACACCAGACATAACTTAAAATAATACTCAATTAATTCCATAGAAGAAGGGGGAAAATGACGAGGGCCAATACTGAAAACAAAAATGAATAATTGTCACACAAAAACGTCAATTACAATGTGTATCATCATAAATTAGATAAATAAATTAGATGATCAGATAAAAAAAGAAATAAACAAAATATACGACAATTACTTACATCAATTTACTTAAATAATGAGATTATTATAGATGCCATGTGCGTAACTAATAATGATGCTACAACCATCCCTGTGATGTGATGAAGTCGAGAAAATGGTACTCCTCTTTCTTTCATTCTTTAAAATCGCATGTCCGGCCGGTGTTTGTTTCTTTCTTCCAAGTTAAATAAAAAGATAAATCCAGTATCCTTTACTTTATTCCAAACTCAGGAATAAAGCACTGAGAATAAATTGTATTCCTAAACAAACATATTCTTGTGCCTGTCAGCCCTCTTGGAACTAGAAATGACGACACTCTCTCTCCAAGAAGAGGAAGAAGGAGAAGAATATTTTTCTCTCTTTCTTCGCACTGCTTCTTGTTGTTGTTGTCGTCGTCGTCGTCTCTCCAGCTTTTTTTTCTTTTCTTTATTTCAATCTTTTTTAATCCAATTTTTTCTATTTATTTTCACTTCAAAATATTTTTAATCTTCCTTTTATCATTTTCTTCCTGCCATAAATTTAATTTTTAATTTCGATAAAAAGGAGAACGACATTACGTAATGATTTTTTAGAAATGTTTTTCTGCTACAAATTTCGTTTCGGTTGTTTTTGTGAATACACAGTAGTGAATGAAAAAAAAATGTTTAGTTTTAAGTTTCTCAAAGAAAAATAATTATTTAAAATTCTACTGATTTTTTCTCTTCTCTTTTGAGAGAATAAAATAAAAAAGATTGTAAGATTTTTTTAATAACTATTATTTCTTTGCAAAATCCAACATTGATATAATCGTAGAACTTTATTATTATTTATTTTACGTTTCGTTCCACTTGCCCTAGAGAGGGTCCTACCATCGCCTTCTAATATACGTAGGTCTCGGTCCTACTCTTTTGGTTGGATTTATTGGGGGGGATTTAATAGCAAGTTTTTATTTTTAATGTTTTATCTTAAATTTAATTATTCATATTTTAGCTTTGATTTATGTTTTATCTTTATTTATTTAAGTTTTACTTTTATCTATGTCTTTTTTATTTGTTTATTCATATTTTAATTCATTTATTTCTCTGGTTTATTCATTCATAACGTTCAACTGCATCTAGTGGTGAGGTTCCAATTCTGGAACTCTGGGGAGTGTGGAGTACCCCTTCATCGCCATTACTCCCAGGTCCACTCTGACGCGGAGTGGTAGTATTTGTTAGAGTCCTTTCCAATGGCTTAAATAGATTTTTTTTTAAATTAGTTTTTAAAAAATTGAATTTAAAAAAAGAAAAATTGAATAGTATTCAATTTTTCTTTTTTTAAACTCTTTTTTTTTTAACAATGAATACTCAACAATAATGGTTAAAACGAAATGTCTTCGGCATAAAATAACCCAACAAGGTTTGACATGCCGAAAAATCCAACCAACCAACTTATTCATTCATTTATTCATTTGTTTTGTATTTAATTTATCCATTTATTTTCTTAGAACTAGGGTCTTAACTTAAGACCCTAGTCCTAAGAAAATTAAGACTCTTAAGAGTGAGAAGTTGTATAATAGTGACATCTAGATGAAAGATTTCATTACGATTGCCGGTTTGGTGAGGTTAGCTGTCAGATTAATCTATTGATAATGGGGAAATAAATTCACACCTAAGTTACCCCACTCCCTAAACATCGACACAGCCATTATTTTAATTTTCATTTATTTATTTATCTATAACGAACATGTAGGTCTTTAACTGAACAAGACTGGCCATTGGGGGTTGAGTCGAGACCTGGCTACCCGGCATCGCCTGGGTAGTGGGTGGGGGAAAACTCTAGTCTATTGATTTGTTTACTTTTGAGATTTACAAATGCTGGACATTTTTACGTAGAATTTCAATACTATTTCTATATATATTCTAATTTTTAAATATCTTCGAATATAAATCAAATCTTCATAATGTTTGCACAAAAAGCAAGAACTGGTGATGTTTAATGTGTATATGTGTATATATATTTATTTTTTCGTTAATTGTATTTTCATAGTTTCATCCGGACATTCACAGATACATACACACCAACTGCCCTTTATATATATATACTAGCAAAAGTACCCTGTCCATGACCGGACTAAAAAATATGACAAAACCCCAAATTCATTTCTTAATTGCTTACTGCGTTAAAGTGATAAAAATATTAATTTAATTTATTTTCTTTTTTACCTCTAAAAAGTAACAATTAAAAAGAGCTAAGTGTTAAACTTGTGTCCTTATTTATTTAACTCTATCGGCTGAGTGGGGGTAAAAGTCTGTATACGGTATTTTTTAAATCATTTTAATTAGTAAAAATCAAAACCAAATTTTGTGTGTTTCTTAGTTATAAGAATATTAATCTGTATGCAGGATTTCGAATCTGAATAACATCTCTTTTCTGAGTTATAAGTCGACATGTACATACTAAACATTCTTATATATATATAGATATATATAAGTTAAAAGAAAGGAAATGAATCCAACAGTATGAGTATGAAAAGGTGGAATGAAAACATCACACAATGCTGTTAAAGAGAAAACAACAGCATTGTGTGATGTTTTCATTCCACCTTTTCATACTCATATATAGATATATAGATAAATAAATAAATTGATTGTCTATTTTATCTTTAAGGCATTTTAATTGCAAAAAGTATTTTCATTTTTAGGAATCAACTTAAACCTCAAAGTTAAACCAGCAAGTAAAAAAAAAAAGAAAAGTAAAATTGGTGGAGTGGCCTATTGTCAGTATCAATTGGACAGTGAGGGAGTCTATCCCCTTTTTGTTAGCTCTATACCAGGGAGATTGTTTTTGCGTATGACGTGGAGCACCACACCTACCGTCAGCTCTTAACTTTACCACACAGATGAGAATACCCAAGCTGTGCTACTCATACAGTAAGTTGGTGGGGACCAGTATTAAACCAAGAACCTTGTGATTCCAAGGTGGTTGCTCTACCAACTGAGCTAACCCAGCCCTATAATCTTGCAAATAATCATTTTTATAACCAAGTAAATTGATTGATTTTAATGGCATGTCAACTTGTCTGGGGTTAAATATACCTAGAGATTAGGGAATTGCATACATTGTACATTTATACTTACATGTTTTGGTTGCTTTGTTTAATGGCATATCAATCTTCACGGCCCGCCCTGTCGGCTGGGGCGTTAGAATGCACCGACTGCACCTCTGCTGAGGGGTAAGATTCCCCCAATGGGGCCACCTGTTTGCCGTGGGTGGCAACCCGTAATGCTTAAGGATAGAACCCAGGTGGATGAGCAGTTCATGACATACAATACTCCACTTTGGCCCTATCTTGGTCTAGACGGGCGGTCGGAGAGGCCCCCTCTGATCAATCGGCTGGTCACGTCAAGCCCTAGCACCTATATGATTTTCCCAACCCTATTGCCCTTATGGCAAGTCCCAACCCCTTTTTATCATATGGGTGCTAGAAGGCGGTGGCTGCGGGTCTACATGTCCTGGGAATGACATTAAACTCTATCTGATGGTGAGGTTCCAGTTTTGGAGGTTTGGGGAATGTGGAGCACCCCTTCATCACCATTGCTCCCTGGTCCACTCTGACCCGGAGTGGTAATACCTGTTAGGGTCCCATCTATGGGTTAAATAGAAATGTATTTATAAAAAAAATTGTATTATCCATAAAGAATTGATTTATTTCAAAACTTTATCGACATTAAATGACCCACTGAGGTTTATATGCCGTAAAACAAAACAAACAAACAATCTTCATGGGTTATCTAATGCTAAAGACATCCTTGAAGAAGAGCAGTAGTGGTACTATTTAACCCATAGCAGGAGGGATGAGAAGAGTCATACATTTCCAAGTCAAAATCCTTGATATATAAAATAAATCTTATTTATTAACAATGTCTATGAAAATCTGAGTTAGGTTTGCCTCAAAACAGCCCATGTTATTAGTGCGTCTTATATATTATCAAGAAATAAAGCTTTACATAATATATGGTGTGATTAATTTGCATATTTTAACAAAACTGGATTTAATAAATAATCACTTAGTGTTATTGATCTCTAATATTATTGTTTTATTCTCCGTATTAAAAGTAATCCAATGAAGGATTTTATATAGAATTGGAACCTCACCACTAGATGCAGTTGAACGTCATGAATGAATAAACCAGAGAAATAAATGAATTAAAATATGAATAAACAAATAAAAAAGACATAGATAAAAGTAAAACTTAAATAAATAAAGATAAAACATATATATAGAAACCAATTAAAATAAGTGTAATCTTTTTATATGCGTTCTTATTTAATTTTGTTTGCCTTTACATAATATATGGTGTGGTTAATTTGCATATTTTAACAAAACTGGATTAAATAAATAATCACTTAATGTTATTGATCTCTAATATTATTGTTTTATTCTCCAACGTATTAAAATTAATCCAAGGAAGGATTTTAATCACTATTAACTCTTGGAGCAGTTTATAATGTGACATAATTTGTGGGTAACCTACGAATTGTGGTAAAATTCAGATAACTGTATGGTAAATGGAAAGTTACCATTAACTGTTATAGGAAGATTGACAAGCAGTTCACCTTTCACTGACCTGGACACCGACTTCTGATTGGCTGAAGGAAAAGTGTGAGAAAGGAAACTGGCTTAGTTATCTAGACTTTGGCTGTTAGTAGAAAGGAGCAGATGTGAGGGACGTTTGCTCCCAAGATGCTAACTTCTCACTGCACAGTTGAAAACGCTTTTGGGGTAATAAAGACGTCTTGTAAAAAAAACAAGTCTTGCTTAATTCTTACAAACCAAGAAATAAGCACAGACAACCCAGCCCAGAGAAGGAAAGAATCAACCAAGAAGAAAGATGGCCGCCAACAAAACAGAACCAGTAAGAACCCTTCTACAGTAATCTGAGCATTAGCTACATAAATGAGAGTAACCTCCCCTTGTTTCTTTCACTTTGAGGAAGTCTTAATAACATTTAAGTTCATTTCATATAATGCGCAAGCACAATTAAGAACACATTTTATGATATTTTTGTGTTAAAACATGCAGTTGTACAAATTCATATTTTCAGTGTAGATTTATGGTGAAATGAAAATAGCAAACCAAAATATAAGGCTTCTTCAAAGTGAAAGAAACAAGGGGAGGTTACTCTCATTTATGTAGCTAATGTTCAGATTACCCCCTCTACTTTCTCCTCCCCATTATATACTTGATATGAATTGGGTATAGCAGAAAATGTTCAAAAAGTCATTCCTCATCAGTGACATTCAATTAGTAAAATAAATAACCAAGCCTAAATATTACCAAATAACCATATGTATTTAGCAACAGGACATGACACAAGGTCAATTTCTTAAGTGGATTTTAACAGGTTTGAATTCAGAGTGTTTGACCATAATTAACTCTTAACATCCTGTTGAGAATTTTCTAAGTCCAGAGCATTCCTATAAGGATATATAAAAAATGGCTAAAAATGACTTTGCATTTAAAGTTACCTATTATTTCCCTTAAATCAAAGACTTCTAAATATGTTTAATATTACATTTAAACAAAGGCTATCATTTGGGGCAGATTAGGAAAACGAAGGAGGCTTCCGGCCAGGTGGAATGAGGTGGTATAAGACTTTAAGAGTTAGGATAGATAGATAGACTAAGATAGATAGATAGATAGATCGATATGAATAGATTAATATAGATTGGTTGACTAAGATAGATAGATATGAACAGACTGATATAGATAGATAGACTAAGATAGATAGATATGAACAGACTAATATAGATAGATAGACTAAGATAGATAGATATGAACAGTGATATAGATAGATAGACTAAGATAGATAGATATGAACAGACTGATATAGATAGATAGACTAAGATAGATAGATATGAACAGACTGATATAGATAGATAGACTAAGATAGATAGATATGAACAGACTGATATAGATAGATAGACTAAGATAGATATGGATAGACTAATATAGATAGATATGAACAGACTAAGATAAATGGATTGACTAAGACAGACAGATAGACAGATAGATAGATAGACAAATTCTATTAAGATCAAAAGCATTATTTCATTTATTCCCTAAGTGATAATTAGTAAAAGGCAGAGACAAATAAATCAATTTCTCATGCAATATGAAAAGAGAAACAATAAGACATTTATATTTAGCGCAAAAGTTGTTATACAAGCAAAAATGACCAAGAAGACGTTTATCGTTCAACTAAACAACTTGTAATTCCAGTGGGTCTCTAATTATCAAGAGTGATCCATGATGATATTGGTGCTTCTATTTCAGAAGGAGTAAACGATTCTAATTAGTATTTCATTGTTAACAGCTGTCCATGATGATATTGCTGCTTCTATTTAGGAAGGAGTGAAGTATTCTAATTAACATTTCATAGTTAACAGCTGTCCATGATGATATTGATGTTTCTATTTAGGAAGGAGTGAAGTATTCTAATTAACATTTCATAGTTAACAGCTGTCCATGATGATATTGCTGCTTCTATTTAGGAAGGAGTGCAGTATTCTAATTAACATTTCATAGTTAACAGCTGTCCATGATGATATTGATGTTTCTATTTAGGAAGGAGTGAATTATTCTAATTAACATTTCATAGTTAACAACTGTCCACAATGATATTGATGCTTCTATTTAGGAAGGAGTGAAGTATTCTAATTAACATTTCATAGTTAACAACTGTCCACAATGATATTGATGCTTCTATTTAGGAAGGAGTGAAGTATTCTAATTAACATTTCATAGTGTCCACAATGATTGATGCTTCTATTTAGGAAGGAGTGAAGTATTCTAATTAACATTTCATAGTTAACAGCTGTCCATGATGATATTGCTGCTTCTTTTAGGAAGGAGTGAAGGATTCTAATTAACATTTCATAGTTAACAGCTGTCCATGATGATATTGATGTTTCTATTTAGGAAGGAGTGAAGTATTCTAATTAACATTTCATAGTTAACAGCTGTCCATGATGATATTGCTGCTTCTATTTAGGAAGGAGTGAAGTATTCTAATTAGTATTTCATTGTTAACAGCTGTCCATGATGATATTGCTGCTTCTATTTAGGAAGGAGTGAAGTATTCTAATTAACATTTCATAGTTAACAGCTGTCCATGATGATATTGCTGCTTCTATTTAGGAAGGAGTGAAGTATTCTAATTAACATTTCATAGTTAACAACTGTCCACAATGATATTGATGCTTCTATTTAGGAAGGAGTGAAGTATTCTAATTAACATTTCATAGTTAACAGCTGTCCATGATGATATTGCTGCTTCTATTTAGGAAGGAGTGAAGTATTCTAATTAACATTTCATAGTTAACAACTGTCCACAATGATATTGATGCTTCTATTTAGGAAGGAGTGAAGTATTCTAATTAACATTTCATAGTTAACAGCTGTCCATGATGATATTGCTGCTTCTATTTAGGAAGGAGTGAAGTATTCTAATTAGTATTTCATTGTTAACAGCTGTCCATGATGATATTGCTGCTTCTATTTAGGAAGGAGTGAAGTATTCTAATTAACATTTCATAGTTAACAGCTGTCCATGATGATATTGATGTTTCTATTTAGGAAGGAGTGAAGTATTCTAATTAACATTTCATAGTTAACAGCTGTCCATGATGATATTGCTGCTTCTATTTAGGAAGGAGTGAAGTATTCTAATTAACATTTCATAGTTAACAACTGTCCACAATGATATTGATGCTTCTATTTAGGAAGGAGTGAAGTATTCTAATTAACATTTCATAGTTAACAGCTGTCCATGATGATATTGATGCTTCTATTTAGGAAGGAGTGAAGAATTCTAATTAGGATTTCATAGTTAACAGCTGTCCATGATGATACTGCTGCTTCTATTTCGGAAGGAGAGAAGGATCTGTACAGTAAAGTGGGGAGCTCGTGGTAGGCATGGCACTCCACCTCAGATGCAAAAAACAATCTCCCTGGTCTAGTGCTAGTGAACGGGAGATAGACTCCCTCACTGTCCAGCTGATATCGACAATAGGCCACTCTGCCATCTTTACTTTTACTTTGATACTGGTCGTCATCAACTCAGCAAATGCGCTGCACAGCTTGGATCTGTACAGTAAAGTGGGGAGCTGATGGTAGACATGGCACTCCACCTCAGATGCAAAAAACAATCCCCCTGGTCTAGAGCTAGTGAACAGGAGATAGACTCCCTCACTGTCCAGCTGATATTGACAATAGGCCACTCTGCCATCTTTACTTTTACTTTGATACTGGTCGTCATCAACTCAGCAAATGCGCTGCACAGCTTGGATCTGTACAGTAAAGTGGGGAGCTGATGGTAGACATGGCACTCCACCTCAGATGCAAAAAACAATCCCCCTGGTCTAGAGCTAGTGAACAGGAGATAGACTCCCTCACTGTCCAGCTGATATCGACAATAGGCCACTCTGCCATCTTTACTTTTACTTTGATACTGGTCGTCATCAACTCAGCAAATGCGCTGCACAGCTTGGATCTGTACAGTAAAGTGGGGAGCTGATGGTAGACATGGCACTCCACCTCAGATGCAAAAAACAATCCCCCTGGTCTAGAGCTAGTGAACAGGAGATAGACTCCCTCACTGTCCAGCTGATATTGACAATAGGCCACTCTGCCATCTTTACTTTTACTTTGATACTGGTCGTCATCAACTCAGCAAATGCGCTGCACAGCTTGGATCTGTACAGTAAAGTGGGGAGCTGATGGTAGACATGGCACTCCACCTCAGATGCAAAAAACAATCCCCTGGTCTAGTGCTAGTGAACAGGAGATAGACTCCCTCACTGTCCAGCTGATATCGACAATAGGCCACTCTGCCATCTTTACTTTTACTTTGATACTGGTCGTCATCAACTCAGCAAATGCGCTGCACAGCTTGGATCTGTACAGTAAAGTGGGGAGCTGATGGTAGACATGGCACTCCACCTCAGATGCAAAAAACAATCCCCCTGGTCTAGAGCTAGTGAACAGGAGATAGACTCCCTCACTGTCCAGCTGATATTGACAATAGGCCACTCTGCCATCTTTACTTTTACTTTGATACTGGTCGTCATCAACTCAGCAAATGCGCTGCACAGCTTGGATCTGTACAGTAAAGTGGGGAGCTGATGGTAGACATGGCACTCCACCTCAGATGCAAAAAACAATCCCCCTGGTCTAGAGCTAGTGAACAGGAGATAGACTCCCTCACTGTCCAGCTGATATTGACAATAGGCCACTCTGCCATCTTTACTTTTACTTTGATACTGGTCGTCATCAACTCAGCAAATGCGCTGCACAGCTTGGATCTGTACAGTAAAGTGGGGAGCTGATGGTAGACATGGCACTCCACCTCAGATGCAAAAAACAATCCCCCTGGTCTAGTGCTAGTGAACAGGAGATAGACTCCCTCACTGTCCAGCTGATATCGACAATAGGCCACTCTGCCATCTTTACTTTTACTTTGATACTGGTCGTCATCAACTCAGCAAATGCGCTGCACAGCTTGGATCTGTACAGTAAAGTGGGGAGTTGATGGTAGGCATGGCACTCCACCTCAAATGCAAAATCTCTCTGGTCTAGTGCTAGTGAACAGGAGATAGACTTCCTCGCTGTCTGGCTGATATCGACAATAGGAAACTCGGCCATCTTTACTTTTACTTTGATACTGGTCGTCATCAACTCAGCAAATGCGCTGCACAGCTTGGATCTGTACAGTAAAGTGGGGAGCTGATGGTAGACATGGCACTCCACCTCAGATGCAAAAAACAATCCCCCTGGTCTAGAGCTAGTGAACAGGAGATAGACTCCCTCACTGTCCAGCTGATATCGACAATAGGCCACTCTGCTATCTTTACTTTTACTTTGATACTGGTCGTCATCAACTCAGCAAATGCGCTGCACAGCTTGGATCTGTACAGTAAAGTGGGGAGCTGATGGTAGACATGGCACTCCACCTCAGATGCAAAAAACAATCCCCCTGGTCTAGTGCTAGTGAACAGGAGATAGACTCCCTCACTGTCCAGCTGATATCGACAATAGGCCACTCTGCCATCTTTACTTTTACTTTGATACTGGTCGTCATCAACTCAGCAAATGCGCTGCACAGCTTGGATCTGTACAGTAAAGTGGGGAGTTGATGGTAGGCATGGCACTCCACCTCAAATGCAAAATCTCTCTGGTCTAGTGCTAGTGAACAGGAGATAGACTTCCTCGCTGTCTGGCTGATATCGACAATAGGAAACTCAATGGACTTTACTTTTACTATATATGTAGCGTTGCCCATAATTAAATAAACTCCTAATGATTTTTTATTAAATGTTAATTATCTTCTAAACTAAAGATCAACATCATCATCATCATCATGTCATGCTGGCAGCACAGATATCCATGACAATCTCTTGCCAACCATCCCTATCTGTCATGGGAGGTCCTCTGTGCAGCATCCAGAGTCCATGCAGAGCCAATCAATGTAGGTCCTTGCTGAGCGGCCCACACTGGCATACCCATGTGCAGGTTTTTGCAGGAGAACATCTCTTATGAGTTCATTCTTGTTCGTCTTATTCATGAACCCAAACCTCCGCTTAAGAAACTGACATAGCGTCACATCCTACTGATGTGGAGGGGTTGGTAAATACATTGGTACCTTGACTTACGAGTGCCCAAGCTTTCGAGTTTTCAGAGTTACAAGCTGTCACTCGGTCAATTCTTTGCTTTGTGTTGAGAGATAAAATTTGAGGTACGAGCGAGCTTCAGATACGCTTATGTTAAATAGTTCATTCAGATGGTCTTTGTGATAAAATGGCTGTATAGCAACTTTCTTTTGTGGTGTTGTTTCCACGATTTGTTTAAGACTGCATACAGTATTCTAGTGCAACTCCTATCTAGCTTATTCTCTCAGTGCTTCATTAGGGTCCAAGTGATGCAGCCATACAGTAGTACTGAAACAACCATGGCTTGGAATAATCATTGCTTTAGCTTATCATTGAGACCACATTTCCATATGATTAAACAATGGACCTGTAGAATACTGATAATTGTCATTCTGTGTTACTTTCACCCTTGGCCAGGATTGAACCTGCAGTCTGGAAATGACTGTTACAGATTATTAACTATTGGACAGTAGGACAGTCAAACACCTCCTCAGCTTAATGGACTCTTCCTGGCAGCAGTGGCAGGAATTATTTAAGCTGTTATAGTGGGCTCATTAGGGAACTAGTAACTTCATGTTAGGCTTGGCCAGTCAAAACCAATTGTTGACTGTCTGTCTAACTGACTGACTTCAATAGGACCAAGAGAGAGAAGAATCCCAATGATACAGAAGAATCCCAATATATATAGAAACTAAAGATACCATGATTCTATTATTTCTAGTAAGAACACCATACAATAAAAACGGATATTATTAGGTATTTTGGACTTTAATAAAATGACTGGGAAACAAAAAGCAAGATGGGAAGTACACCAGGATATTGCACGCTCCCCTAAAAAAATCCTGGAAACAGCACCTTTCAAAAAAGGACTTATTCCTATCACAAAAACCAATCAAGTAAGACAAACAAGACACGATGGACACAGCTGGGGAAGTAAGGATGAATTCCTAAGTGACATTTTCTTGTGGACACCTACACATGAACGCACCAGAGTTGGCCAACCAGCAAAGACTTACATTGGTCAGCCCTGTGAGAATACTGGATGTTGTGGCAAGTCCTACCCCATGAGCAATGACTGATAGGGACAGGTAGTGAGAGAGAGCCATGGGAATCCATGGTGTCAGTGTGGCATAATGATGATGATTGCACCGAATCTCTGTAATCACAAATATAATTGCAACAGTCCTGTAACTAAATCTAAAGTAAGAACAACCAGCAGAATTGTCGCTGTTACTGCAGATGTAGAGACTAACAATAACAAGAATGACCTCAATGTAACCTTGGATGTGACTACATGCACAGATCAGGTGGTTTTCAAGTGTTTGGGCCATCAATTCCACAATGGTATCCTTGAACAAGTCCTTGGTATTCTACCAGGTGGTATGCCTATTGATAATGCTCCAGATGTAATTGTAGTCTGGCACAAATGAGTCAGATGTCATGTTTTTGAAGTCACATGATTCTGAGATTCTTGGACAGGTAATCCTGGATTAAATCAGCTATGTGAGAGGGAGCAGAGTTCTGTGATAACACATATAGCCTCTGCTGGCCCACATCCTTGATGTAGACAATGGTATAGGCTCTCTGGGGGAAAAATTGTGGTGTCATGGCCATCACAGATGAGTCCTGTTAGGACACATATAGCCTCCCCTGGCCCACACCCTTGATGTAGACAGTGGTATAGATCCTGTGGAGAAAAGTGTGGTGTCATAACCCCTCATGGCCATTACAGATGAGTCATGTTAGGGCACATATAGCTTCCCCTGGCCCACACCTTAATGTAGACAGTGGTATAGGTCCTGTGGGAGAAAAGTTTGGTGTCATAACCCTCATGGCCATTACAGATGCGTCATATTAGGGCACATATAGCCTCCCCTGGCCCACACCCTTGATGTAGACAGTGGTATAGGTCCTGTGGGAGAAAAGTGTGGTGTCATAACCCCTCATGGCCATTACAGATGCGTCATATTAGGGCACATATAGCCTCCCCTGGCCCACACCTTGATGTAGACAGTGGTATAGATCCTGTGGGAGAAAAGTGTGGTGTCATAAACCCTCATGGCCATTACAGATGCGTCATATTAGGGCACATATAGCCTCCCCTGGCCCACACCCTTGATGTAAACAGTGGTATAGATCCTGTGGGAGAAAAGTGTGGTGTCATAACCCCTCATGGCCATTACAGATGCGTCATATTAGGGCACATATAGCCTCCCTGGCCCATAGCCTTGATGTAGACAGTGGTATAGGTCCTGTGGAAGAAAAGTGTGGTGTCATAACCCCTCATGGCCATTACAGATGCGTCATATTAGGGCACATATAGCCTCCCCTGGCCCACACCCTTGATGTAGACAGTGGTATAGATCCTGTGGGAGAAAAGTGTGGTGTCATAACCCCTCATGACCATTACAGATGAGTCCTGTTAGGGCACATATAGCCTCCCCTGGCCCACACCCTTGATGTAAACAGTGGTATACGTCCTGTGGAAGAAAAAGTGTGGTGTCATAACCCCTCATGGCCATTACAGATGAGTCATGTTAGGGCACATATAGCTTCCCCTGGCCACACCCTTAATGTAGACAGTGGTATAGGTCCTGTGGGAGAAAAGTTTGGTGTCATAACCCCTCATGGCCATTACAGATGCTCATATTAGGGCACATATAGCCTCCCCTGGCCCACACCCTTGATGTAGACAGTGGTATAGGTCCTGTGGGAGAAAAGTGTGGTGTCATAACCCCTCATGGCCATTACAGATGCGTCATATTAGGGCACATATAGCCTCCCCTGGCCCACACCTTGATGTAGACAGTGGTATAGGTCCTGTGGGAGAAAAGTGTGGTGTCATAACCCCTCATGGCCATTACAGATGCGTCATATTAGGGCACATATAGCCTCCCCTGGCCCACACCTTGATGTAGACAGTGGTATAGATCCTGTGGGAGAAAAGTGTGTGTCATAAACCCTCATGGCCATTACAGATGCGTCATATTAGGGCACATATAGCCTCCCTGGCCCAAACAGTGGCATCCTTGGGAGAAAAGTGTGGTGTCATAAACCTCATGGCCATTACAGATGCGTCATATTAGGGCACATATAGCCTCCCCTGGCCCACACCCTTGATGTAACAGTGGTATAGATCCTGTGGGAGAAAGTGTGGTGTCATAAACCCTCATGGCCATTACAGATGCGTCATATTAGGGCACATATAGCCTCCCCTGGCCACACCCTTGATGTAGACAGTGTATAGGTCCTGTGGGAGAAAAGTGTGGTGTCATAACCCCTCATGGCCATTACAGATGCATCATATTATGGCACATATAGCCTCCCCTGGCCCACACCTTGATGTAGACAGTGGTATAGGTCCTGTGGGAGAAAAGTGTGGTATCATAACCCCTCATGGCCATTACAGATGCGTCATATTATGGCACATATAGCCTCCCCTGGCCCACACCCTTGATGTAGACAGTGGTATAGGTCCTGTGGAAGAAAAGTGTGGTGTCATAACCCCTCATGGACATCACAGATGCATCATATTAGGGCACATATAGCCTCCCTGGCCCACACCCTTGATGTAAACAGTGGTATAGGTCCTGTGGGAGAAAAGTGTGGTGTCATAACCCTCATGGCCATTACAGATGCATCATATTATGGCACATATAGCCTCCCCTGGCCCACACCCTTGATGTAGACAGTGGTATAGGTCCTGTGGGAGAAAAGTGTGGTATCATAACCCTCATGGCCATTACAGATGCGTCATATTATGGCACATATAGCCTCCCCTGGCCCACACCCTTGATGTAGACAGTGGTATAGGTCCTGTGGAAGAAAAGTGTGGTGTCATAACCCCTCATGGACATCACAGATGCATCATATTAGGGCACATATAGCCTCCCCTGGCCCACACCCTTGATGTAAACAGTGGTATAGGTCCTGTGGGAGAAAAGTGTGGTGTCATAACCCTCATGGCCATTACAGATGCGTCATATTAGGGCACATATAGCCTCCCCTGGCCCACACCCTTGATGTAGACAGTGGTATAGGTCCTGTGGGAGAAAAGTGTGGTGTCATAACCCCTCATGGCCATTACAGATGCATCATATTATGGCACATATAGCCTCCCCTGGCCCACACCTTGATGTAGACAGTGGTATAGGTCCTGTGGAGAAAAGTGTGGTATCATAACCCTCATGGCCATTACAGATGCGTCATATTATGGCACATATAGCCTCCCCTGGCCCACACCCTTGATGTAGACAGTGGTATAGGTCCTGTGGAAGAAAAGTGTGGTGTCATAACCCCTCATGGACATCACAGATGCATCATTTAGGGCACATATAGCCTCCCCTGGCCCACACCCTTGATGTAAACAGTGGTATAGGTCCTGTGGGAGAAAAGTGTGGTGTCATAACCCCTCATGGCCATTACAGATGCATCATATTATGGCACATATAGCCTCCCCTGGCCCACACCTTGATGTAGACAGTGGTATAGTCCTGTGGGAGAAAAGTGTGGTATCATAACCCCTCATGGCCATTACAGATGCGTCATATTATGGCACATATAGCCTCCCCTGGCCCACACCTTGATGTACAGTGGTATAGGTCCTGTGGAAGAAAAGTGTGGTGTCATAACCCCTCATGGACATCACAGATGCATCATATTAGGGCACATATAGCCTCCCCTGGCCCACACCCTTGATGTAAACAGTGGTATAGGTCCTGTGGGAGAAAAGTGTGGTGTCATAACCCCTCATGGCCATTACAGATGCGTCATATTAGGGCACATATAGCCTCCCCTGGCCCACACCCTTGATGTAGACAGTGGTATAGGTCCTGTGGGAGAAAAGTGTGGTGTCATAACCCCTCATGGACATCACAGATGACTCCTATTAGGACACATATAGCCCCCCCCACTGGGCCACATACTTGATGTAGACAGTGGTATAAACCCTGTGGTGTCATAACTCCTCATGGCCATCATAGATGACATGGACTTGATATGTAACACCATAGGTTCCATCTGATCTAGAACTCAAAGGACTTGGTCCCTTTTCAACAATCTGACTATCTCTGTCACTGGGGGTGGAACTAGTGCCATTAGCACATATTATAAAAGTATTGAAGCCATTTGGTAAAACAAATGAAGGGACATAATATCACCATCACTTGTGACCTCCCCAAAACCATGATGTGGACTGAATGTTTACTTTTCGTCACTATCAATATGTCTTGTGGGAATAGAGCAAGCCAATGGTTGTTCTGGGAGTTTACCATCTGATCCTGGCAGAAATTTTTCTCATCTGAGAAAAAGCAAAGCGTGTCCAGTTGGAGAAAGATGCTGGAGTTTGTTGTAAAGCTTTGTAGCACAGCCTTTCATCTTATCCTTAATGGGCTGTTTCTCATCTTCTATAAGAAATAGAGAATGTCTTCATGCACTACCTGTCTGATAAGAAATTCAGACAGACTCCCATGTCCCTGGCTATGGACCTGATTGAATTGCTAGGATTGTTGTCAATCATGGCCTGGATCTTTCCAGGAGCTCTTTTCTAATCAGAACAAGATTCTGAGTTACCGTACCTTTCTAATCACCATTGGAATCATCCATCTCTTTTTAAATCCCCTGCACTTTTATCAGCTTGACACAGAGATTCTCTGAGAAAGAAATTGTTAAATTATAGATTAGCTGTATCTATCATTTTGAGAGTAGAGTAGAATTTGAAAAAGTAAATTAGAAATTGTACATCAGATACATTAGGTCAAATGGGTGTGAGTAATAGGTGATGACCCCAAGATCAGTTTGAGAACTTGGCTGGGATTGGATAATTTTTGTCAAGTGATCAAAAAGTTCTAGAAGCTTGAAAAATAGTTTTAAATCTAATCTGTTGGTTCTGAAAAGGAAATGGACGTGAGTACAGATCCTGAATAAGGCTGTTTGTATTTCACATCATGCTAATACCCTTATATACATTGGTATATTGGTATACATCCAACTATCTCTCTCCAACTATGGATAAATAGTAGGGCAGACTGGGCCCTTTAATCTTGGTATGGCAAGCAGTCTAGGAGATGAAAAACTCTGAATTCAAATCTGTTCATCTTCTGATCTTGTGTCACATTCTGCCCGTGGCGGAGGGGCTGGTTAAATACATAGATCTGTTTTTAGTTGCAAATGTCAAATGACAGAGAAAATTTTACTAGCAGATAGGATCTATCTTTTGTTCAGTATTGTAATTCTATACAATCCACACCTCTGGGCACTTCCACTTGAACAAATGAATCCGTTTGTGTCATTGATTTTGTCGAACAACGATTCACTTGACCCATTCATACTAGAGAGTTCCCCACATGTTTGGAATCGATATGAGCATATGGGGTTTGTGAGCATTGGTATGTAATGGTTAACAACCTTGTCCTGCAGATCAATTAGTACTGGGTAGTGGATTCACTTCTCACACAACACCCTATACTTGCAACCTTGGAAGCGCATGGTGTAATGGATAAAGTCATGGGAAATGGACTCGTCACCCCGAGTTCAAATCCTGGACATGGTAACTGCATTTCACTTAGCGCTAATACCCTTGTGAAAGGTATGAATCCTACTCTCCCTCCAGCTATGGGTAAATAGTAGAGCAGACTGGACTCTTTAACCTTGGTTAGGCAACCGGTTTAGAAGGAAAACTCTGAATTCAAACCTGTTAAACTCCGCTTAAGAAATTGACCTTGTATCACATCCTGCTCGTGCGGAGGGGTTGGTAAATATATATATATACTTGCAACCTTGTCGACCCGAGTTCAAATCCTGGATGAAGCTGTTTGCATTTCACATTTAAAGGTGTGTGTCAGGTATATAAAGACGTGCACACCAATTACTTAAAAAATGTGCGGCTTCCATATATTACTATTTTAATCCTTTTCCTGTTGTTCCTATATATAATTTTCTTGGAAGCACATGGTGTAATGGTTAGGACGAAGCTGATTGCATGTGAAAAGAATTATCGAAATTGTTTATATTTGTTTGTAGTTTCATTTTGAAGAAAGTTGAAGAAGTGTTATTTAAACACTATTTGTGAATAAAACAATTTCGATTTCGATTTGTGGGGACATTTTTTCCATTTACACTGTCAAAATCCGGTTAATTGTTTACAGACGATTTTTAGAGTTTTTTTTTAAATTATAAAACTAACTCCTAACCCTAACCCCATAACCCTAACCCTAACAAACAACCGGATTTTTACAGTGTAAATGAGAAAAGTGTCCCCACGTGTCAAGATCGCGGAAGGGGTGCCTTAAGGTCATATGGTCCCAATTTCTTCTCAGTAGATATTTGTATAGACTGATCAGTATTCAACTCTGTTGTAAGTTGGATCTACTTCTGAGAATCCAGACTTTGTAGGTAGTTTAAATAGCAGGTTGGGCTATTCTACTATATGGCATGGTCAAGTCTGTTTCCAGGATTTTGATTGGCTGGTGGTTTTAGTGTGGATATCTTTATCCATATATACTGAACACTTGACCGTGTTCTATCAGTTGCTGCAGAGTGTATTCGGTTATGCTCTGCCTTTTTTTGTCTGGTGACTGGACGCTAGTCTCAGTCTTCCTATGAAGGAGGGTATGATGTTCATTCAGTTGAGCTCTTGTATCATCATTTTTGCCTGCTGAGCTACCGTTACAATTGTATTACTTACTGAAAATATATATACTTGGGTGGCTTGAATGTCAGCCAGAGAAACACCATTTTTTCATCACTAATACCTAGCATCAATACAGCCAATCAAATGTGTTCTTACATCTGAGCCATGGCCCAGTGCATTATGCTGCTACCCAGAAGTATATATACTTGAGGCACGTGGTCTAATGGATATCATCATAGGAAATGGACTCGACGACCAGAGTTCAAATCCTGGATGAGGCTGTTTGTATTTCACATAGCGCTAATACCATTGTTTTCCATCTCCTAGACTGGTTACCTAGCCAAGATTAAATAGCTCAGTCTGCCCTACTATTTACCCATAGCTGGAGGGAGAGTAGTTGAATGCATACCTTTCCCAAGGGTATTAGTACTATGAGAAATGCAAACGGCCTCGTTCAGGATTTGAACTCGGGTCGACAAGTCCATTTCCCATGACTCTAACCATTACACCATGTGCTTCCATTGCCCAATAAGACATCCATGAACAAAGCAAGGGAGATGACTCTCACTCATTTACAACAACTACCTGCTGATTGGTTGTTTTGTTTTATGGCATATCAACCCATTCCGGGTCATTTATGCCAAATCAAATTATTTCTCTGAATTGTTGATGTCTTATGGGAACAGAACAAGCCAATACCCAACATGAAGGCTCCCAAGTTTGAAAAGAACGTTTCTGAGTCCAACAAGAAATACCTGAAAAAGGCTGAAACCTCATGTACATAAATGAAATGTGCCGACGACTACTATAATTAGCAGGGACAATTCTGGCTTGGCACAAGCAATGCGAGTCAGTTCGCAACTGTATGGTCAGACGCAATTCCACTTTCTTTTCTGTAATTTCTATTCATTTTTGTTCAATACATCTGTATCCATTTTCACCAGTCGTTTGTCTTATTTTTGACCCTTAAAAACCCCACAACAATAACAATAAAGATGAAGACAATTGTTCAAATAATCCAAATAATACCAAATCAAATTATTTATTATATATATGTGGTTACTTACAGTACCTGCTGTTGCTTAAATGATCACCCATCAAAGTACTGAACAGGCTCATCGCTGCTTAACTTCAGTGACCAAGCAGGAACTGGTGCTTTCAATGTTTCTTGACTGTAAGTCCTGCCAATTGGATTGTAAGGGTTAAGCTGTAGAACCAAGTGAATCATTGGTGGCAAAACATCTGATTAGATGATTGTCGATAATGACCTCAGATTTCTGCCCCGTTTCACCATTGATTCTCTTCCATGACTAAAAGTTGTTAAAAGCAACTATCTATGAAAGATGATTCCCTTAGGTGTGCAATGAATGTGATCTTGTTTATTTTTTTTTTTTAGGAGTTGCCTCTACATCACCAATTTTGAATGGTTTGCTTTATCGATCAAAGACTTTATGTGACTCATAGTGTTGTGATGTTTGTTTTGTTTTATGGCATATCAACCGCGGTGGGTCATTTAATGCCGACTAAGTTTTGGATTCGTAACGATAGTTTGGTAGAAAACAAATGTATATATGTATAGGTAATTTATGAGGAAGTGCGTCCCGGTCTCCTGCCTCAAAGACCGCTAACCAGTGACTATCAAAATAACAACCCCAGCTCGTCGTAATTCTTGTTTATTTATCGTAATTTGTTGTAATTCTGGTTTAGATATAAAGATGGATATATAGTTTTGAATAGACTGAGATAGATAGATAAACATAAACAAACAAAATAATATAGATAGATACGAACAAATAGAGATAGATAGATATTTTCGTCAAGTAAATGTATTGGGGGGGGGTCGCTTTTTTTTTTTTGTGATTCTTGTTTATCTAAACTAAAAATAAGACATTAAACAAACATGAATTAAAAAAAAACTTAGTATCTAAAGTAATATAGATAAATATGACCAAATTGAGATAGATAGATAGATGGATAGTTTTGAATAACTTGAGCTGGGTCGTTATTCTAATAGTCACTGGGCAGCAGCTCTTGAGGCAGGAGACCGGGACGCACTTACTCATAAATTACCTATGTATATATATATTTACCAACCCCTCTGCACGAGCAGGATGTGACACAAGGTCAATTTCTCAAGCGGAGTTTAACAGGTTTGAATTGAGTTTTCCTTCTCCTAGACCAGTTGCCTAACCAATTTACCCATAGCTGGAGGGAGAGTTGAATTCATACCTTTCCCAAGGGTATTAGCGCTAAGTGAAATGCAATTACCACGTCCATGATTTGAACTCGGGGCAACGAGTCCATTTCCCATGACTTTAACCATTACATCACGCGCTTCCTAATGTATATATGTATAGATTTTAACTATTGTTCAATTAATCATATTTTTGAGTACAATCGCACTTCTTTTAGGAAATGTAAAATCCTGGATGGTCTTATTTTGGTGAAAAGTTTTTTTAAATTACTTGCTTGGTAGTATTTTGTTTGCAATAGATCAAAGTCTACACACTCTAGCAGTATATGTTTCACTGTAAATCTCTCTTGGCATGTAGGGCATATTGGGTATTCTGTGCCTCTGGTAAATGATGATGGATGATGTAGGTGTGGCCTATGTGAAGGCAGGTCAGCACAACCTGTTCTCTTCTATTTTTTGTTGTAATTTAAGTTCTATTCTCCAATGGTAGGCAAGAAGCAACAAAAATAAGATGGAGATAATAATAATAATAATAATAATAATAATAATAATGCAACTAAATTGTATATGCACAAGACTAAGTCTTTCCTGGAGCAGGAAACACATAAAATTTTCTGGGACTTTGAGATACAGATGGATCACCTAATCCCGGCCAGGTGACCAGACAGTGTTAATTAACAAGAAGAAGAAAACTTGTCATCTCATGGATTTTGCCATCCTGGCAGATCACCGAGTGAAAGTGAAGGAAAGTGAAAATATAGACAAGTACTTTAACCTTGCCAGAGAACTGAAAAAACTGTGGAACATGAAGGTAAAGGTCATACCAAATGTAATTAGTGCCCTTGGAACCATCCCCAAGCGTCTGGAAAAGACTCTGTATGAACTGGAAATCAGAGGAAGAATCAAGAATATCCAAACTACAGCATTGTTAGGATCAGCTAGAATACTCAAAAGAGTTCTCAAGACTTAAGGAGACTTGCTGTCACTCCAGTCAACCACCGGCTAAGGCAGGTGTGAAAAACTCTAATGGGGTGAAATAATAATTACTTGCCAGAGAACTGAGAAAATTGGGGAACATGAAGGTAAATGTCTTACCAATTGTAATTGGTGGCCTTGGAATGGTCCCCAAAGATCTGGAAAAGAATTTGGTGAATTGGAAATCAGAGAAGAATCGAGATTATCCAAACTACAGCAGTATTAAGATCGGCTAGAATATTCAGAAAAGTCCTGGAGATCTGAGCAAACTTGCTGTCACTCAGCCTCCAGTGAACCACCGGCTATGGCAGGTGTGAAAAACTCGATAATAATAGTGAATATACTTTATCTAGTAAAAAAAGAAGCTATATAGAGGATTGAGAAAAAAGTGAGAGGAAGGGGGGGGGGTAATTGAATAACTGAAGATTTATGTTTCACTGAATCATCAAAGCTTCCATGACAAAAGTGGTTAGAATAACGTCCATAATGCGATGAAAGTCCAAGTCTCAATGGGAGATATCTAATTCTCATTTTCTGTTTATTGGTCCAAAGTTAAGCTGTGATAAATGTCTGTGTGTATATATATTATAATATATATGAAACTAAACAAATCGAGAAAAAGTCAATCTCTGTATGTACATTTCGGCATATTATGCCTCATCAGCAGAGTTATAGACAGGAAACTGATTAGTTTATGCCTTACATTTGAACAGATATGCCCACCTAATTCATTAATTATCAACTAATTAATTTTCAAAAATTAGGTATGACTTCAATTAAACACATATTCTTCCCCACCAAAATATATATATATATAATATATATATATTATCTTTATTTATATAGTAAAAGAGTAAAGTCAGTGGAGTGGCCTATTGTCTGTATCAGCCAGACAGTGAGAGAGTCTATGCCCTTTTCACTAGTGTTAAACTAGGGAGATTGTTTTTGCTGAGGTAAAGCAACATACTCTAATGCACAGGTCAGATTACCTAAGCTGTGTTACTCATGCACTATGTAGGTGGGAACCGGTATTGAACCTGGAACCTTGCAATTCCTGGTCAAGTGCTCTAATAACTGAACTAAACACACACACACACACAAATGTGTGTATATATATATATATATATATGACTATATATATATATATATATATATATTATATATTATTATTTATATTTTTGCTTGAAGGCAATTACAATGCGTATATCGTATAAAATTCGATAATTATAGAAAATAATCATGACAAGTGAACTCGGCAAAATTGTGCGATGCGTAGAAATCGTACAGCCTGTTTTGAATTTATTAAGTCTCATCAGCGATGTATACTAACAATTTCCCCTGACAGAAATTGTAACCGGGAGCCCAGCAGGCAGAGTCAGAGACTTTACCGCTCGGCTACCAATACGCACCGTACAATCCATGCGAAATTAACCTGTCAATGATAATGATACGCCTCTACATATATATATATATATATATATATATATATTTATTATCATATTCATTTTTCTGTTTGATATTATTATATTTTTTTTAATAAATATGTTTGTAGTCAATGCTTTACACTTAATATTCATAGTTTAAAATTAAAATAAATTTCGGACACTATTCAACAGGCCGGGTTAGCTCAGTGGTAGAGTGTTCGGCTAGAAACCACAAGGTTCCTAGTTCGATACTGGCCCTATGAGTACCACAGGGATCTGCGCAGTAAAGTAAGGAGCTGATGTGGTGCTCCACCTCAGATGCAAAAACAATCTCCTTGGTCTAGCACTAGTGAAAAGGGGATAGACTCTTTAGCTGATACCGACTTTAGGCCACCCCGACGACTTTACTTACACAAATATAAGGTAAAGAGTAATGATATGAATAATGTTATAAACAAACAAATAAATATATATACATACATACATACATACATACATACATATATATTTATATTTTAATTTTTAAGAAACAATTAGGAAAACAAATACATCACATAGTTTTGAAATAAAACACCAATAACGTTTATAGAATGCTAAGATTTGTCTCTTTTTTCTTTCCCTATTAATATTGAATATTATTCCAAAGTTACAGCATCACATATAACCATTGCCCAGATGATGGTTTGATATAAAAACCGAAACGTTTAATGTTCTATGATGAAATTATCCTCTAAATACTTTTTTTTCCTATTTTATATATCTACATATTGTAAGATTTATTTCCATTTTTTCTATATATATATATATATATATATATATATATATATATATATATATATATTTACAATTTGTGATGGTGATTGTCACTTCTTCACAGAAACATATAAATGTATACATATATACACATACTTATATATGAACATATTTATACATACATAGTAAACATAACACACACACATATACATATATATACACATATATATTATACATATATATATACATACCACATATACATATATTTATATATATATATATTTATACATATATATGTATGTGATTTGTTTGAGAAATTTTTTTCATCAACTTCATGTGTATTAGTAAATACTCATCAGTTGACCATTGGCCACTGCTTTCTAGCACCTATATAATAAAAAGTGGTGGGTGTTTGCCACAAGAGCAATTTGAAGAATAATGTTGGGACAATTATAGGTGCTAGGGCTTGACATGACCAGTCAATTGATCAGATGGGGCCTCTCTGACCACACATCTAGCCTAAGTATGGTCTGAAGTGGAGTGCTGCATATCACAGGATCACGTAGTACCTTGGTCACAGACCACCAGCCACCACAATCATGGAGGGAGAATAGTTGGATTCATACCTTTCCCAAGGTTAGCACTATGGGAAATGCAAGCAACCTCATCCAGGATTTGAACTCATGTCGCAATGTTCAATTTCTACAATGATAACCATTACACCACAGGCGCTTCTGACTAAGTTTATAGTAACAAGCCTACCTAGTGCCATCTCCAAATTTATATCTCTCCATTCTTTTTATCCTGAATGGGATCACCTGTTGCCATGCATGGCTACCCATGATGCTTAAGGATGGAATTCTGATGTCTGAGCAGACCATGACATGCAACACTCCACTTTGGCTCTTACTTAGGCTAGATGAGCAGTCAGAGAGGCCACCTCCAATCAATTGGCTGATCATATTAACCCTTAGCATTATCCTGCCCCTGTTTTATCATATATGTGATTGAAGGTGGTGGCTCAGGGTCTTAGTGTCTTGGGTATGACATCAAACTCTATCTGATGGTGGAATTCAGTTCTGGAGCGCTTGGGAAATGTGGAGTACCCCATAATTACCATTATTCCCAGGTCCACTCTGACCTGGAGTGGCAGTACCTGATAGAGCCCCATCTATAGGTTAAATAGAAAAAAGTGTTTAAAAAAATGAGTTTTAAAAAAGAATTGTATATTTTATATATCTACATATTGTAAGATTTATTTCCATTTTTTCTGATATATATATATATATATATATATATATATATATATATATATATATATATTTACAATTTGTGATGGTGATTGTCACTTCTTCACAGAAACATATAAATGTATACATATATACACATACTTATATATGAACATATTTATACATACATAGTCATATACATATGCATACATCAAGAATGAATAAAACAAAATATCTTCGGTATAAAATTACCCAATAGGTTGACATGCCGTAAAATCCAACCAACCAGCCATCTTTCTCAGCCATTACTCTAGTTAATTTCTTTACACGGCATTCAGTGTCTGCAAAGTGAATGTAAGTCTTTGCTTGTTGGCCAACACTGGTATGTCCATGTGTAGGAGTCCAGAGGAGAATGCCGCTTATGAGTTTTAAATGTTTTCAGTTTGGCAAATGTCAAAGAATTCGGCATATATATACACATATACATATATATACACACACATATATATACACACACACAATTACATATGCACATATAAATACATATATATATATGTGAAATATAACATTTTGAAAAAACATATGGTGCTTGTTATGTGATTGCTGACAGGCCTGTTTCGACCGAAAAGATAAGTTGGTCTTCATCAAAGAGCGACATAGACGATGTCTATGTCTCTTTGATGAAGACCAACTTATCTTTTTGGTCGAAACAGGCCTGTCAGCAATCACATAACAAGCATCATATGTTTTTTCAAAATGTTATATTTCATACTGTCGGATTAATTTCCATATATTTTTCATATATATATGTGTATGTATGTATATATATATATATATATTGATACAGGTGATGCAGAACATGAACCAACATCTGCCAGTGTGGTAATACTCTTGATCCCCCTCCTTTTTCTTTTCTTTTTTGTTCGTACTTCTGCTGAGAAATGCTGATGTGTCTGAAAACGATATCCGTGTTGAGAGTACAAGCAGGCCATCATTGTTAAAGGAAGATTTTAACATTACCTTGTGGCAGGAACTTATTTTTCTCAGCAGGAAGGTGAAATATAAAAAAGGGAAGGAATTCTGAGAGGGACACATGAGATGTAGAAAGGTAAGGATGAATAGGAGAGGCAACTGTTAGAATGGGTATAAGAGAGAGAGAGAGGGGGGGGAATCCTAAGGATCGAGTAAGAGAGAGTGGTAGAATGTATATTTTAGAGAGAAAGAAGAAGAGAGAGAGAGAGAGAAAGAGAATGTATGCTTAAAATTCTTGGATGTCAAATGACTTGTATATGTCATGAAAAGCAGGGCTGTGGAGTTGGAACACAAAACCTTTGACTCCAACTCTTACATTTTTGGCACTCAAAACTCCAACTCCTCTCTATGTGATTAAGAGATTATGGCTTACAAATAAATATAAAACCATGATTTTTTTAAATAATATATTTATAAGAAGTGTGCACTGTATAACTTTACAGACTAAACTAGGGCCATTAAAATGTAAATTCAACTGGAGTAGAAGACAGTATAGTTTTACTGACTCTGACTCAAGAAATTCCGAGAGGGACACATGAGGTGTAGGAGGAGTAGAAAGATAAGGTTGAGTAGGAGAGAGGAGTAGAATGGATATTAGAGAGAGAGGGAGAGGGAGAGAGAGAGAGAGAGAGAGAAATAGGGAAAAAAGAGAGACAGAGAGAAAAAATGTATGCTTAAAATTCCTCAATGTCAAATAACTTCTATATGTCATAAAAAGCATGACACCAAACCTTTGACTCTGACTCCTCTACTTTTGGCACCCCCAACTCCGACTCCAACTCCTCTCTATGTAATTAAATGATTATGACCTACAAATAAATATAAAACCATAATTTTTTATAATCTATTTATAAGGAGTGTGCACCGTATAATTGTCATATAGTACCTAAATAAGGAGAATGGAATTATTTCTCTGAATGTTTGAGTTGAGGCTTGATGATTAGTATTATCTGCGTTATTCGGACTATTGTCCTCATCTTCATTGTCATCTGTACAACGTTTTGGCCGACAAGAAGGTTCCTGAGTCCTAGAAGGTTCCCAAGCCCAACAAGAAATACCTGAAGAAGGCTGGAGGGTACATCATCTGAAACGTTGTACAGATGACAATGAAGATGAGGACAATAGTCCAGATAACACAGAGAATGGAATTGTCTGTTTTTCCTAAAAATACTGTCTAACAAAACCTCAGAGGAGAGAAAATGAGATCTCACTTGTTAATTAAAATTAGCAGTTCCTAATTACTCTGTTCACTTGTATCTTGCTTAGTAAACCTTTTTTCATTATCTTTAATAATCGTTGTGTTTCTTCCTACTTTCTCTGTTAACTCTGATACTCAAGTTACAACAATAACTTAACTGGCTAAACTCAGGCTATATAAAGTGTGAATTCAACTAGAGTTGGAGACGGTATAGTTTTACCAGACTCCGTGACTCCGACTCTACAGCTCTGATGAAAAGCAAAGTTCAAGTTTAAATCTAATTACTGTATTTGATGACATATAAACCCCTCCTTTTTTTCACAAAAAATGACTAAAAGATTCTATAAGGTCTTATATGTGAAGTTGAGATATCAATGTTACGCCGTGAATTGAAGACTATCAGTGCGTAAATCTAGCCTGACTCTATAATATCAAATTAGGCACACTTGGCGTAACGCCTACCTTCTTAGGAAATGGAATTAGTGACCTGAATTTAAATCCTGGATGAGGCTGTTTGCATTTCACTTATTGGTAATACAAGACTTACACACTCTTTTATGCTCAAGCATAAGTCTGATCAACTCCCTTTTTTAACAAAAAATGTCTAAAAAAATTCTACAGGGTCATATACGTGAAGTTGAGATATCTGTTAATCAATGTTAACTCATAAATTGTTTTTGTTTTTATTTTGTTGTTGTTGCTATTGGGTTTTCAGATTATTAGATTATAGTTCAATTCTTGTAAAATCTATTATATCCGGATAATATACATTCATAATTTTGGTATGTTTTTGTTGGGGAATTTTTGTGTTTTTTCATATCATTTTTTTTACTAGTTAACTCTGCTGGTGATTAAATGATAGTTCAATCCTTGCAAAATCTACTACACCCACAAAGGAGTTGTGTCTGTTTTGGTATATAAATGTCAACTTATAACTCAGAAAAGAGATGTCATTGAGCATCAAAATTGCACATACACATTAATAATGTTTATAATAAGGAAAAGTACAAAATTTAAATCTAACCTAACTATAATATCAAATTAAGCGTGCTTGGCGTAACGCCTACCATCTTAGGAAATGGAATCAGTGACCTGAATTTAAATCCTGGATGGGGCTGTTTGCATTTCACTTATTGCTAATACAAGACTTACACACTCTTTTATGCCCAAGCAGAAGGGCCATCAACCACGATGCAGGACATGTCAAACACCCAGTGCTGTCAAAATGGAGTGTGGAAATTTTGTTCCAATCAGAAAAAAAAAAATATTTCAATGCAAATAATATGAGGGATCTGTCAGAGAATACTAACATGGATGACATTTTATCCTTCTTGAGAGAAATAAAGATATATTGAAAATTATGAATCAGATATAAAATACATCCCTGAAATGCATCTATAAAAATACACTTGTAAAGGAGACTTGAGTATCAACTTTTATCTCATGCTCTAACAGATTTTGGCATTAAATAACCCATAGGGTTATTATACCATTAAACAAACCAAACCAAATGAGGTAAATTAAAAATATTTATACCAATTTGAAGATATTAACTCTTAACACCCTGTTGAGAATTTTCTAAGTCCAGAGCTCCATTCCTATAAGGATTTATCAAAAGATGGCTAAAAATGGCCTTTACATCTAAAGTTACCTATTATTTCCCTTAAATCAAAGACTCCTAAATATGTTTAATATTACATTTAAACAAAGGCTATTGTTTGGGCAGATTAGGAAAATGAATGTGACTTCCAACCGGGTGGAATGAGGTGGTATAGGACGTTAAGAGTTAAGAACTTGAAAACATAGAAACTTTTATCAAAATTACTTATTTTGGCATTAAATGACCCAAAAAGGGTTGATATGCCATAAAACAAACAAACCAAATCAAACCTTATTGCTAATGCCCTTGAGAAAGCCATGAATCTGTTCTCCCTCCAGCTATAGGTGATTAAATGGACAGACTAGAATCTTTAGTCTTGTTTAGGCAACCAACCAGCATTGCTCTGCTTTAGAATTGACCATCCTGCCCATAGTGGAGGGGTTGGGTAATGTATTAAAAAAAGTATTGCTTTCCGAATCAGGGTGATCCCCTACTTGGGTTGTAATTTCACCCCATGAGGTAAGTCGTTTCTCTTATCACTTCTGGTAAATAAATATAATATTAAATTTAAAGATAGGATCTTATATGCCACAAAATATAGTAACAAGTCTTTACCCAAGGTCTTTGTTTTCATACAAAATTTATATCATTTATATAAAGTGGACATTCCAAATTCTTAATTTCAGAGATTTGTGTAGACTAATCAGTATTCAACTCTGTTGCAAGTTGAATCTGCTTCTCAGAATCCAGACTGGTTTAAATAGCAGCTTGGGCCATTCTACTTTATGGCATGGTCAAGTCCATTTCCAGGATTTTGATTGGTTGGTGGTTTTAGTGTGGAGATTTTTATCTGTACATGCTGTATACTTGTCCATGTCCTCTCAGTTGCTACAAAGTGTATTCGGTTACTGTCGTTTTTTTTTTTGTCTGGTGACTGGACGCTAGTCACAGCCTTCTTTTGAAGGTGGGTATGATGTTCATTCTACATTAATGTTGATAGAATATCAAATAGATTTTAAATAAAGATGATGTATAAACCAATGTAACTCCTCATCGAACTCTATCAGAAAAACATAATATTTTGGCACTTTATTTGCACATGAAATTTGCCATTTTTGCCCACTTTCAGGGGGGTTATCTAGCCTCGAAAATCACCTAAAACTCCTAAATGAGCAATTTTTTCAACATCTGTTACATTGTGTATGGCAGCCACTGAATCATCTCAACAATTACAGATTCTTTTTTTACATGCCCATAGAATTTTCAAGGTTAATTTGATTGTATGGGTTCAAATCCTGTTCACAGTGAGAATTGTGTAGACTGTGTTGCAAGTTGAATCTACTTCTGACAATCCAGCCTTGGTAGGTGGTTTAAATAGCAGCTTGGGCTATTCTACTTTGTGGCATGGTCAAGTCTATTTCCAGGATTTTGATTGGCTGGTGGTTTTAGTGTGGATATTTTTATCCATGTATAATGAACACTAGACCATGTCCTGTGAGTGCTACAGAGTTACACTCTTTTTTTTTGTCTGGTGACTGGATGCTAGTCACATCCTTCTTGTGAAGGTGAATATGATGTTCATTCTACATTAATGTTGAGAGAATATCAAATAGAATTAAATAAATGTAACAGCTGCATTGTGTATGGCAGCTACTGAATCATCTCAGTAATTACAGATTCTTTTTTATATGCCCAAAGAATTTCCAAGGTTAATTTGATTGTATGGGTTCAAATCCTGTTCACAGCAAGAATTGTGTAGACTGATCAGTATTCAACTGTGTTGCAAGTTGAATCTACTTCTAACAATCCAGCCTTGGTAGGTGGTTTAAATAGCAGCTTAGGCCATTCTACTTTGTGGCATGGTCAAGTCTATTCCCAGGATTTTGATTGGCTGGTGGTTTTAGTGTGGATATTCTTATCCATGTATAGTGAACACTTGACCATGTCCTGTGAGTGCTACAGAGTGTATTTGGTTACACTCTTTTTTTTTGTCTGGTGACTGGATGATAGTCACATCCTTCTTGTGAAGGTGAGTATGATGTTCATTCTACATCTAGGAGAAGGCTGACCGGTGTCCCCATGCCAGTCTTCAACAGAAATCTGACAGACTTACTGGTGGTAAGAGTTACCTGTCCTTGGTTTGTTTTGTTTTATGGCATATCAACAATAGCCTTCTACTATGTGGCATGGTCAAGTTTATTTCCAGGATTTTGATTGGCTGGTGGTTTTAGTGTGGATATTTTTATCCATACTGAACAGTTGACCATGTCTTGTCAGTTACTAGAGAGTGTATTTGGTTATGCTCTGTCTTTTTTGTCTGGTGACTGGATGCTAGTCACATCCTTCTTGTGAAGGTGAGTATGATGTTCATTCTACATTAATGTTGAGAGAATATCAAATAGAATTAAATAAATGTAACAGCTGCATCGTGTATGGCAGCTACTGAATCATCTCAGTAATTACAGATTCTTTTTTATATGCCCATAGAATTTTCAAGGTTAATTTTTGTGAATAATCAGTTTTGGGGGGAGGAGGTGGGAGGAAGGGGAGTGGGCTCTCTGAACTTATTTGATAATTTCTTACAGGTGGTTAAAAATTAAGAAATTATGATACCCTGTCATAATTTACAAAAGGTAAAGCAGCTACAACTGCAATCATAGTAAAAGGACATGGTGACACAAGTTCAAATACTGGATGAGGCTGTTTGCATTTCACATAGCACTAATGCCCTTGTTATTGGGGAAGGTATGCATCCATCTATTCTCCTTCATCTATAGGTATATAGTAGGGCAGACTGGGTCATTTAACCTTAGTATGGCAACTGGTCTAAGAGAAGGAAAACTCTAAATTCAAACCCTTTAAACTCTGCTTAACTCTTTGCTAACTTTAAACCTCTTGCAGCAGCTCTCCCACCACTGCAATCCTACTGTAAACCACTGGCAGCGACTCTCACACATATCACTTGTGTACACTGAAAAATTACTACATGAGGATTTTATTTGAATAGAATGAGTTCTGAGGTGAATAGATAGTGAACTTTGAAATATCCCATCATACAGGTAAAAATCACTTAGTTAACTCTTTGCCTACTTTAAGCCACTCACAGTGGCTCTCCCACCATTGTGATCCTACCATAAGATGCTAGCAGCAGCTCTCATTATAATTGAGCAGAAGGACTCAGATTACAATAAGAATAGGACTTTATTTGAATAGAATGAGTTCTGAGGTGAATAGATAGTGAACTTTGAAATATCCCATCATACAGGTAAAAAATACCAAGAAAATTTGTTACAGCCGTGGGGAAAATTTGGTAGACAAAGAATTAAAAATTGACCTTGTGTCACATCCTGCTTGTGCAGAGAAGTTGGTAAATATATACAGAACAAACACTTAGTTAATACATATATTCAACTGCTGTTGACCATAAAATGGTTTGCAAGAGAAGGAATTGCTCAGACCCAGTGGTTTTATTTTCCAATGTTTGATATTTAATCCATAGCTGTGATGATGAGTGGGTTCATACCTTTCCCATGGGTAGTAGTCTGAAAGTGAATGTCATAATGTGACTGAAGTGCAGACTCAGTTACTATGATGTCGCAGTTCAGCACATTAGCCATTAAACCATGGGCACTCTCCCCAGATCATATGTAAATGATACATCACTAGTGTCTATCATACCGAAACCAGGTATTCATCAAGGTGTATGATATCTGTCAACTAGTCTACATGATCCAGCGATTTTTGTTCTCCTGTTTATTTATGAATGATAACTAGTAAATTTACCCTCCCTGCATGGGCTCCTATGCTTTTATTCACCCTGCCAAAATATCCCCCCCTCCTGGGGTAGTAGTCCAAAAGTGAACTAGGAAACCTACAGACTAGGATTAACCAACTGGATTCTGTGAGCAACAGAACAATTGAACCACTATAATGGGGACCAGGATTCTAACAGATAACCATTACACCCCGCACACTGCTTTTATTCACCCTGCCAAAATATCCCCCCTCCTGGGGTAGTAGTCCAAAAGTGAAAGAAGAAACCCTACAGACTAGGATTAACCAACTGGATTCTGTGAACAACAGAACAATTGAACCCCTATAATGGGGACCAGGATTTTAACAGATAACCATTACACCATTCACACAGCTTTGTAATGTGAACTTTTGTTAGTAGAATAAAATGATAAAGAAAGAAATAGTTTGACATGTACTAATAGAAAAGGAGACAAAGTAGCAATAAGTTAATCACGAGGTCCGTCTTACGTTGAACCGTACCTGATAATTTTGCAAGTCAAAATAAATAGTATTTTGCATTTTTTCTTCCAATAATCTTGTGTCCATTGAAACAGATGTGATGACATTAAGTGAAACATTGAACAAAAATTTACATTTAATGAACAATGATGATTCATGAATAATTCCAATTGGAAAACTCAAAGCCATTACTGTCCATTTTCTTATGAAATATGGTAAATAGATACTTATCCATTCTGATAGAGAAGGTAGCCCTGTCGGCTGGGGCTTTAGAATACACCGACTACACCTCTGCAGAAAATTAAGATCCTCCCAATGAGGCTACCTGTTGGCCGTGGGTGGCAATCCGTGATGCTTAAGGATGAAATCCTGGTGTTTTAGCAGTCCATGACATGCAACACCACTTTGGCCCTTAGATTAGACAGGTAGTTGGAGAGGCACCCTCTGATCAATCGGCTGGCCATGTCAAGCCCTAGCACCTATATGAATGACCCAGCTTATTGCCCTTATGGCAAGTCCTAACCCTTTTTATCATATATGTGCCAGAAGGCAGTGGCTGAGGGTGTTCATGTCCTGAGAAGGACGTTCTGGAAGTCTGGGGTATGTGGAGCACCCCTTAATCACCATTGCTTCCAGGTCCACTCTGTCCCAGAGTGGTAGTACCTGTTAGGGTCCCATCTATGAGTTAAATAGAAAATATATTTATGAAAAAAAAATTGAGTTTAAATAATTTTTACCAAACTATTGCTATGGATCTTTCAAAACATTAGCAGCATTAAATGACCACTAAGGTTGATATGCCGTAAAACAAAACAAAACTAATACCCTTGGGAAAGGTATGAATCCATATATTCTTCCTCCAGTTATGGGTAAATAGTAGGGCAAACTGGGCTCCTTAACATTGGATAGGTAACCAGTCTAGAAGAATGAAAACTCTGAATTCAAACCTGTTAATCTTCGCTTAAGAAATTGACCATGTGTCACATCTTGCTCGTGTGCAGTGGTTGGTAAATATATATATATATATATATATATATTATACACACATATGCATATATATCCTATATATACATCCTATATATATATATGTACTTAAGCTATATATATTTGTGTGTGTGTATGTGTGTGTACTTAAACAAAACTAACAAAACAAAAAAGAAGGTTTGTAGACAATTCCATTTAAACCATTATTCAAAAGATTATGCACACACACACACACACACACACACACACACACACATACACATACACATACACACACACAAACACACTCTCATGTACACATGAAGTGATTTCTAAAAGTTTGGTACTTTGGGCACAAAATAGGATGCCTCTCATTGAATGTTATGGATTATGTGCTGTAATAAGTTTTAATGTTCATTTTTTTATAAACAATATTTTTCTTTGGCATAATAAATTTGGAAACTTAAATGTGATTTTAATAAACATATCTGAATCTTGCTGGTACCTCAAATTTGAGCTCTCAATACAAAGCAAAAATCAAGTGAGTGACAGTTCGTAACTTGGTGTTGGAAACATCTCAGTTGGGTACCATTGTATATATATATATATATATATATATATATATATATATATATATATATATGTGTGTGTGTGTGTGTGTGTGTGTGTGTGTGTGAAGAAAATAACAGATTAGGAAAATCTGAAAAAATCTGAGGAAAATTGAATAACAAAATACAAACAATTACATACAATTAATATTAATATTGATTTTTAGAGAGAGTGCTTCACTTACCCTAAATCCTTTGATCATCCTATACCCCCTCCCACCCAAACTTGTGCTCTACAATACAACTACCCCATTTTTACCTCCTCTCTATCTCCTTCCTCTGCCTCATCCTTCTACCTTTTCATCATGTATATATATATATATATATATATATATATATATATATATATATATATATATATATATATATATATAATTTAATATACCAAGCGTGTTGGTAGATCCTGACTCAGAGTCAGATTTTAGCCCTGAAGAGCTTTATGCGAAACTAATAGTAGGTTCGTCTGACTCAGTAGATTATCTTTATATATATATATATATCTTTCTGTTTTAAAAGAATAAAGATTTATTCTGATGAAGCTTCTAAAAACAATGGAGGCAAATATCAATTGAATGTAATTGTTTGTTTTGTTATTGACATTTTCTTAAATTTTTACTCACATTATATATACTAGAAAATATATGCACCCTCTGGGTGCAAGTATTTAAGTTTTAATATAATAAAATATCATATTAAATTAGAAATGCTAATGAAACTGAATAAGAATACAGATAAAAAAGATTTGGAACAGAGGGGGTATAATCGAAAAATAGAACAACTTTGAAACTAACTCTTCCATCATTTTCCATTACTTTCGTCTTTCATTGGTAAATTTTCCTAATTTAACTATTTAGTTAAAATAGGAAGTAAAGAATAAAATTACAGTTATTTTTTTTTGTTAATGGATTTTTTTAAAGATTTATCCCCGAGATTTTTTCTCATATTCATTAAGATAAAACCAAGAAATTAAAAATTTAAAAATCAATAATACTAAGCATATATTTATTAAAATCAAATTTTTAAGATCAATATGCAAATTAGCCTTTCCATTCACACTGTAATCCACTATTTTGTTGTATATATAAATACAATAACATGTTATTAGTATGTAGATATGGTCAACAGTCTTAAGGATGTATAACGATTTTATTAATAATTGAAGTTTTTTAAATAAAAAATAAAATTATGGAGAATGTGATGTAAATAACAAAGGGAATTGTGACTTGTATAGTAATATAATTTTGGTTACAGACAGACAAACACACAATCTCCATTATAATAAGATATATGGAGCCACGTGGTGTAATGGTTAGAGTTGTAGGTAATGGACTCATTGACCCGAGTTCAAATCATGGATGAGGCTGTTTGCCTTTCACATAGTGCTATCACCCTTAGAAAATGTATGCATTCAACTACTCTCCCTCCAGTTATGGGTAAATAGCAGGGCAGACTGGGCTCTTTAACCTTGGCTAGGTAACCAGTCTAGGAGAAGGAAAACTCTGAATTCAAGCCTGTTAAACTCCGCTTAAAAATTGACATTGTGTCACATCCTGCTTGTGTGGAGTGGTTGGTGTGTATATATATATATATATATATATATATATATATATAAGATGAACAAAAAGTGATAAGACAAACAAGAATATTTATTTCATATTATTTATTCTTCTCAACTAGTTTTGACCTTAGGTCATCGTCAGGAGAAAATTTCTTGTTAAAAAAATTGTTTTTAAAAAAAATTAAAATCATTTTTTAAGTGTTTGACAAGTCACTATAATCCGGGCAGAGAAGTGTATTAGAAGTGCGAGTCTGTGGTGAACCGGAAGTTATCGCTTCAACAGACGGAAGTCGAATGGCAAAAATAAGTAGTTTGCGCATATGGATCGCGCAACCTTAGTAAAAATAAAATCTAAAATAAAATTCGTAAAATTCAACCAATCAGAGGCGTTCCCGCCTAATAAGAAAATTTATCAACTAGACTCCAATTTGGAGCCTACTCATTTCTTATAAATAACAGAACTTTCTGATCCTAACCAGAAAGATCTCATTTGCCTAAGGGAATTCACGTCACCCTTTTTAAGAACATTTCGCTTACACGCTGAAGGTATCTATCTCTCTCTCTCTTTGAATAACCTATGCTTTCGGAGATAAACCTTATATTCATTCAACTTATGCCTGACTGCTTTTAAGTTGACTTTAAACTTTCACCTTTTCTTTCTCACTTTTGAACTGTGAAATACCAGTGTAACGTAAGTTCAAGGTTATACATACTTGGAATACAAATAACTCCGATGAAGGTTAACGGACAAAACATTTAATATATATACAGCACATGGATATCAGTGGATACAACGTACATAGTAAAAGAGTTACTTTTTTTATATATAAAGATAAAGACACATTCATGAATGGTACAAGATAACATATAAAAGTACAGACATGAGACTAGGGATAGTCCATGCTGCGTGAAGAACTTACAGTAATGTAAGGGGGGGGCGGAGCCCCAACGAGAGGGGTTAGATGAAATCTACCCCATGTGGCTCGTAGTTGCTAAAACAGGAAAAGAGGCCGAAAGGGTTTGAACCCGGCACTTAAATACTCTAGCACCCTAGCAGGCACCACCACACCAAATCGGGCAGACAACTCCACCAGGCAAATACAAACCCAACGCTACACCAGCTTACATTTTACATTTGAACTTTAAAAAAAGAACTTTGGCGGAACCTCGCCCAGTATTCAATGCTACCTTTTGTAAACTTCTGTTAATACAATTTTGTTTGTTTAATCCAGAGTTTTGTCTTCTATGCCATTGTGCTTGATTTATTTATGGTCTTTAACACTTTTATTGAATATTGACATCAAACATCCCACATCAATCACCATAAGTCCATCTGTTCAGTGAAAAAACTTTATATAAACTATATATATAAATTTAAAGAGCCTGTCTAATAGAAAGGAGAAACATAGTGCTGAAATTAAGATTTTACATTTCTTGCATTGTTATGTGATCTGCGCTAAAAAGGTGACATTATTGCAAGGCAACGTTCCATTTCTGTTTTCACGTGGGACCCTTTTAATTCCAGAAAGAATTGACTGTTTTTAACAACTGGTGTCTGGAAGAGTAAAAGTAGATGGCATGCAGAAGAAGTGACAAACAAGACAGGGAAAAAGGAGGGAGGCTGATATTAGAGTAGCGAGTAAAAGTAGCTGAATGGGAGGGGAAATGAAGAAGGGGGTGAGGGTGAAAGGTTGGATGTGGGGGGGGGAAGCAGTCTGCAGCAAACGCTGACAAGTGTACAAGCATTATATCTTGCCAAATATGCCATGTCTAGTCAACCTCTCTTAGTTACCTTAGCAATTAGCCAAAGAAGTAGAAAATCAAACTATTAATATATACTAGCAAGAATATGCGTCCTCCGCCGGGCGTAAGTATTTAAGCTTTAATGTAATGAAATATACTAATTTAGAAAGACTAACAAAATTGAATAAAAATACATATAAAAAGACGACACTTATTTTGATTATATTTTAATTGGTTTCTATATGAAATCATCCATATATCTGATTTTAATATGTTGGAGATTAAACAATAATATAAGAGATCAATAACACCAAATAATGATTTATTAAACCCGGTTTTGTTAAAACCAGTATGCAAATTGACCACACCATATATCAAACCTTTATTTCTTTGTGATATATAAAACACGTAGCAGAATTTTAAATGCACTAAGAACATGGGCTGTTTTGAGGTAAATCTCAGATTTTCATTGAAACATTGTTAATAAGTAAGATTTATTCTATGAATTAATGATTTTGACTATTAATTATATATGCATTGATAAACTTACACAATTCCTTAGGGTATCATGATCCTGATACTGAATCTCCATTTTAATATATATATATATATATATATCCAGGAGAAAGCTTTAACCACATCAGCGTGGATATGGCAGTCCTATATTGTGACATCAAACCGACAAAGTCTGGTGGTATCGTGAGATACTGCTGGGGCGCTCTGGGTTAGTGGTAATGATGCTTCGGCCCCTAAACCATGCCTGAACCCAGAGTCATCATCTGATGAAGGCTTTGTTGGTTGCAATGCTACTGTGTAAATAGCAGTCATTGTATGAAGATTATTATATATATAGTGTCCAACTGGATACACTAGCTATCATTTGGAATAGTAATTAATTTCAAGGAGGAGTGATACAAAGATAAGAACAGGGAGATAAATAAACAAATACCTTAGCAAAGCCCAGGGAAAAAAAGAACTGTAAAAGGAAAACATGATTACAGACAGGGAAAAAAGGACTCAATTTACAAATTGAAATAAACATCACAGAAGGATGCAAGAAGATTCACTAGCATTTTGTTAGATCAAACCTCCCATGATTATGGTATGATTCCAACTATTCTCCCTCCAGCTATGAGTAAATAATAGGGCAGACTGGGCTCTTTAACCTTGGTAAGATAACTGGTCTAGGAGAAGGAAAACTCTGAAGCAGCTCTCTTCTCATTAGTCAAGACTACTTTGAGAGCTACCTATTATATTCTTTTGTCCAAAACTGGTTTAAGTATTTTAAAAGGAGTGACTTATCTTAAAACAAACCACAGAATTGGACAGCTATTAGAGTTTGGTGATAAATAATGCTTAAAATCTCCTTTGATGCTACAAAGATATTATTTCATAAGAAAATTAACTTTTTATAGAAAATTGTAAGGGATGTACATATTTATGAGTGATAGTACAATATTTAATAATATCCATTTTGATTGTATAATATTCCAATAGAAATAATAAAATCCTGGTATCTTTGGTTTTGAAGAAAATTAACTTTTTATAAATAATTTCTAGGGATGTACTTATTTACAGGTGAATCTATAATACTTAATAATATCCATTTTGATTGTACAAGAAATGATAAAATCTTTGGTTTAGAGGAAAATGAACTTTTTATCGAAAAATTTTAGGGGCATACATATTTATGAGCGATAGTGCAATATTTGATAATATCCATCTTGATTGTCTAATATTCCACTAGGAATAATAAAATCCTGGTATCTTTGGTTTTGAAGAAAATTAACTTTTATAAAAATTGTTAGGAATCTGCTTATTTATAGGCAGTATTGTAAGTACAGGCCTTCTAATACTTTTAAAAGTAGACTACTTATATTTAAAGTACAATGTGTCCTAAAATATTTATCAGTCACATAACCAAATGTCATTACAGATTAGTGAGAAATTCTGTTGTTATGGGATTTTCAAAATTCAAATGTTTCTGTAATTTTTGTCATAAGTAAATACTAAGTAGACAAGACCCCTCTCTCTCTCTCTCTCTCTCTCTCTCTCTCTCTCTCTCTCTCTCTCTCTCTCTCTCTCTCTCTCTCTCTCTCTCTCTCACACTTTTTTTTCTTTCTTCTTCTCACACTTTCTGTACTTCTCTCTTCTTTGCATCACTTCTCTCTCTCTCTCTCTCTCTCTCTCACCTTTCACTTTTTCTTTTTTCTCTCTTTCACTAATGTTCTGTACTTCTCTCTTCTCTGCATCACTTCTCTCTCTCTCTCTCTCTCTCTCTCTCTCACCTTTTCACTTTTTTCTTTTTTCCTCTCTCACACTAATGTTCTGTACTTCTCTCTTCTCTGCATCACTTCTCTCTCTCTCTCTCTCTCTCTCTCTCTCTTTTCTTTCTTTTTTCTTCTCTCACAATAACTTTCTGTATTTCTCTCTTTTTGCAATAGTTTGTGTTCTCTGTAAATATATGAGTAATTTTTTTATAACTAAATTGACAACACCCCCCCCACTCTCTCTCTCTCTCACTTTATTTCTTTCTTCCTCTCTCACACTAACTTTCTGTACTTCTTTGCACCCCTTTCTATTTTCTCTTTTTCAATGACTCTTTCCCTTCAATTTTCTTAGCTTTTTCTTTCTTTTTTTTCCTTTTTTAAGAATTCTTTTTTGTTTTTCTTTATCTTCTCAAGTTAAAATATTCTTTTCATCTTCAGAAATATTTTCAATTTTATCTGCATCATCAGTTCCTTCTTTGAAAAAAATCTTTTGCATTCTTTTCAAAGAATGCTTCAACTCTTACTTATTCTTCACACATTTCTTCTCTTTTTTTAAAAAACTTGAAAGGTTTGGCAGCCCTGTTGACTGGGGCCTGGAATATTCTGTCTGCATTCTCTGCAGGGGGTAAGGCAAACACAAAAGAGAAAGTTCTGGGTACATCACTGAACTGCATCTGTTGACAAGGTTCCAATTTTGGAACTCTGAAGAGTGTGCAGTCACTCCTTCATTGCCATTACTCCCAGGTCCACTCTCACCTGGTGTAGTAGTACTACCCAGCTATGAGTCAAATAGATCTATTTGAAAATTATTTGTATTAGTGTTATGTTTTTACACACAAATAAAATATGGAGCACTGAATAAAAATGCAAGGACCAGGTTGTTGGAAATTAACAAGGTTTTATTTAACACAGTAGAGAAATGTTTCTAACATAAAAGTGACTTAATAGTTCACACAGGTGTATGCAACCAGCCAGCACGAATCCCAATCCAAAAGTCTCATGGAGAATTGCAATGAAGACTACGAGGCTGTGGCTAGAAGAAAGCAACATAACAGATGATCTGATTGCATTCGTACAGCAGAATTCCTTGAAAATCTGCAGAAAAAAATCTTGGAGGAGCCTCAGATGCCTACATGGAGTTGCTAAACACTGTAGTCAAGCCTTGAATAACAAGTATAGCCAATGGTTGGCCATATGTATGGCAGCAGGATTCGGCCCCCTGCCACACTTCTGGGAAAATCCAAAAATGGTTGTTGCCAAATTTTTTCGACTACACCAATCCCAATGTTTGGCCTACGAAATCAGAGGAAGAATCTAGACCATCCAGACAACAGCATTGTTAAGATCGACTAGAACACTCAAAAGAGTTCTGGAGACCTGAGAAGACTTGCTGTCACTCATACTCTAGTTCAACTTCATCAGCCAATGTTGATGAGAAAAACTTGCTAGGAGTAAAAAATTTATAATGGAATGGTCCCCAAGGGTTTAGAAAAAAGACTGGAGGAATTGGAAATTAAAGAAAGAATCAAGACCACCCAGACAACAGCACTGTTAAAATCAGTTAGAATACTCAGAAGAGTCCTGGAGATTTGAGAAGACTTGATATCACTCAGACTCCAGTGAAAGACCACTAGTGCTAGTGTAAAAAGACTCACAATGAGGAATATAATAATAATAATAATAAACTTAAAGACAAACAGTAAAACAACACAATCTAAAAAAACAAAAATGGGAATGAAAATAACTGTATGGATATTTTAAGTGACAAACTAAGGAAATTGCACAAGAGATGACATGAATATGGCTAAGAAGAGGACACCCGAAGAGAGAAACTGAATGCCTTTTGATAGCAACACAAAATAATGCCATAAAAAAACAATTCATGTCAAAGCACAAATTGCTAATACATAGAAGAATATTTGTTCCTTGAAATGGCACTTTTCCTTCCACTGAATCCATGCCCAGGGATTGAAATTGGGACTCCCAGATATGCTCTAAATAGCAGCACTGAAGAAGGCCGGAGAGTACAGTGGCAGGTAACAACCAAGATGAACACAATAATCTGAGATGTGTAAATAAATCTTTAATCATCAGAAGAATTCTCTGAAAAATCCTCCTTGTTAATTTCCACATTTTTGAGAAAGACATTAACACTAACTGACCTTTTTGATGCCAGTGGCCAGATTTGAAACTACACCTCCAGCTTCAGACTTCACCATTTTATGCTAGTGAACACTATTGTCACATCATTGATCCGAATATGACCATAATATGGGGAGTGTGGAGTAGCTCTTCATTGTCATTACATCAATGTCCATTCTGATCCAGAGTAGTGACACAGGTTAGGGTCCCATCTATGTGTCAAATAGATTTGTTTAAAGATAACTCATTAAATGACTTGAAAAGGGTTGATATGCTGTAAAAACAAAACAACAACCAGCATCTTCTTTCTTAATTTGTACACTTTTGAGAAAGACATTAGCACTAACTGACCTTTGAGGCCGGTGGCCAAATTTGAAACTGCATCTCCAGCTTCAGATTTTTTTCTGTTTTGTGCTACCGCACACTTATCATCACACCATTGATCCTTGATTCCAGTATGGCCACAATATGGGTAGTGTGGAATACCCCTTCGGAGTTTGGCCACAATATGTATTCCAGAGATAAAATAGCTTCTTTGATGACTTTATAACAGGGTTTATATTTCAACAAAGACGAAGATTAATCTATTAAGATATAAGCATATTATTTTTTCCCTTTATTAAGTAGCACCATTGTCTGCATTCTTCTGCTGGCGCTGGTTGACGTATCACAGGAAGTCCTTCCTGTTTTATAAAAAAAAACAAAAAAAACGAAAGAATTCTTCAAAAAGGGATAATGTCCATTGTATGTTAACTCAAGCGTGGTTTGTGCGTAAATATCACGTATTTGCAGGCTTTGATCAGGAAAAGATTAGAAGACGTAGATATTTAATGCTTAAATGAAACGTTTGGCTGGAGACACCATTGTGTTATGAATTAGACAATCTTGATCTAATGGTCTAGAAGATCCTGATAATCGGTTCGAGAGAGGGGGAGAGGACAAAGTTGGGGAGGAGGAAACAGTTTGGCAAAGAAACAGAAATTAACAAGAAAGAATTTTCAGAGAATTCTTCAGACAATTAGACTCCTTTATTTATTTATTTTTTAAATTTTTACATCATGTTCTGACCTGTATATTCTTCAGCCTTCTTCATGAGTCAGATGCTGTTACATAATTTGTGGGTGCCTACGAATTATGTACTGTAGTGTAGTTAAATTTAAATAACAGTATTTGTAAATGGAAAGTTACCACTGAATTATAGAATAAACTGTTATGGAGTGATTGACAGTAGTTCAGCTTTCACTGACCTAGTTACATAATTCGTGGGTTGCTTACAAACCAACAGTATACTAATTTACTTCAACATCTATCAGGAACCATTGCTTTCAATATGACTTGATCGTAAGCCATTTTTATTAGAATCACATCTATCTATAATCATAAAGTCACAAAAACAAGCACCTCATTATGCATTTACCCAACCCCTTCTGCAATGGCAAGTCTGCTCTACTATTTAACCCCTTCATCACCATTACTCCCAGGTTCACTCTAACCCGGATTGATAGTATATCTATGGATTAAATAGATAAAAAATGAGTTTGAAAAAAACTGAATACACAACAAAATGGATAAAACAAAAATGTCTTTTGCATAAAATAAGCCAAAGTTTGAGATGCTGTAGAATCCAACCGACCGACTGACCAACCGATTGACCGACCGACTGACCAACCAACTGACTAACCAACCTAAAATAGTGATTCTTGTTTTAAATCCAAATGTCAGGGCAAATATTAGTGGTATTGCTGTACTTTGAACAAAGATGAGGAAAATTGTGTTTATCATAAAAGTTATATTTGAATAACTGAATATAAGATGGAAAGATAAATTTTGTTTTACATCTTTTTCTCAGTGCTTTCGTTCTAGCTAGCAAGTATTGAACACAATAATAATATGGCCTGCGCTTGTTATTTTTTCAATTATCTGGCCCACAATGAAAAAAGTTTAGCGATCCCTGTTCTTGAATGGGATAGAAAAAATCTGGTAGAAAAGACAAAAAAGTCTTCGTCCATTTCCTGTGATGATAACCATTACGCAAAGCACACCTCGGTTATAGGAGTAACAATAAAGTGACGAGCTCTGGGGATTGTAGATAACTGGAAACATGTTTTTTGTTTGTTTGTCGCTTCGCTCTGAAATGAAGAAGAGCACTGGCATTAAATGCATTTCTATTGTGAATCTATTTGTTTATATAACATGATATCACACATGGGATCTATTAAGCGAACGTATCAAAACTTTCTTTCTCCCTTAGTGAAACAGTAAATACTTAAACTATTAGGGGTAAGCAAATGCCAAAATGTTCAGAGTACATTTAGCATGGTAACCAAGATTCTTTCCTTTTTTCTTTTTATGTATTTTCCCATTGTTTTTCTTATTAAATTCTTTTTCTTTCTTTCCTTCTTTCTTTCTTTCCTTCTTTCTCTTCAATATCTTTTTCTGGTTAAAAAGATACGTGGTTCAAAATTAACTGACCTGAAAAATGTAAGAGTTTTCAAATAAAATAACTGGTGCATTATATTGTTTATTCATTAATATATCAACACTGAAAATTTCATTAACTTCAGTTAATTCCCTGATTTTTGGTATTTTTTTTCTTTCGGCGGGCTGACATATGATGGTGGAATTTATGTCTGTTAAGTAGGATTTAACCCTTTTTCTATTGTTATTCATTCATTCATTCATTCTTTTATTCTTTCTTTCTTTCTGTATCTTTTCCCATTGTTGTTATTTATTTATTCCTTCTTTCTTTCTTTCTGTATCTTTTCCCATTGTTGTTATTTATTTATTCCTTCTTTCTTTCTTTCTTTCTTTCTTTCTTTTATATCTTTTTCCATTGTTATTTATTCATTTATTCTTTCTTTCTTTCTTTCATTTTTTTTTTGTTTCCATGTCATCCCAATTGATTTTCTTTCTTTCTTTCTTTCTTTCTTTCCCTTGAGGTGGATTTTGTAACGAGTGATATAATGCTTTGCTTTACGAGGGAATCCAATTCTGATTTAAATTTATCCCTCAGCGATACTGGGAATCTCCGTGATGGGTGGACAACTGGTGCTATTTTGGAGGTCTATGTTTATGGTAAATTCTTGGAGTAGGCACCCTATTCCATCAAATACATCAGGGAATTCTGAGATTTCATTTGGGCCGTAATTCTGTTTGACATAATGTCACTGTGTAATTCCATGTCAAATCATCTTGAAAAAAGTAAAATTGTCACCCAACCACTTCAATTTTTTTGAAATTTTGTCTAGGTGTGAATTTTGTTAAAGTAAGACAATCCCAAAAATTTTAGCTTCCAATTCCAAAAATTGGCAGAGTTATGTAGATTTTTAGTTCTCCAAATTTTTTTAGTTGCAAAAATAACGATTTTTTGTAATCTATTTTTGTCTGTAAAATGAGTTCTAGAGCTTCCCGACTCAGTGTATGAATAGCACAAGGATCTGTGCGGTAAAGTGAGGAGCTCAGATGCTGTTATAGGTGATATAACCTATGGACATAAATGGAATGCGCCGACAGCTACTATAAGTAGCAGGAACAATTGTGGCTTGACACGAAGCAAATGCGAGTCAGCTTGTAACTGTATGGTCAGACGCAATCTCCACTTTCTTTGCTGTAATTTCTACTCCTTTTGTTCAATACATTTGTATCCATTATTACCAGTCGTTTGTCTTATTTTTGACCCTTAAAACCCCACAACAGATGCAAAAACAATCTCCTTGGTCTAGTGTTAGTGAAAAGGAGGTAGACTCCCTCATTGTCTGTCAACTTTACTTCCTTTACTATTACAAATAGATAAAGTTAATTATTTAATACTTTTCAGCAAGTTTTCTTGCACAAAATTTTAACTGTAATGACATACCTAGAGAATTGAAAGAGCGCATTTCGGCTTCCACCCACTAACAGAATTCTTGTAGTAGGTGATTCTTGGTGGTGAGTGTTGGCTTGTTGCCATAATGCATGTTCTGATGTGCAGCGATCAGCAGCCAATTTTGGAAATATAATTGGATGAAATCGCAGAGAAGCTGCCATGGTCACCTGTTGACAGGTGTGATCATCAGACCAGAACTTGGTCTGATGATCACATAGGTTAGAAACTGACAGTCACCAAGTGCCACTGACTCTGTGTTTACACTATCCAAAATTAGATCTACATATGCTCTATTACTGATATTGAGCACTTTTTCTTTATATATATAGTTCAGTCGGTAGAGCGTCTGTCTAGGAACCATGAAGTTCCTGGTTTGATACCAGCCCTCACCAACTCAGTGCATGAGTAGCACAAGGATCTGTGCAGTAAAGTGAGGAGCTGATGATAGGTGTGGCGCTCCACCTCAGATGCTAAAAACAATCTGCTTGGTCTAGCACTAGTGAAAAGGAGATAGACTCCTTCGCTGTCTGGCTGATACTGACATTAGTCCACCCTGACAACTTTACTTTTATATATATATATATATATATATATATATATATATATATATTATATATTATTATTTATATTTTTGCTTGACGGCAATTACAATGCGTATATCGCATAAAATTCAATAATTATAGAAGATAATAATGACAAGTGAATTTCGGTAAAGAATTATTCTGTGTGTAGAACATCGTACAGACTTTATTAAGTCTCATCATTATTATTAAGAATAATTCTTTACCGAAAATCACTTGTCATTATTATCTTCTATAATTATCAAATTTTATGCGATATACGCATTGTAATTGCCTTCAAGCAAAAATATAAATAATAATATATACTTTATTCAACAATGCTTCTAAAATAAACAAACATCCAAAAATCTTATATATATATGTGTGTTTTATTTCAAACTGTCGGATTCACTTCCATTTTTCATATATGTGTGTGGTGTGTGTGTGTGTGTGTGTGTGAGTAAGTAAATAAAAACAAAACAAACAATGAGGTGTTCAGAAGGATGATATTTTCAATTAGCCAATGCTACAGCATTTCGGTTTGTTCAACAAAACATCATCAAGGCATTCATCTAAATAGAAAGAAATGTTTGAAACGAACAGAAGCTTGTAAGCCTTTATTTTTGTCAGTGTGATGTCGCTTCTGTTATATATATATATATATATCTAAGTTGGACCTTTTTTCCAAAAACAAAATCTTATAGCTGTTCAGGCCAAATTGAGAGCTCGATGTTCAATATTATTGAACAGAGCAATATAATTGGTAAAGAAAAGGGCTTAAAAATCAGCCATTTTGAAGTTATAGATCTATTTCTACCCACAGGTATCTGTGTATAGCTATGAGTTTCATCAGACTGCTGTGGGTAGAAATAGATCAATAACTGCAATGGATGATTTTTAAGACTTTTTCTTTACCATATATATATGTATATGTAAGTTGAAAATGGAAATGAATCTGACAATATGTTGAATGGAAAAATAAATAAAGGAAAGAAAATGTTGAATGGATAAAATAGATTTAATATGAGTTACTAACACATGTTTCGGCCACTTAAAAAATCAAACATTTTACTCTGATGAAAGACGTTATTCTTTGTATGCTTAAATATTTTATAATTTTCTATTATTATTATTCTATTTTATATTTAAAATAATAATAAATTGAATACATGTGTACATGAACAAACCCCTTCCGAAACACGTGTTAGTAACTCATATGAAATCTATTTTATCCATTCAACATTTTCTTCCCTTTATTTATTTTTCCTTTCAACATATATATATATATATATATATATATATATATATATATATATATATATATATTTAAAATAATAAATAGAATACATGTGTACATGAACAAACTCCTGGCTGAAACACGTGTTAGTAACTCATATTAAATCTATTTCATCCATTCAACATTTTCTTTCCTTTATTTATTTTTCCTTTATATATATATATATATATATATATATATATCACAGATATAAACAATGCAGATAAGTACTTATATATCTTTGAAAAATATTCATTTTCTACCGGGAACCGTATACCTGTTGTTCCTTTGAACTTCTCAATACACAAGTAACGTAAAACAGTGTGACTGTACAAATCAGATTTAAGCGATTGACTGATTCGTACCAATGAGAGAAAAAAAGAAAAGCTTGTGTATAGAAATAATCAGCTGACGTTGAAATCCTTATCGGATGGAAAAAACGTACAATAGCATTTGTCTGAAAACAAGGGTATTGCGCACAGCAACAGGTTTCTGACTGCTTACAGCAAAAATGGTACCTGTAATAATAATAATAATAATAAAGAAAAAAGAGGGTGGGGAATCATGTCAAGAAGGAAGAATGTATTTCTTTGCATCTTGAAACAATAGAGTTGTAAATGAGGAGGTTGGCTTATTTGCTGCTGCTTCTGCTGCTGCTGCTGTTGTTGTGCACTTCACTTGACTGGATAAATGTGTTTAGCCTTGCTGAATGCAATCTATATTGTTTTAGTTGTATTGATTTTGAAATATATATATATATATATATATATATATATATATGTGTGTGTGTGTGTGTGTGTGTAAGGTATCCAAAACTGGTAGTAAGGGATGATTCTCCATGGGATCTTCAAAATCTCACTGTATAATTATTGCATGTTTTAGTAGGTGCAAATACAAGGATTCTTATTGTTGTGGGGTTTTAAGGGGTCAAAATAAGACATAAATACGACGGGTAACAATGTAGACAAATGTATTTAACAAAAGAGTAGAAATTTAGAGCAAAGAAAGTGGAGATTGCGTCCGACCAATATAATTACGAGCTGACTCGCATTTGCTTCCGTCAAGCCACAATTGTTCGTGTTACAATTCCATTATTGTCCATAGGTTATATCACCTATAACACTTATAAATCCCTAAAGAGAGCTCAATGTATATATATATATATATATATATATATATATATATATATATAGTCATCCACAGACACGTGTTTCGACTTATCAAGTCTCTTCAGTGTGGCTAGACATTTGTAAGCTACCTACAGCCGGATTGAAATCCGATCGATTCAGCATCAGTCAGACAGCTTAACCGCTCGACCATAGTCACCCACAGAATCTGAAGGGGATTTTAACTGTTTTTAATACACACATCTGTATGTATGTATATGTATGTATGTAAAGGCTGCCATAGAGTGCTCCATCCCTTATATAGGAAAGCGTTGTGTTTACGCTTTAGTTGGCGGTCGTCAGCGAAATACCCCAAAGTGCTCAACCCCAGGGGGATGGAAGAGAAAGAGATAGAGAGGGGGGAGATAGATAGATAGAGAGAGAGAGAGAGAGAGAGAGAGAGAGAGAGAGAGAGAGAGAGAGAGATAGAAATTGATGAATAAATAAATAAATGTTTTAGCTTATATTTATCATCATTGGAACAATTTTGCTACCATTGGTTTCTTGCTCTGTGGCAATCATCAGATATTGAGCACTCTTCTAATAACACTGTACATTGGATTACTACCGCTTCTTCAAGTATAATAGTGCCAACCATACACATTGATAGATATATATTTACCAACCCTCCGCACAAGCAGGATGTGACACAAGGTCAGTTTCTTAAGCGGAGTTCAACAGGTTTGAATTCAGAGTTTTCCTTCTCCTAGACCGGTTGCCTAACCAAGGTTAAAGAGCCCAGTCTGCCCTACTACTTTTCCATAGCTTGAGGGAGAGTAGGATTCATACCTTTCCCAAGGGTATTAGCGCTAAGTGAAATGCAATTACCACGTCCAGGATTTGAACTCGGGGCGACGAGTCCATTTCCCATGACTTTAACCATTACACCACACGCTTCATATATATATATATATATATATATATATAGGAAGCGTGTGGTGTAATGGTCTAGCGCTATTGAAAAGGGGATAGACTCCCTCACTGACTGGCTGATACCGACTTTAGGCCGCCCCGTCGACTTTACTTTTTTTACTTATATATATATATATATATATATATGAAAGTATATAATAAATGGAAAAAATCCAACATATATATATATATATATATATATATATATATATATATATATATATATACACACATTTCATTCTATATTTTATCAGATATTTTGCCTTGTTCAACTGTTTGTTTATTGTTTTGTTTTTTGTTATAGATTGTTTTCATTTCTATCTTATTGTTTTTTTCTTTTGTTTTTCTTTTGTGTGTGTGTGTGTGCGTGTGTTTGTTTTGTTTTTTCTCTTATAAATCATAAAGACAAATCTTTTTTGGTGAAATATAAACATTGAAATATTAATAAGACAAAATAGAATAAAAAAAACTAATTGCCTCTCTTGTTTGTTTATCAAATATTGATTATTTTTCAAGTATATTCTATTAAGTTACTTTTACCCACTGTTTTTTTAAATTGTTATATATATATATATATATATATATATATATATATATATATATATATCTTAGAAAGGAAGGAAAAATTCAACACCGTAATTCCATAATAAATTTATTTCGACCAAAATTGGGGCCTTTATAAATCTAAGTTGATTTAATATAAAGGCCCCTATTTTGGTCGAAATAAATTTATTATGGAATTACGGTGTTGAGTTTTTCCCTCATTTCTAAGATAAATATCACTGTATATAATCTAAAAAGTTTATTATACATTGAGCTCTTTTTAGTTATTTAAAGATTCACTGTATTTATACATACTGGATCATACAATAATAATACAGTGTATCTTAGAAATCACATATAGAATCATCCCTTACTACCAAGTTTTGGATACCTCTCATCTATATATATATATATATATATATATATATATATATATATATATATTTATACTTTCACAATATAGGTTATTGGGTGTAAAATATGGATATGAATCTGACAATATATATAGAAATAGGAACAACAAAATGTTTCAAAATAGATGAATTTATAATTGTTTATGTCGATGTTCAAATTTTTCTGTTTATATAAAACCTTCTTCAGGAAAATACGGTAAAAAGAAGAGAAAAAGATTTTTGTTGTTCAAAACGTGATGGACGTTTTAACATAAACATAATAAATTCATTTATTTTGTAACATTCTGTCATTTCTATTTCTAATATATGTTATACAATACTTTATATCCAGTATAGAGCTGGCTAGCTCAGTCGATAGACCATTTGCCTAGGAACTGCAAGGTTCCAGGTTCAATATCTGTCACTGCCAACTCAGCACATGAGTAGCATAGTTTGGATAATCTGATCTGTGCAGTAAAGCATCTGGGAGTTAACAGTAATATGGCACCTCCCCACAGCAAAAAAAATCTCCCCAGTCTAGCACTAATGAAAAGGGGATAGACTCCTTTGCTTTTTGGCAGATACTGACAATAGGCCACTCAACAGAAGTCTAAAATGTGTGTGCTTTTGTGAGGTTATACAGTACTGCTCATAAATTAATACACCCTCTCCCTCCAACAATATTTTATGAAAGAATTTATTCCAGGTTATCATGTAAAATCTGTAGCTTTAATAACATTGAATAAGGTAGGCTGGCTCTTAATATATATATATAGATATAGATATTTATATATATATATATATTATAAGAAAGAAGGTTCGCAAAATCATTTGAATTTTGTTTTAGTCTTTAGCTAAAAGCCTGAAGAAGATACTAAAATTTGAAACACTTGTTGCGAAAATAAATTTAAAAAGTTTTTTGAAAAAAAAAAAATTCAAACCATTTTACAGTCCTTCTTTTTTATAAAATTTTAATTTTCTCCCATTAAACCCATAACAACACTTTATGTGTATATATATATATATATATAATATATATGTATATATATATATATGTGTGTGCCACATGTTAGGTGTTTGTTTTGATTGCATGTTATTTTATCACGGAGTTTGACCAGTAGATATGATTTTCTGTCTTCGTCAGGCTCAGGAGAAGGCTCGAGAGCAAAACAAAGACTTATTTATTGATTTTGTGGATTTCACAAAAGCCTTTGACACTGTGACTCGTACTGCTCTGTGGAAAGTGTTTTGAAATTAGGAGTCCCAGATAAAATGCTTCAGATCATCATCTCTTTGCATGTAGGAATGAAGGCTTCTGTGAGATCATGAAGCTAGCAATCCAGTACTTTTCTGTCTCAAACAGTACTAAGCAAGGCTGTGTTCTTGCTCCATTTCTATTTGCATTGTTTTTTTCTGCTATGCTCGAGAAAGAATTCTCAGATCTAAGCGAAGGAATAAATGTTGAATTCAAAACAAGTGGTGGCCCATACAATCAACAATGTTTTAAAGCTAGGTCAAAAATTTCCTTGCAGCTAGTACATGATCTTCTCTTTGCAGATGATGCTGCTCTATTAGCACACAGCCTAGAAGACATCCAGACCATTCTTGATAAATTCTCTGAGACATCAAAAGCATTTGGACTTACTATCAGTATAAAAAAAAACTGAACTACTGTACCAGCCCGCAGCTTGCAATCCATGTCTTGTAAATCCATCTGTCTTCATTGATGGAAAAGCATTAAAGATTGTTGACACGTTTAAATATCTTTGATCAACAGTCACATCTGATGGAAAAATGGACAAAGAAATCCATTCCAGAATAGGTAAAGCTAGCACTGCATTCGGCAATCTGAAACATCATTTATGGAGTACCAAAGATGTATCTCTTAAAATAAAAATTAACACCTACAGAGCAGTCATGCTTTCTACTCTACTGTATGGTGCTGAAACTTGGACATTTTACCGCAAGCACATAAACCAACTTGACGCCTTTCACATGCGTTGTCTTCGTGTCATTTGCGATATAAAATGGGATGATAGAATAAGAAATAGCACAATATTAAAAAGATGTAATTGCTGGCATCGAAACCCTACTAGCCAAGGTTCAGCTAAGGTGGGCTGGTCACGTTGTCAGAATGAATGAGAACAGGCTTCCAAAGAAGATTTTATACGGACAATTACCAAATGCTAAGCATTCTATTGGACATCCTCTCTTATGCTACAAAGACAAATTGAAGGACAATTTGAAACGCCTCGATATTGACCTGAGTGCTTGGGAAGATCTAGCATCGGATCGGAAGGAATGGCGTAAGACATGTTTCGCTAGACTAAAGAGCTTTGAACAAAATAGACTGAAACATAGAGATCGGCTCCACCTAACTTTAAAACAAAACTATTTAACTCCTGCCTTGGAGCATTTCGTTTGTCAGTGTGGCTTCATGGCTCGCAGTGGGGCTGGGCTGCTGTCACACTCGAGGAAACACAAAATGTCTTCTTGACAGCATGCACATGGGAGGAAACAAATCACTCACTGCTGACCCTCATCTATCATTCACATAGGAGAGTCCACCATATATATATATATATATATATATATATATAGAGAGAGAGAGAGAGCAGAGAAGAGAGAGATGAAGAGAGAGAGAGTAAATGAGTGAAAAATAAAAGGTTTAGCTTTTTTTTTTATTATCATTGGAACAATTATTGCCACCATTTGGTTTCTTGCTCAGTGGCAGTCATCAGGACAGGAAATTGTTTTTGAAAAGATATACAAATGATATGAATATGGTTAGATGTGTGTGTTTTTTTAACTGTATTCTCTGTTAATTGTTACATGATTGCGTGTGTAATGTCAATGCTCTGTTCTGTTTGTACGTGTGCGTATGTTGGCATGCACGTGCACATGAAAGTGCTTAAGGACTGCGACATTGCATATATATATATATATATATATATATATATATAATATATATACACATACACTCTTCTTTCAAGCATAATTCTTAATATCTCCCATCTAACACTATCTCTAGTTGTGTGAATCCCTTCGCCTCAGCTGAAAAAATAACAAAAATTTTTTTAATTTTAAAATGGGGAAAGTGAAAATTGTTTTTGAAATGCAATCGTCTAACAATTTGTATTTTTTGGTTTTGTTTACCCTTTTTATGAAATGAATCATCAATATAATGTGAAACTTTGTAACTTTGTTTATAAATTTGCATTGGACGGATATAAAAACTTATCTAAAGAGAAAGAGACAAAGAAAAAAAGAAAGAAAGAAAGAGAAAGTTATCTTCTAAAGAGAAAGAAAGAAAGAAGAAAGAAAGAAAAAAAAGAAAGAAAGAAAGAAGAAAGAAAAAGAAAGAAAGAGAAAGTTATCTAAAGAGAAAGAAAGAAGAAAGAAAGAAAGAAAGAGAAAGTTATCTATATAAAAACTTATCAGTTTACATGTCATAATATGCTCATTTAATTTAACACGGGTCTGTCACAGCAGACTATAAAGAATCATAACTTCCTTCCTCGACAGATGAGAATTGTTATGTTACTATATGAATTCTTTCAAAACTATTGAAGTCAGTTCAAAACCTAGCCAAGGTTAAAGAGTCCAGTTTGCCCTGCTATTTACTCATAGCTAGAGGGAGAATTGGATTCATACCTTTCCCAAGGGTATTAGCACTATGTGAAATTTGTCCAGGAATTAAACTTGAGTTGACGAGTCCATTTTCTATGACTCTAAGAATTAGACCATATGCCTCCTATATATATATATATATTATATAATATATATATATATATATATATATATATGAGTATATATAAAAAGATATGAAAACACCACAAAATGTTGTTAAAGTGAAAAATATTTTATAACATAGCTGATATTGAACAATATTTCGATTTTATGAAAATCTCACCAGAGCTTGTTTATACTCCGTGTTGTTAAGAGCGGAGACAAAAGTCATATGAGTTCAAAACAAAATATCTTTTTATATATACTCATACCGTCAGATTCACTTCCTTTCTTTTAACTTATATATATATATATATATATATATATATATATTATATATATATATATACTAGCAAATATATGCACCCTCCAGGTGCAAGTATCTAAGTTTTAATGAAATAAAATATTGTATTAAATTAGAAAGGCTAATGAAACTAAATAAGAAAGCAGATAAAAAGATTTGAAACAGAGGGAGTATAATCGAAAATAGAACAACTGAAACTTACTCTTCCTTCACTCCTGTCTTTCATTGTTATTTTTTCTAATCTAAGTATTTAGTTAAAAGAGGAAGTAAAGAATAAAATGACAGTTGTTTTTTCTTGTTAATGGATTTCATTTAAGAATCATTGAAGAGATTTTTGCTTATATTCATTAAAATAAAACCAAACAGTTAAAAATCAATAATACTAAGCACATATTTAATAAAATCACATTTTTAATATCAATATGCAAATTAGCCTTCCCGTTCACGCTATAAACCACTATTTTGTTGTATATATAAATACAATTGCATGTTGTTGATATGTAGATATGGTTAATAGTATTAATAATGTAAAACAATTTTATTAATAATTGAGATTTAAATAAAATTAATATCATGGAGAATGTGATGTCAATAACTAAGGAAATTGTGACTTGAATAGTAATATAGTTTCGGTTACAGACAGAAAAACACACAATCTCCATTATAATAAGATATATATATATATATATAGGGTTATGAGGATGGGTTAAATCACACCAACCACTATCAAGAAAGTAACATAAAAATGAACAAACATACATGGGAAAGACCAACACAAAGGCACACATACAAAAACACACAAACAGAAACACACATGTATGTACAGATTAATTTTAACAGCATGTCAACCCATCTAGAGTTATTTTATGCCTATAGGTTAGAGAACCAGCTTTATTGTACATATATATCTACATTTTTTTGTGTAGTTGTAATAGGACCTGTTAGAGTCTCATTTATGCAACAAATAGGTCTGTATAAAGATTATCAATATTTGATAGGAATACTTGATGCCATATAATGCTTGTAGAATAATCATACTAGTTCCAATTACTGTCGAATTGGTAAGACAAGGCGGCAAGCAGTCGTAATTTAATACGAACCTGATTTGCTGCAAAGACTGCTGCAAAATGGCAGGTTATTTGTTCAAACCAATAGTAGATTGACTGACTGACTGACTTCAATATGGCGTTGCTAACAGGATTCACACTTTACGTGGAACCAAGATCTCGAGAACACATTTCGCAAATCTAAGGAGCAAAGAAGGTATGAGTTTTTTGATTGCTCCCCTGTAATCAGCCTGCCGAAAGGAACTAATTTCTCCTCAAAGGCCAATACGCTCGCGCAATGGGGGAGGAAGGGGAGATGTAGAATAATCATACTAGTTCCAATTACCGTCGAATTGGTAAGACAAGGCAGCAAGCAGTCGTAACTTAATACGAGCCTGATACAAAAACACACAAACAGAAAGAAAAAAAAATTGTGGAATGATACTAAGACATTATTAAACAAAGTATTCAGAGGAATAGACATTACCAAACAAGCACACAACAGAATGGGTAGATTCTAGTGACAGCTAACAGGTCATTTCCTGGGCTCCATGCTTTCCGAAATCTTCGGATCAAGGGATTTTTTAATCCCGAAATATTAAGTGAATAAATCAAACAACATCATAGTTTTTCTTTACACTTGCATTATGATAGTCTTCAAAACCAACCGCCAAACCAATATATACATATATATATATATATGTTGTGGAAAAAGTGACTTACCGGTGAAAATGGTCACAGTGGTTAGTTGATTCAAGTTTCACAATGATAAGCCAGCAATATAACAAATATAAAGTGCTCAATACGTTAGTAGAGCAAATTTATTATCATAGAGGTACACAATATATATATATATATATATATATATATGGGGTAATGAGGATGGGTCAAATCACAGCAACCACTACCAAGAAATACATGGGAAAGACCAACACAAAGGCACACATACAAAAACACACGCACAGAAAAAAAAATTGTGGAATGATACTAAGACATTATTAAACAAAGCATTCAGAGGAATAGACATTACCAAACAAGCACTCAACAGAATGGGTAGATTCTAGTGACAGTTAACAGGTCATTTCCTGGGCTCTGTGCTTTCAGAAATCTTCGGATCAAGGGATTTTTTAATCCCGAAATATTAAGTGAATAAATCAAAGGTAAATGAACAACATCATAGTTTTTCTTTACACTTGCATTATGATAGTCTTCAAAACCAACCACCAAACCAATATATACATATATGTAATATATCAAGAAAATTGAAAAAACACAGGTTTAAATGGGTTAAGTGGTGAGTTTATTGGCCGACGCTGCAGTGTTTCGATCTATTAAATAGATCATCTTCAGGGCATAAGATAAGAAATTATATATCACAGAAAGATGAGAAAAAGTGAGTGGTAATCCTTCTTATTCAGTCTGTTTAAAAAAATTTTTCTGAAGTTTGAAAAAGGAGACGGTTTTGAAATATGACATCAAATATTCTATTTTAAGGTGTGAGTATGTAACGCTGTTAGTGTTATATATATATATATATATATATATATGGTATTATATTATATATATATGGTATTTGTGGAAAAAGTGACTTACATATATATATTACATACATGTTTATATTATATTATATATATATGGTATTTGTGGAAAAAGTGACTTACCGTTGAAAATGGTCACAGTGGTTAGTTGATTCAAGTTTCACAATGATAAGCCAGCGATATAACAAATATAAAGTGCTCAATACGTTAGTAGAGCAAATTTATTATCATAGAGGTACACGACATATATATATATATAAAAAAATATTTATATATATATATATATATATATATATATATAAATTTTTTTTTTTTTTTTATTAAAAAAGCAAAAATACATTTGATACTCACTAATACAATTTCCTTCCATCTTTGATAATGGTGCTAGCAAAATAGAATTTTATAAAATGGTAAAAGTAAGCTAAAAAATCAATGGAGATTTTGGCAGGTATAGAAATAATCCTAAGAAAAAGATCAAAGAATTTTTGTTTTGTTCTCTAAAAATCAGCTCACAAGGGTAAAAAGTCATAAAGCTGGTATAATTTATTGACATACAAATAATAGTCGAACTATAGTTCACTCAGCAAATGAGTAGTTTTTGCTCTAAGATCATTTTCAAGAAAGAACAAAAACCAAACAAAAAATTAGGTACATGTCTTTTCTACTTTTTTTTTTTTCTTTTTTTTTCCTCAATTTTTGTTCTTATTCTTAAGATGCAGACATTTGAGAAGAGAATCAAATAGAGAGTTATTGAGTTAAAGTTATCTGACCTGTTGCATTGTCTACAACTAAAAGATCTTTTTTAATGTCTTTTTTTTTTATAACATAAAGAAACAATGATAAAAAAAATAGTATAATTGATTTTATAATGCTGATATCAAACTACAAAGACGTGAACAAATATTTTTCAAAGAAATTGGATATGATGTATTGAGTTGAGGTTTTTATTTTATTGCATTTTAATGGAATTGGTTATTACATTTATGTTCAATTTTTGGTTCATTGGTTGGTGTTTAATGGCATGTAAAGACTTATGGGTTATGTTCAATTTTTAATTGGTTGGTTGATGTTTAATGGCATGTAAAGCCTTGTGGGTTATGTTCAATTTTTAATTGGTTGGTGTTTAATGGCATGTAAAGCCTTATGGGTTATGTTCAATTTTTAATTGGTTGGTTGGTGTTTAATGGCATGTAAAGCCTTGTGGGTTATATTCAATTTTTAATTGGTTCGTTGGTTGGTTGGTGTTTAATGGCATGTAAAGCCTTGTGGGTTATGTTCAATTTTTAATAGGTTGGTTGGTGTTTAATGGCATGTAAAGCCTTGTGGGTTATGTGCAATTTTTAATTGGTTGGTTGGTTAGTGTTTAATGGCATGTAAAGACTTATGGGTTATGTTCAAATTTTAATTGGTTGGTTGGTGTTTAATGACATGTAAAGCCTTGTGGGTAATGTTCAATTTTTAATTGGTTGGTTGGTTGGTGTATAATGGCATGTAAAGCCTTGTGGCTTATGGTCAATTTTTAATTGGTGAGTTGATGTTTAATGGCATGTAAAGCCTTGTGGGTTATGTTCAATTTTTAGTTGGTTGGTTGGTGTTTAATGGCATGTAAAGCCTTGTGAGTTATTTAATGCCAAATCTTGTTTTTGTTTTTTTATATATTAGAATTTGAATTAGAATTAGATGTTTATAAACATATATGTTACATGTTGATTGCGACGTCTTGTCAGATGAATGCCACTCCTTAGACATGTCATTATCTGAAGAAGTATTTGTACATAGATGGATAATAGAGATATATAGCTTTGTACGGCAGCTAAGTCTCTCTCTCTCTCTCTCTCTCTCTCTCTCTCTCTCTCTCTCTCTCGGTTCAAAAAGTTGAGATCCAACAACAAGCAGGAGCAAGATAGTCGGCAACAATTCAAACTGCAGTCCAATAGAATGCGAGGAAAGGTCATTCACTGGATGGTTTTTATATCAGTGATTTCCTTCTTCTAGATGGGTCACATTAACCACAGCTTACCCGGGCCTCTTTTGTCCCCTTACATTATTTACCCATGATAAGGACTTAGGTTGCTAGGCACCAAAGCGTATTCCACACACCGGTGAGTCATGCATGCCACAGTTGACAGGGCCTAAGCTCCTCTGGCGGTTTTTATCAGGGTCACCTCACCCTTAGCTTTTGGTTCAAAGAACCTTAGTCCCCAAAATATTTCCACTTTGAATTGTTTATTTCAAAATGTATTTCATTATTGTCTGTTGAGAGAATATTTTCTTTCTTAAGAGTCCCAAAAATCAACATAAACATATAGCATAGCATAGCATAGCATAATCTTTACAGATCACTGCCGTCCCTCACAATCCTATAACTCCACCACCAGAACCTTTCCTCTCATGAGCCCTCAAATGACTTATCAAACCCACTGCAGATCCACAAAGTTTGATGCAAATATGAAATAGGAAGGACGTCCTTCCCGTTGTATCAGATGAATTAGATGATAAAATTGTATGCTTATGCACCACCATATGTCTCTTAAGACCAGAAGCTGACTTACAGACTTTGTTACAGATTGCACAAGACACATTGTTTGTTCCTGGAGTTTGCATAAATTGTCCCTGATGAGATTTCCTATGATTGACATATTCAGCCTAGAAAGCAGAATTTAACCATATGTCTGACATTTCCAACCATCCATGTTCTCTCCAATATGACAGGTGTATCCCTTTCGAAGTTGACGCTTGAGGTTTTCAAGCACAATTCTTTCACTCTCAAGACTGGTACAGCCAGTATATACACATAAATTTTTTTTGTGGGCAGGGGAGCATCAAATTCGTTTTGTTTTGATTATCGCCTGTCATAAAACAAAATTTTATAATAGATGATAATCAAAACAGCCTTTTTTTTTTCACTGTATAATCTAATCTAGAAGAAGATTATGAGACTATTTCTTGTTTGAAGATAATTTTCTCATAAAACTCCAAATGTTAGATAACTTTAAATATACATTAAGATAAAATAAACTCTATATAAATTAATAATACCAGCATGTACTTATTAAAACTTATTTTAACAAACAATGTGGACCATTTAATGCTCCATACTTAATTTCTGAGTGTATATAATACAGGGTTGTTCTTTATTTTATTCTATGTATTAATGATTTTGAATATAAATCAAGTACTCATTGAAAAACTTACACAATTCCTGAGGGTATTATGACGTAAGCAGTGATGTAGTTTCAGTTACAAACAGACACTGAATCTCCATTATATATAGATATCTACATATGAGTCTATGAGATATGACACTATTCACATTGTCTGCTTGGTCTTCAGTGTGGGAGTTGCACAGAGAATTGGTACTGATGATTATTTTACATGAATGTGGTAAAAATCCACAGTTTTTCGAGGGATGTGTCAGAGGACCAAACACACTAGATGTCTTGTCATGGCATGATGGCTAAAACAAGAAAGTTTTGGCACATTCTTTTTTTTAATCTGGACCTATTTCCATAGCAACAGTGATCATTATGCTGTCTGCTGGGTTGGGAAATAATTCTAAGCAAGGGCAGATAATCAACAAGTCTGTATCATGCCTCACTAATATATATGGCCCCACATGTCCTATAAAAAAAGTAACCGCCCTGTCGGCTGGGGCGTTAGAATGCACCAACTGCACCTCTGCAGAGGGGTAAGACTCCCCCAACGGGGCCACCTGTTGGCCGTGGGTGGCAACCCGTGATGCTTAAGGATAGAGCCCAGGTGGATGAGCAGTTCATGACATGCAATACTCCACTTTGGCCCTATCTTGGGCTAGACAGGCGGTCGGAGAGGCCCCCTCAATCGGCTGGTCACGTCAAGCCCTATTGCCCTTATGGCAAGCCCCAACCCCTTTTTATCATATGGGTGCTAGAAGGCGGTAGCTGCGGGTCTACATGTCCTGGGAATGACGTTAAACTCTATCTGATGGTGAGGTTCCAGTTTTGGAGGTTTGGGGAATGAGGAGCACCCCTTCATCCCCATTGATCCCTGGTTCACTCTGACCCGGAGTGGTAGTACCTGTTAGGGTCCCATCTATGGGTTAAATAGAAAAATGTATTTATAAAAAAATTGTATTATCCATTAAGAATTGATTTATTTCAAAACTTTATTGGCATTAAATGACCCACTGAGGTTGATATGCTGTAAAACAAAACAAACCAAACAAAAAAAGTAAAGTCGTCAGGGTGGCCTAAAGTCGGTATCAGCCAATCAGCGAGGGAGTCTATCTCTTTTTCACTAGCGCTAGATTAAGGAGATTGTTTTTGCATCTGAGGTGGAGTGTCACACCTACCATTAGCTCCTTACTTTACCACACAGATTCCTGTGCTACTCATACGTTGAGTTGGCGAGGTATCGAACTAGGAACCTTGTGGTTTCTAGCCGAACGCTCTACCAACTGAGCTAACCCGGCCCTAATTCCCTAATCTCTAGGTATATTTAATCCCAGACAAGTTGACATGCCATTAAAATCAATCAATTTACTTGGTTATAAAAATGATTATTTGCAGGATTATAGGGCTGGGTTAGCTCAGTTGGTAGAGCAACCACCTTGGAATCGCAAGGTTCTTGGTTTAATACTGGTCCCCGCCAACTTACTGTATGAGTAGCACAGCTTGGGTATTCTCATCTGTGCGTTAAAGTTAAGAGCTGACGGTAGGTGTGGTGCTCCACGTCATACGCAAAAACAATCTCCCTGGTACAGAGCTAACAAAAAGGGGATAGACTCCCCTCATACGTTGAGTTGGCGAGGGCTGGTATCGAACTAGGAATCTTGTGGTTTCTAGCCGAACGCTCTACCGACTGAGCTAAACACTACTTACTTCACTACTTACTAAGTCGGTATCAGCTAATCAGCGAGGGAGTCTATCTCTTTTTCACTAGCGCTAGACGAAGGAGATTGTTTTTGCATCTGAGGTGGAGCGTCACACCTACCATTAGCTCCTTACTTTACCACACAGATTCCTGTGCTACTCATACGTTGAGTTGGCGAGGGCTGGTATTGAACTAGGAACCTTGTGGTTTCTAGCTGAATGCTCTACCAACTGAGCTAACCCGGCCCTATAAAACATGTCCTATAAGCAGGCAGAATTCTAATAGGCTGATTCATTTTATAGTCAATTTATGTTTGTTTAGAAAAATGTTAAAACTCTACAAAAATATGCAAACTGGTTGCTTTTTTTTTGCTTTTCTTTTTCTTCAATTAAAGATTGTAAAATATAGTTATTAAAAAATTATACAGTAATACCTTGATCTCTATAAATAAGATTTCTTTTGACTTGAGTAGCCTTTCTTTAAAAATATTTTAGCGTATCTTTTCGAAGTTCATTTGGTGCAAAATTTTGTTTGTTCTTATGAAATATATTCACAAGAACTTTTGCTGCAAATTTAAGTCCCTTTACAGTGTGTTGTTCACAAGTAAAAAATATATTTTGGAGAATAAGTTTCCAAAATTCTTTCAGCAAATTCTTGTAACATTTTTCAAAACAGGCTGTAGCGTTAGTTTCGTATTTGCCTGGGAGAGTTGTCTGCCCGGTTTAGTTTGCTGGTGCCCGCTAGGGGCTAGAGTATTTAAGAGGCTGGTTCAAAATGCTTCTCCCTCTTTTCCTGTTCCTGATACTACGAGACACATGGGTTAGTTAAGGTCTACCCCGTCTCGTTGGGCGTTCGCCCCCCCCTTACATTACTGTAAGTGAATTAACACAGCATGGACTATCCCTAGTCTCATGTCTGTGGCTTTTATATGTTATCTTGTACCATTCATGAATGTGTATTTATCGTTCTATATGTAACTTTGTTTTACCTTGTACTTTGTATCTCGTCATATCCATGTGCTGTACTATATTAAATGTTTTGTCTGTTAACCTTCGTCGGAGTTTTGTATATCAAGTATATAACTTTGAACCTTTCTTACAAGGCTATAAAACGAATTGGCCGGTTAGAATTCTACCTGCTTATGTAACATGTGAGGCCATATATATTAGTGGTCCGTATCTGTACGTATTGGGGTGTAACACTTGTATGCACAAAATTTCTGTGCATTTTTTCGGCTCTACCAGACGAAAAAAACCTACAGAGAGAATCAATAGTATTAAAAAGTCTTACTCATTCCAGTTTGATGATACACAAACAAGCAGAAAAAAAAACTCTTGAAAAATTCCTTATTAAGTAAATGATAAACCATAAATTTATTGTTCAAAAATTCAATTTATTGTCATGTGATGTGGTAAGCAAAATATCTTTATAAAAGCATATTAGATGAAATTTCAAATGAATATTGATGTAAAATTGATCTCAAAGTACAACAGTAAAAATCAAGAACTGTATTGATATTTACTAAGATTAGCTTTGTATATAAAATAAAGACAAATGATAAAACATAAAAAGAGGTAAGATTGTATTGTGCCATTCTCATATTGGGGAGGGCCTATTTGCCTTGAAAAGCAATATTCAAACTCCTGGATTTAATCTGATGTAGATGAACATAAAACGTGTTAAGATTGTATTGTACCATTCTCATACTGGGGAGGGTCTGTTTGCCTTGAAAAGCAATATTCAAACCCCTGGATTTAATCTGATGTAGATGAACATAAAATTTCTTAAGATTGTATTGTGCAGCATCCTTGTCTCGTTCCTATGCCAAAGACAATTCCTTTGTCCGTCACATGTGGCAGACCTTTCAATGGAGAAACAAGGACAACCCCAAAAGTGATATTCTCCTGTGGATACACACACACGTTGTATGGCCACTTGCCCCTATCACACAAACCATCCAGGTAAGATAAAAAAAGGCATGCTAGACACTGCTAGAGAAACAAGGAAGAACATAAGTGACATAGTCCTGTAGACACAGACACATAGACGCACCGGTGTAGGCCTACCAGCAATACCCTACATCAATCAGCTCTGTGTGGATTATGAATGCTGAGCGGAAGACCTGCCAGGAGCAATAACCAATATATATATATATATATATATATATATATATAAAACACACACACACACCACAAAAAAGCAGTTGTATGGCCACTTGCCCCCTATCACACAAACCATCCAGGTAAGATAAAAAAAAAGGCATGCTAGACACTGCTAGAGAAACAAGGACAAACATAAGTGACATACTCCTGTAGTCACCTACACATAGACACACCGGTGTAGGCCTACCGGCAAAGAGCTACATCAATCAGCTCTGTGCAGATTCTGAATGTTGTGTGGAGCAAAAATCCCCAAAATCTAAGCTTCCAATTCCCAAAATTGGCAGAGTTATGTCAATTGTTAGTTGAAATTTTGCAAATTGAAATTGGTTAACTTTAAGACTATTTTTTATAGCATTTTTGGATTCCTTGGGCAAATGCTTTTGTAAACCAATTTTTAGGAGTAGGGAAGCTCTAGAACTCATTTTTACAGACAAAAATAGATTACAAAAAGTCACCTTTTTTCGCCCCCATCCCCCTCAAATTTGGAGAGCTAAAAATCAACATAACTCTGTTAATTTTGGGGATTAGAAGTACAAATTTTGGGGATTGTCTAACTTTATCATAATGCACACTGGGACAAAATTGCAGAAAAATTGAAGGGGTGGCTGATATGGCCTTGATGATTTGACATGGAATTACCCCAAGGGGAAATATGTAGATCGAATTGAATAATACATTGCTGTTTATCTTATTGCAAAGACTATCCAATCACTGGCTAATTTACTTATATATCTTCTTTATCACTAGCACTAGACCAGCATCTGAGGTGGAGCGCCACACCTACCATCAGCTCAAAGACCATCGAATCACTGGCTATTTTGTCATGAACCCAACTTATATATCTTCTTTATCACTTCCAGAAGAGAGTTATTCTTGCTGTTTACTGATTAAGAATTAAGACAAAAAAGAGCCCCCCTCCCTCAAATACATTTAACGCCCTAAGTTGGTTGTTTTTTTTTCAAGTTACACCGCTGCAGCGCCGATAGTTGGGGTTGTTATTTTAAAATTCACTGGGCAGCAATTTCAGAGGCAGGGGACCGGGACGCACTTTCTCATAAATTACAAAAACTTTTATGTTATTGGTATAACAGTGAAATATTGTGAAGTGTTTGTTCACTGAGTGGGATGTGTGTTTTGCCAAATGATTGTATGCTTTGCTCTTGATAAGAATGAATGTGGGAAAAAATCCATAGAGGAAAATATACTGGGAAGGAAGGAATAAAATAAATAATGCCTCCAATCTATTTCCATAAAAACTAAAATTGGCTAAACTTGCAAATCGTAGTCAAAATTAAAACAGAAAATTTTGACTACGATTTGCAACGTCTGATTCAAAATATTTGACTTTTTTTTAGTAATTGTTTTATTTCATAAATTAAAAAAAAAGATCATTCTTTTTTTATTTTTATTTATTTACTTTTTATTTTTATTTTTCCTACTTGACTTTTTTTTTTGGTAAGTCAGGTTAGTAATTGTTTTATTTCATTTATTTAATGAATCTTGAAATATTTTTTATACTAAAATATTTATGTGCAATTTAGAAAATATTTCAAGATTCGTTAAATAAATGAAATAAAACAATTACTAACCTGACTTACCAAAAAAAAGTCAAGTATTTTGAATCGGATTTTTAAAATTAATTTGATGTGTTGCAAATCGTCGTCAAAATTTTCTGTTTAATTTTGACTACGATTTGCAAGTTTAGCCCTAAAATTATAGAGAGCACAATATCACTGTTAGAGCAAGAGAAGACAGAAAGGAAGAAAAAAAGAAAGAAAGAATAAATGGTTTAGTTAACTATAGGTTGGTTGGTTGGTTGGGTTTTACGACATGTCAACCCATTGGGTCATTTTATGCCGAAGACATTTTTGTTTTATTCATGGCCACTCAATTTTTTTCAAGCACATTTGTTTCTATTTAACCCATAGATGGGACCCTAACAGGTACTACCACTCAGGGTCAGAGTGGACCTGGAAGCAATGGTGATGAAGGGGTGCTACACATTTCCTAAACCTCCAGAACTGGAACTTTGCCATCAGATAAGAGTTGACCCTATCAGTTATTGTTCCTGGCAGATCCTCTGCATAGCATCCAGAACCCTCATAGAGCTGATTGATGTTTGTTTGTTTTTTTGCTGGTCAGCCTACACTGGTGTGTCCATGTGTAGATGTCCACAGAAGAACATCACTTATGAGTTGATCTTTGCTTCTCTAGTATGTCAGAATCACTCTGACTGTTAGAGTCCTATGTATGAGTCAAGTAGATCTGTTTAAAAATTATTTGTATTCAAATGTTGAACTCAGGGTGTGATATATCCAAGTAAGGGATATGTTAGTAGAAGTAGTAGTGTGGCATACGCGAGCAGGTAAGTAGGAATCTGGTGCAACCTCATAGTAGCAGGCATAGTAATAGTAGTAGGCAATTGTACCTCTACATTGTTTGGTATTTATAGATGACACCAGCCAATCATATTACTGTGAAGTGGGTACCTAAGTGTATCATGGCCTACTTATTATTATATATATAATATATAATAATAAGTGGGCAGTGGGTGTATGCATATTCATTACATCAGGATGGTGAGTCCAATTCCTACAACAATAACCATTACACAATGAGCTCCTCAGTGCTTATTATACACAAGAGATTCTTTTTTCCCAGAATTTTGTAGTCCAACGTTAAAAGTGCCTGTAATACACAAGTGCATATTATAGACAAATGATTACAGCATTTTTATTCAAAATCAACTGTCTGACATTTATAGAGAATTTGAATTCCGACTACATTTCAAGAAGAAAAGGTTGCTGGTGTGTCAACCAACCAGTGTTAATGATGGACGTATTTGTCCTGAAACAAGCTTGTATTTTTTTTTATTTATTCCTCCTAACATTAGGGACGTCCATTTATCTTTTATAAGTCCATGTCTTAAATTACAGCTGGTCCTCAATTAACATTGTTAATAGGTTCTTTGGAAACGTGATTTTAGACGAAACAACATAAATGTTGGTTTAATTCCATATCAACCCTCATCAGGTTATTTAATGCCAAAGTTAGCCTTTTTATTCGGCAAGCAATTATATGGTTTCAAATAACTAATTGTAATAATCATTTTTTTTTTTTTGGTAATGGGACAATACACAGATGTTGATCCCTACCTTTGCAAGCAGTCTCAGCCCAGATTTGAAATTGGTTTATCAATTCTGGTTTATATACTAATTTTGCGCTTGTGGTGTAATGGTTATACTACTGTTCAAGAAGAAAAGGTTGCTGCCATTGTTACATAATTATTAGATTCCTAATATTTATGTACAGTAGTGTAGAAACCAAAATGGCTGTTATAAGTTCAGCCGGCGGCCTTCCGGTTTAGATTAGAAATATATTTTTAGTCAGATCCGCCAAAGCCACCACGGTGGTGAGTCGTGTTATGCACGCTCCGACTCAATCTGCGCAGGTAGTCTGGTGGGTATTTCCGAATAAAATATTATTTTATGAAAAGTGATTTTAGAAGAAACAGCATAAATGTTAGTTTAACTCAATGTCAACTCTTATTGGGTTTTTTAATGCCAAAGTTTTTTTTTGTTTTTTTTGCAAGCATTTATATGGTAGTATACTAGGACCTGTTTTTGTTTTTGGCATCTGAGGTGGAACGCCGCATCTACCATCAGCTCCTCACTTTACTGCATGGATCCCTGTGCTACTTATATGCTGAGTTGGCGAGGACCAGCATCGAACCAAGAACCTTGCGATTGCCTTGGCAAGAGCTGTACCGACTGAGCTAAACCAGCTCTAAATATAGCATCCATATTATCTACAATATATATATATATGTGTGTGTGTGTGAGAAATAAGAGGAAATTAATCCAACAGTATGTGGAGAAAGGTAGATAAACACGGGATGTACAAAATGGATGTTTATTGTAGGTAGTGATGTCAAGTACATCATCACTACCTACAATAAACATCCATTTTGTACAACAAATCGAAGTCTTGTGTTATTATCTAAAAACTACCAATGACACAGGGCTTCTGATAAAGAGAAATCCCCAATGGAAGACCAGGCACAAAGTCCCCAAGACGAAGTTCAGACGCTAGAAGAGACGCTAGAAGAAGAATAGAAGTAAGTAAAGTAAAGAAGAGTATACAACTCCGTTTCAACCAACCAACGATAATGAAGGATGGATTTGTCCTGAAACAAGCTTGCATTTTTTATTCCTCCTCATATTAGGGACGTCCTTTGTATTTTTTTTCTCATCAGTTCATATCTTAACTCTTAACATCCTATACCACCTCATTCCGCCTGGCTGGAAGTCACATATATATATAGAGGCAAGTTTCATAAGAAGTAACTGACAAATTCTGTATTAGCCTTTTGTTTTTGAAAAAGGTATTATATTGCTGGTTTGTAGGTATTAAAGACTTGAAATCATTCTCCAGTTTTAAGTTGCAAGTGTTTAATGTCCTATACCGCCTCATTCCTCCCGGACGGAAGTCACATTCATTTTTCTAATCTACACCATAAATCCTTATAGGAAGAGGGCTCTCGACTTAGAAAATTCTGAACAGGATGTTAAAAGTTGAGAATGAATAAAAATAAGGTCTTTGGCATAAAATAACCCACTGTGTTTTAATGCCATAAAACCCAACCAACCAATCACCCAATATTTGCTTAATAAATTAAGAAAAAACATTCAGTATACTTTTAAACGGTCAATTGGTTTTTACATTTTTTTTTGTAACACTTTTTATTAAACATGAGGTTATATATATGCAATGTCAGTGGTTTTAATAACTACTTAAGAGGTTTCTTTTGGCATCCTTTGTATAAATATAGACTAGAAGTTGCTACCCAGCATTGCCTGGGTAGGGGGAGGGAACCCTGGTGAATTGATTTTTTTTTACTTTTGAGATTTACAAATGCTAGACATTTTTAAGTAGGATTTCAATGCTATTTCTATGTATATTTTAATTTCTAAATATCTCTGAATATAAATAAAAATCCTCATAATTTTTGCACAAAAAGCAAGAACCAGTGATATCTATTGTGCACATATATTTACTTTGTCGTTGTGTGTTATTTTCATAGTTTCATCTGGACATACACACCAACTGCCCTTTATATATGTACTAGAAGCGACTACCTGGCATCACCTGGGTAGAAGTGGGAGGGGAGGGGCAAAAAAAGTTATTCTGGCTTATCCATTATTAGTAAATTGTGAATTAGATCTTTGCAGTATACCCCATTAAAATCCCTACTTAAAAAATCTATGTTGTTACCATTTAAATCTTTTTTTTTTTACTTATCTTCACGAATATATATCTAATCTTCATTATTTTTGCTCAAAAAGCAAGATCTGGTGATAGTGAATGTGTATATATATATTTACTTTGTCAAGAGTTAAATTACAGCCAGTCTTCAACTATCATTGTTGATAGGATTTTTATGAAAAGTGATTTTAGAGGAAACAGCATAAATGTTAGTTTAACTCAATGTCAATTCTTAATGGGTTATTTAATGCCAATTTTTTTTGTTTTTTTGCAAGCATTTATATGGTAGTATACTATTCATTCAAGTAACAATTTATAACTAGTAGGACCTGTTTTTGTTTTTTGGCATCTAAGGTAGAGCGCCACACCTACCATCAGCTCCTCACTTTACTGCACGGATCCCTGTGCTACTTATATGCTGAGTTGGCGAGGACCAGCATCGAACCAAGAACCTTGCAATTGCCTAGGCATGTGCTGTACATCCATATTATCTACAATATATATATATATATATATATGAGAAATAAGAGGAAATTAATCCAACAGTATGTGGAGAAAGGTAGATAAACATGGGATGTACAAAATGGATGTTTATTGTAGGTAGTGATGTCAAGTACATCATCACTACCTACAATAAACATCCATTTTGTACAACATCCCGTATTTTCTACCTTTCTCCTTATATATATATATATATTATATATATATATATAGCTAACCCTCGCTTTGTTTACAAAAAAGTTTGAGGACTCTAGTGAATTCATTTCCACTTAGAAATGTAGCAATTAAATATTCTCCTATATTTGACAGCTGCCTCTGGCCGCACGGGTAAGAGGCTTGACGAACGAAAGTTCAATTGGGTCTCAAACCTGGCCAGGGGTAGCTGTTAAGGTATAACCGCACTGATGAGAGGTGATACCTCGAAACACGTGTCTGTGGATTACTTATTTGTTATATATATATAAAGTAAAGTCGTCGGGGCGGCCTTAAGTCGGTATCAGCCAATCAGCAAGGGAGTCTATCCCCTTTTCACTTGCGCTAGACCAAGGAGATTATTTTAGCGTCTGAGGTGGAGCGCCACACCTACCATCGGCTCTTTACTTTACCGCACAGATCCCTGTTACTCATACGCTGAGTTGGCGAGGACCAGTATCGAACTAGGAACCTTGTGGTTTCTAGCCAAATGCTCTACCGACTGAGATATATATATATATGTATATATATAATATATATATATATATATATAGAGAGAGAGAGAGAGAGAGAGAGAGAGAGAGAGAAGATTTTTATTTGTATTTGGGCATATGGCTTGACACTATTCCTCCTGCCATTATCCCAGTCCTCACAGGGGGGGGGGGTGCTTACACTTGTGGCATTGAATTGTATTAATTTTACTAAAATTGTAAGAACCAATGGACAGACTCATAATGTTTGTTGAAAATGTATATACAGAATCATCCATCATCTTTTCTAATTATCTTTAGTCATGATGCTACTTTGCAACTATAAGTTAATAACCAATTGACAAAACAAGTAGAATTGACTGTTAAATCTTTCACTTTACTTATGTACATATCTACCCAACCCCTCCGCATGAGTAGGATGTGACACAAGTTCAATTTCTTAAGTGGAATCTATCATTGTTTGTCTGAATTTTTGAAATGAGGCTTGATGTGCATAATTTTGATTTTTTTGACTGTTGTTGTTGGAATATTTTGGTATATAAGCCGTGCTGCAATCCAGCACTTGAATTTATAGACTAAGCAAGGTCACATGGTTTAAACCTCAGCCAATCAACAGCCTGAATGGTTAGTTAACTATTTAATCACTGATACTGACAGCCGCCCATTTATTCAACATTGACGAACGGACCTGCAATACTGAGGAGCACCAAGGAACAACCAAAGGATCATACCCAATATTAAGGGACATCAAGGAGTAACCAAAGGATTCTTCACTAAGTGTGTCCCTGACATCTGAACGTGCAAAAAGTGGAGGGCTGCGATATACAGGGGTGAAGAACTGTTTGAAATTGCAAGGGTGGATCAGGCAAAACTCAGGAGAGCGTGCCAAAAACGTGAAACTCTGCTGGCCAATTCTGGTGATGTTTGGATCTGTGAGTATGACAATAGGCCACCCTGTCTACTTTACTTTTACTTAACACTTTTTTTGCAGCTCAGAAAGAATCTTGGATCGAGAAACAATTCCATACCTAAATAATCCAAGTAAGGATTTGTTGTGGAATAGCCTAGCATAGGGAGTGAATGCACTGGACCAGGACTATTTATACACAGCTGTCTGAGAACATGGGAGCAATTACTGAGACTGTGAACCATTACACAAACCGTCTACCTCAAGGTTTTAGCACTCTGTTGCGAGTTACTATATGTCTGGCGCACATGTAGTTTGAATGTATTAGTATATTGAATACTGTATAATCCAGTATACAACAGGATTTAGAATTTAATTTTACTTGCACTAAATCTTTAACTCATCAAATTCAACATTTAAACTTTTTGGTAAAGAAGAACAGTTTTCTTGCACCCGTTATTTTACAATACTAAATATATTTTATTTATTTATTTTAATATTCACTTCAATATGTATATTCTAAAAGTTTTTATTTTGTGAGAATGTTTAGTTATAAAGTGGGGGTTCGTTTTTACATTCAACTTTTTACTCGTAAATTCCTACCATAAAATGCCCAAGCCTAATTTTATGGTAGGAATTTACGAGTAAAAAGTTGAATATTACCTTTTGTTGTTGTTATTTCTTTTCTTTTTGGCTTTGGTACTCTAAAATAAAAACGTCAGATTTTAATCAGGTTTGGTCAATCACATAATCACATGAGACCTATCCGACTGCAATTGTTGTCTCTACCATGTCACACTCCCAGCATGATCCCCAACAAGAGGATTTTTTATGTTCCTGCTGCACAAAAGTGTGCTGAACAGCTGGTGGTCTCAAGCTTCACATGAAAGTTCACAGTGATGCATATACAATACCTGTCAACTCAGTCAACACCGATTGTTATGTGTGCCAGATATGTTCTAAGTTATGCAAGACTTTAACAGGATTGAAAAGTCATGGATGAGCTCACAAAGGGATAATGAATGTAGGAGTAGCAGTCGCCTGACAAGATGTTGCGATCAATATGTCTGGATGAAACTACGAAAATAAAACTATTAACAACTAAGTAAATATCACCGGTTCTTGCTTTTTGTGCAAAAATTATGAAGAGTTGATTTATATTTGAAGATATTTAAAAATTAAAATATACATAGAAACAGCATTGGAATTCTACTTAAAAATGTCCAGCATTTGTAAATCTCAAAAGTAAACAAATCAATACACCAGGTTTTATTTTGCCCCCTGCCTCAACCCAGTTGACGCTGGGTAGCTGTTTCTAGCCATAAATAAATCAGGGGTAAGCAGGTATTATCTCCCTTGTTATCATAGAGTATTTTTCCATATTTGGATTAACACTAACGGCTAATTGTGTCAGGTGTAAACAAGTCTCCGTATAAACATGTGCAGGTGTTGTTTATTTACTCATGAAATATTTTTGAAATGCTATTATCTCACTTCAGGTTGAAAAAAGAAAAATGAGAAAAAAAGAAAAAAAAAAGAAAAACTGAGATAGAAGTTATCAGAAAACAAACATATTACTACCTCTTTCAGATGGTACGTTTAGTGAGTGTGAAAAAAAAAGAAGATTTATCCTGTAACCAGGTAGGTCATAGGGGCACTCCACATGTATGTCTTAGGCGGGAATAACCTGGCAGAGCCCATCCCCTCCAGGTCTGGTTTGAATTCAGAGTTTTCCATCACCCAGACCTCTTTCTCTTAATAGTTGGTAGATTTAGTGAGTGTAAAATATTTAAAAAAAAAAAAGACTTATCCCATAAGCAGATAGGTCATTTAGTGTGAGCATGAAATATTTCTTAAAAAAGGTTCATTAGCCATTATTTTTAAGTGTTACTAGACAAGCCATGAATGAACCTTTTGGATTCCCATTTTACCTAGACTTATCACGTAGCATGGTTTGATCGTGGGAGCACTCCCCATGCAGTATGTCTTGGGTAGCAATAACCTGGCAGAGCTTATCCCTCTCCAGGTCTGATTTGAATTCAGAGTTTTCCTTCTACTAGACCTCTTTCTCTTAATAGTTGATACATTTAGTGTTATTGAAGTCAGTCAGTCAGTCAGTCTACTGTTGGTTTAAACAACAGCAACTGGCTAAGCACAATTGAAGCAGTGTCCAAGACAGTTGGTATTTATGGAAATCAAGAATGGTCCATTCATATATTTGGGTGATTCCATTCCTTGAGTTCTGATTGGCTGCTTGGTTTCTATGATGTTGTGGAGTTTCATAAATACCCTATCATTCTGCAGTAAGATTGCAGCAAGATAGGTTACGACTACTTGTTGATACGTCTTACCAATTCAACGGTAACTGGAACTTAGTTTGATTATTCTACAAGTGTGAGTATGAAATATTAAAAAAAAAAAACTCATCACATAACCAGGTTTGGTCTTGTGGGTACTCCACATAGCTAACCATTACACCACGATGGGACACCTTAGGTATTTACCAACCCATTCACCACGGGTTGCAATATGAGGCATCTAGTGAGGATCAAACTTGCTTTTCAGTAGTAATGAATCTGCAAGACTAGCTTGTTAACCATTACACCACTATGGGATACCATACTGGATATTTAGTATCTCTCTCGGATTGTATCCATCAGCCTGTTTCTACCTTTATTAATCCAATCTCTCTCTCTCTCTCTCTCTCTCTCTCTCTATCTCTCTCTCTCTCTCTCTCTAATGTGTGTGACCACATCTGCAAGTCTAGAATTGGACTAACTAGCCACCAGAGGGTCCACAATTGTTGAAGACATGGAGGGATTTCATCGTCATCTGCGATGGACTTCTAAAAGGAAAGGAAAGGAAAGGAAAGGAAAGGATATATATATATATATATATATATATATATGTGTGTGAAATAAAAGGAAATTAATCCGACAGTGTGAATTTGATGTATTGAAAAAACACATTCTCTCCTGATGATCCCAAGCATTTGTAAACATCATTTGTTTTTTCAATACATCAAATTCATATATATATATATATATATCATTTTTTTCTATCAGTCAGATCAACAACTCTTTATTCATAATCATCTAACCAGAAAACTGTAGAAGCCCAATTACCGTCGAATTGGCAGACAAAGGTAGCAAGCAAGCCATAACTCAAATATGGTTCCTGCATTGCCACAAGCATTGTACAGAATGGTGGTTTATTGATCTAAGCACCATAACCCCACTAAAGTCAAATACATAATTTAAGCTATAATTGTTGACTATGGTTTATTATTATTAGTTAATCAAAACCATATAAGTGCTTGAGACCCAATTGTTTGAAAAAAAAAAAAAAAAAGGACTGACTTTGGCATTAAATAACCCAACAAAGATTGACACACCATAAAACTAACCAACCAACCAACCAACCAACCAACCAACCTTTTTGCTCTGTCATGCTATATACAGCAGAATGTAATGGTTAAAGTCTTGGGAAATGGACTCGTCGCCCCGAGTTCAAATCCTGGACGTGGTAATTGCATTTCACTTAACGCTAATACCCTTGGGAAAGATATGGATCCTACTCTCCCTCCGGCTATGGGTAAATAGTTAGGCAGACTGGGATCTTTAACCATGGTTAGGCAACCAGTCTAAGAGAAGGAAAACTCTGAATTCAAACCTGTTAAACTGTTAAGAAATTGACCTTGTGTCGCATCCTGCTCGTGCGGAGGGGTTGGTAAATATGTATATAACAGAATGCTATTTTTTTATTTAAAAATATGAAACAAAAGAATAGAGTGTTTGGGGGGGGGGTCTAGAACAGATTAATGGCATTTCAGTTAATTTTAATTGTGAAAATTTATTTGATATACAAAGAAATTGAGTGGAACAAATTAAACTTGTAAGTCAAGTTATCACTGTATTTAGATCTTTTCTTTTTTCTGTTCTTCATTGAAACTATATATCAATACTCTTAATCTTCCGACCGTTATCATCTTGTAACAGCCTCTGGTTTAAAAATAAGACCGTCCAAATCATTTAAGATGAAAGAAAGGGAAGAAAAAGGACAGACTACACAAAAAAAATATAACAAGAAAGAAAGATTAACAGATAATGCTAATCAGTTTCAATTGAACATAATGAAAAGAAGGGAAAAAAAAAGGGAGAGTTAAATCAAGATTATTATACATTTTACATATTGAACTATTGCAATAGCTCTTGAGTAAACATATCAAACATTGTATTAATTAAATTATCATATATCCACAGATCCTGCTAGTCTTATATATATATATATATATATATATATATATATATACAAAGGACAGATGTATGTATGTATGTATGTGTCTATGTCCGGCTGAAACTACTAAAATAAAACAATTAATGGTAAAGTAAATATATATACACATTCACTATCACCAGATCTTGCATTTTGAGCAAAAATAATGAAAATTTGATTTGTATTCGGGAAGATAATTAAAAAATTAAATTTGAATAGTAACAGCATGACATTGATTTTTCTTTTCAGATTGTCTGTGCATTTTTTTTATTTCACATTCCACCAGGCCGGATCAAAGCGAGATCTTTTTTTCTTTTTTTTTTTTACATAGGGATTTTAATGGGGCATCCTGCGAGGATCCAACTCATGATTCAGTAATAATAGATCTGCGAGACTAACTTTTTTTTTTTTTACCCCTTGTCTACCTAGGCAATGCCGGGTAGATGCTTCTAGTATCAAATAAGAATGTCTACACAGAAAAGAAGTAGTGAGCATGAAAATCCATTTGAGATTTGCCTAAAGATATTTTTCTGAATCAATTATCTATCATGAATTTCTTTAGTATTTTCTTAGTAGTAGTAAGTGAACAGCCAAAAATTGATAGTCTTATATTTAAACAAATCCACCAATAATCTATTGATCCTGAAGGAAAAGAAACTATTGCGTAGAAATTAAATAAAAAAATCAGTTTAAAGATTGGTTGGTTAGTCGGTTGGATTTTACAGCATGTCAACCCTTGTTGGGCTATTTTATGCTGAAGGTATTTTGTTAAATTCATTTTTTTCCTATTTAACCCATTAATGGGACCCTTACAGGTACTACCTCTCTAGTTCAGAGTGGATCTGGGAGTAATGGTGAAGGGGTACTCCACATTCCCCAGAACCGGAGCTTCATCATCAGATAGAGTTTAACATCATACCCAGGATAATAAAACACTCAGCCAACACCATCAAGTACAAATATGATAAGGATTGGGGCTTGTCATAAGGGCAATAGAGTTGGGGCAATCATATAGGTACTAGGGCTTGATATGACCAATTGATTGATTGGAGGAGGCCTCTCCAACCAATTGTTTAGTCTAAATAAGGGCCAAAGTGGAGTGTTGCATGTCATGGACTGCTCAGCCACCAGGGTTCCATCCTTAAGCACCACAGATCGCCATGACCAAAAGGGGGCCCCATTGGGGGGATTTTACCTCTCTTCAGAGGTGGAGTCAGTATATTATAAAGCCCCAGATGACAGGGCTGTTGAGTTGAGATAAAATTTAATACCCATCAATAATGAATAAAAAAAAGGTCTTCGGCATAAAATAACCAAACAAGGGTTGACAACATGCTGTAAATCTAACCAACCTACAAATCAGAACACCCCTCAGCAGGGGAGATACAGTAATCCCATTCAAACCCCTACCAACAGGGAGAATAATATAATATTAAAAAAATGTTAACAAAAGCAAAACAACAGATTTGGTTGTTAGTTATTTTCCTTTACGGTATATCAACCCTTTTCGGGTCATTTAATGCTGAATCAAGTCGTTTGCTTAAATGGTGACCAATCTAAGTACTAAACTGGCTCATTGTTGCTTAACTTCAGGGTTCTAGCAGGAACTGGTTCTTTCAGTGTGATTTAACCATAAGACCAAACAAATTAGGTAAAACTGGAGACAATTTCTTCATATAGCAAAATACCAAGAAATCTGTTAGTATCTACCAAGATTGGTAAAGAAAATTATATATATATATATATATATATATATATATATATATATATAAGTGCTTAATTGGAGTCGTACCTAATTTTGAAAATTAATTAATTAATAATGAATTAGGCGGGAATACCTATTAAATGTATGGCTAAACAAATCAAGAAAATCAATCTCTGTATGTACATTTCGGCCTATTAGGCCTCATCAGCAGAGCTATAGATCGGAAGACCGCCCTGTGCGTGATTTGAAACCGGACTGCCAAGCTGACAGGCCGATCCCATAACCTCAACACTAAACGAACTTCTTAGATTTTTATGATTTGTTTAGAGTAGGTTAACATTCCACTTCTAGTGACTTTTATGACACGACGATATGATAAGTTGTAAACAAGGTTTGTTTAGAATGGCTTTTTGCCGATAATTTTTTGGAGAATAAGTGCTTAATTGGAGTCGTATAACCTCAACACTAAAAGAAGTTCGTTTAGTGTTGAGGTTATGGGATCGGCCTGTCAGCTTGGCAGTCCGGTTTCAAATCACGCACAGGGCGGTCTTCCGATCTATAGCTCTGCTGATGAGGCCTAATAGGCCGAAATGTACATACAGAGATTGATTTTTCTCGATTTGTTTAGCCATACATTTAATAGGTATTCCCGCCTAATTCATTATTAATTAATTAATTTTCAAAATTAGGTACGACTCCAATTAAGCACTTATTCTCCAAAAAATTATCGGCAAAAAGCCATTCTAAACAAACCTTGTTTACAATATATATATATATATATATATATATATTTACCATCCCCTCCACAGGGGTAGAATGTGACACAAGGACAATTTTTAAGCAGAGTTTAACAGGTTTTAATTCAGAGTTTTCCTTCTCCTAGACTGGTTGCCTAACCAATGCTAAAGATACCAGTTTTCCCTACTATTTACCCATAGCTAAAAGGAGAGTAGTTGGGTTCATACCTTTCACAAGGATATTAGCACTATGTGAAATGCAATCAGCCTCATCTGGGATTTGAACTCGGGTTGACAAGTCAATTTCCTATGACTCTAGCCATTACACCACACGCTTTCAAGAAAATGATATATAAGTACAACAGGGAAATGATTTAAAAAGTAAGATATGAAAAACACAGATTTTTTAAGTAATTGGTATACACATCTTTATATATCTGACACATACATCTTTATGTACCTGAAACATGTGCATTTATTAATTAAATTTCAAATCAAGTTATTTGCCTCTCATCCCATTTATGAGGGCGTGACACAAGGACATTTTTTTGTGGGCCCACCCACAAGCCAAAGCTCATGGGTGGTAGGCACAAAAAATGCGTTGATTCTGTCAGCATTTCCCCTCAAGGGGGCGCCTCAGGCACTGGGCAATAAACCAGCCCTGCCCTTTTAAATCAAGGGGGCAAGTATTGCCTGGGGGGGATAGCCCCCTGGGATCAATGCTGTTAATTTTACTTAGCCACTCCAGAGGTCGAAGCACACTGAAGCAGGTTCAGCAATATTACAAATACTTATCAAGTTTTTTATCAACCGTGCACCAATCTTCAAACCTGAAAAATGTAACATTCCCTAAGGGATATTTCATCTGTTTGCTTGGGAACTTGTTTATAGTATATCTAGTCTTGTAGATTGGTCTGTCTAAGTGGCGGGTTTCTTAATTGGGCTGGGTATCTATCAGAGTAGCTCTTCTAACTTCTTATTCAGAATCTATATGGTTTCTTCTTCTTAAAATATTTTTGAGATATCTGCATTGTCGTTTGTTTTTACTGACAACACAAAACTCTTCTTTAGTGAATTCACATTTTATTTAAGCTGTCGGATCCATACACCTCAACTGCATGGTAAGAGTCTAGCTAACCGCTGGCCATTGCATCTTCATTTGTCTGTGGCCAGCAAGAGACTGACTGTCTAACTGTTGTGGGGTTTTAAGGGGTCAAATAAGAACAAAACGACAGGTAACAAATGTAGGAAAATGTATTACAAAAGTGTAGACAATTACAGTACAGAGAAGTGGGAATTACGTCCAACAATAGAGTTATGAGCTGACTCGCATTGGCTTACTCTCAAGCCATAATTGTCCCTGTTACTTATAGTAACTGTCGGCGCATTCCATTAGTCTATAGGGTATATCACCTATAACACTAACTAAACTCCTTTACATGGTTCAAACTTCAAACAGAAAGAGAGGGGTTCAAAATAAAGTCATGAGATGTCAATCAAAATCTCTAACTGTTGTTAACTGTTAGGTTTGAATTCAATTACTATTTTCTACACTAACTGTGCATAATTGATAGTACACCTATAAATCATACAACACTCGCACATAAGATTTCTTAAAGTTTGCAAAGTGAATCTGCATGATAGCAAGTCTCCGTCCTGTTTCCACATCTGAGCAATAAACATGTCTCCTGTCTGACTAACTAAATTTATTTATTCATTCTTGTGTCCCTTTGGCAAATAAAACATTGGTCTCTGCAGCCAAAGGAAATAAATGATGCTTCTTCTTCTTCTTCTTCTTCTTCTCTCTTTTCTTTTTTTTTTTTATTCTATTTTGTTTTGTTCATTTAATAATGCATGACAGCATAAACATTTTTGTCAGGTAAGATTTGAAGGTTTTATATCGCAAGGGTAGGCTGGGTAAGATTGGCATGTTTTGGAGAAAATGGAATAATCTTGGGTTTCCATATTTGGGTATTTTAGAAATATCAATTAGGAAATCAGATTTGTGTTTCTTTTAGTCTTAAGCCAATCATGTTTATTGTCTTCTCAGAATTATGTCAGATTTGTCAGATATAATCCAAGTATTTATGATGTGTATTATTAGTTATTGTATTAGTAAAATATGAAACAACAAATATATATATATATATATATATATATATATATATATGAAAAAGGAATGGCTTACCGGTGAAATTGGTCTCAATGTTTAGTTGATAGAAGTTTTACCAAGATAAGTCAGCATTATAACAAATATAAAGTGCTCAATGTGTAAGTAGAGCGAATTTATTATTATAGTATGTACAGAAATAACCTACTCGAGTTTCACCATAATGATCTTCAGGGTGAAATCCACTGAATTAATCTAGGTATTGATTAATTACAGCTAACTGCAGCTACGACAGGAACTCTTGCAGTTAGCTGTAATTAATCAATATAAATAATCCAATGGATTTAACCCTGAAGATCCTTATGGTGAAACTCGAGTAGGTTATTTCTGTACATACTATTATATATATATATATATATATATATATATATATATATGTGTGTGTGTGTGTATGTGTGTGTATGTGTGTGTGTGTGTATATATATTAGTCTATATGTGTGTATGATAAATGAATATATGAAAACCTTAATTTATTAGAAATAGATTTATTTTGGCCACCTTTGCCTCTTCCAGTCTGATTTTCTAGAAAATCAGACTGGAAGAGGCTAAGGTAGCCCAAATAAATTCATTATGATAAGTCAACAAGTTCACAATTATGGGGGATCTAGCATAGGTTGAACTCGCTATTCAATAGTAATGGATCTGGGAGGCTAACTTGCTAACCATTACAACATGATGGGACCCCCAAACAGACTCCAGAGATAATGAAAGCTAATAAAAGCTTTTCAAACTTGTTTGAGTTTGAGATTGAGTTTTGTTTAACGGCATATCAACCTCTGTGGGTCATTTAATGCCAAAAAGGTTATTTTGGATTTCAGTCTTTAAAGTAGTGGTTCTATGGAGATAATTGGTTATGTTCTGTTATATTTTGTTAAAAAGGTTGCTTTTTTTTATAAAATGTTTTCAGGGTTTGTATTCTTAAAGAGGTCTCTCAGGTTTCTTGCTTGATAGTAATTGGCGCGGATATGTTTAAGTCTGAACTTGTGAAAAAAAAAAGAGATTCAATGTGTTCCTTTTCTAACTTTCCTTCCACACAGATGATCATGCCAATAGAAGAAGCAAACAGCCCTTTCCTTAATTAGATGTAGAATTAACCCTTCACAGCAAATTCCGATAGCATCTTATGATCTTTTCTCCAAACATCCAAGTCTAAATCAACAACTGTATAACACTTTTAAAAATCCCCCCTTCCTTGAAAGCCCCCCCACCGCGCCCCCTGCAATGCCCATTTTTCACATTAGAAAATTTCTGCAAACTCATTGGCACTCCAATTAGAAGATATATATATACTTACCACCCCCTCTGCATAAGTAAGATGTGACACAAGGTCAATTTCTCACGCAAAGTTTAACAGGTTTGAATTCAGAGTTTTCCTTCTCCTAGTCTGGTTACCTAGCCAAGAGCTCAGTGTGTCCTACTATTTGCCCATAGCTGGAGGGAGAGTAGTTGAATGCATACCTTTCTCAAGGGTATTAGTGCTATGTGAAATGCAAACAGCCACGGCCATGATTTGAACTCAGGTCGACAAGTTCATTTCCTACAACTCTAACCATTACACCACATGCCTTTAATTAAAAGATTTATGTCAAGTATATTTTAAGCTAGAGTCTTTTCTCATTTTGAAGTGAGCAGCTTCACTTGGTAAGATGATCTTTTTATAAAACTTTTAATTCCCATGAGTTTGTGATTGATAAAGAGGAAGGTCAACTTGACTCTTGATTGTTAAAATGAGAAAAGAAAAAAAAAACCCTTCTTCATCAAAAAATTTATTCATCATCTCACTTTTTTCTACGAGAAAAAAATAAGAAAATAAATGAAAAGTTTTTTTTAATTCAAACTGCAATCTGTCTATCTATCTATACATATATAAAGGGCAGTTGTGTGTATATGTATGTCCGGAGGAAATCTTCTATCTATCTATACATATATAAAGGGCAGTTGTGTGTATATGTATGTCCGGAGGAAATCTTCTATCTATATACATATATAAAGGGCAGTTGTGTGTATATGTATGTCCGGAATCTTCTATCTATCTATACATATATAAAGGGCAGTTGTGTGTATATGTATGTCCGGAGGAAACTTTAAAATAAAAAATATTCAGTTATAAAAATGAAATAGGATTTTTAAACATTGAATGGCTATGGGGAGTCCACCAGAGTAAAATAGGAATCAAAGGAGTCTGACCAAGTCACTAATAGGCACCCTTTATCTAGGTCTCAGCTAGGGTGCTTATTAGTGACTTGGTTCAAGGAGTCTATAGGTAAAATGAAATGTTGAGAACCACTTTTTCATATATATATATATATATATATATATATATATATATGAAAAAGGAATGGCTTACCAGTGAAATTGGTCTCAATGTTTAGTTGATACAAGTTTTACCAAGATAAGTCAGCATTATAACAAATATAAAGTGCTCAATATGTAAGTAGAGCGAATTTATTATTATAGTATGTACAGAAATAACCTACTCGAGTTTCACCATAATGATCTTCAGGGTTATTGGCTAGCAGTAGACCAGGGAGATTGTGCTGAGATGGAGAGCCACACCTAACACCAGCTCCCCACTTTACTTCACAGATCAGAACACATCTAGCTGTGCTTCTCATCTGCTGGGTTAGTGGGGACTGGTATCAAACCTGAAAACTTGTGGTTCCTAGGCAGATGCTATACCGACTGAGATAACCCCTTTTCGTTAGTGGTAGATCATGGAGATTGTTTGTGCTGAGGTGGAGTGCCACATCTACTGTCAGCTCCCAAATTTACCGTACAAATCAAAACACCCCAGCTGTGCTTCTCATGCACTGAGTCTAAGGGGACTGGTATCAAACCTGAAACCTTGTGGTTCCTAGGCCGATGCTCTACCAACTGAAATTTCTTCTCCAATAAACATATTGTTTTATTTCTTGGTTTTCAGATTCTTTCATGAAAGCACTGAATAATCTTTTAGTCTTGAGAGGATTCCTTTTTATTTGTGGATTTGATTGATTAAATATCTTATCAGAGACAAATATTTTCTTTTGTCATCACAACACTCTTTAATCTAATATCTTTCTTTAAGAGAAGACATCATAAAATGAGTTGCTTGTAGTATAATGGTTATTGTCATAGGAAATGGACATGCCAACATGAGTTCAAATCCTGGACAAGGCTGCTTGCATTTCATTGCATTAGATTTAATTGATTAAACATCTTATCAGGACAAATATTTTCGGTGCTCTTCCAATATGTGATCTACCAAATGGTTTACATTCCAAAATGTGATCTACCCATTAACTACCCATTATTTTCCCATTAAACTAACCCTAACTTCTTTTTTCCTAATAGATCACATGCCATGAATTGTAGATCAATAGTAGATCACAAACCTTTGGTAGATCACATATTGGAAGAGCACCCTAGATTCTTCTTATAATACTGATCTACATAATAATATGTGATCTACCCATTAACTACCCATTATTTTCCTATTAAACTAACCCTAACTTCTTTTTTCCTAATAGATCACATGCCATGAATTGTAGATCAATAGTAGATCACAAACCTTTGGTAGATCACATATTGGAAGAGCACCCTAGATTCTTCTTATAATACTGATCTACATAATAATATGTGATCTACCCATTAACTACCCATTATTTTCCCATTAAACTAACCCTAACTTCTTTTTTCCTAGTAGATCACATGCCATGAATTGTAGATCAATAGTAGATCACATATTGGAAGAGCACCCTAGATTCTTCTTATAATACTGATCTACATAATAATATGTGATCTACCCATTAACTACCCATTATTTTCCCATTAAACTAACCCTAACCCTAACTTCTTTTTTCCTAGTAGATCACATGCCATGAATAATAGATCACAAACCTTTGGTAGATCACATATTGGAAGAGCACGCTAGATTCTTCTTATAATACTGATCTACATAATGATATGTGATCTACCCATTAACTACCCATTATTTTCCCATTAAACTAACCCTAACTTCTTTTTTCCTAGTAGATCACATGCCATGAATTGTAGATCAATTGTAGATCACAAACCTTTGGTAGATCACATATTGGAAGAGCACCCTAGATTCTTCTTATAATACTGATCTACATAATAATATGTGATCTACCCATTAACTACCCATTATTTTCCCATTAAACTAACCCTAACTTCTTTTTTCCTAGTAGATCACATGCCATGAATTGTAGATCAATAGTAGATCACATATTGGAAGAGCACCCTAGATTCTTCTTATAATACTGATCTACATAATAATATGTGATCCACCCATTAACTACCCATTATTTTCCCATTAAACTAACCCTAACCCTAACTTCTTTTTTCCTAGTAGATCACATGCCATGAATAATAGATCACAAACCTTTGGTAGATCACATATTGGAAGAGCACCCTAGATTCTTCTTATAATACTGATCTACATAATAATATGTGATCTACCCATTAACTACCCATTATTTTCCCATTAAACTAACCCTAACCCTAACTTCTTTTTTCCTAGTAGATCACATGCCATGAATAGTAGATCACAAACCTTTGGTAGATCACATATTGGAAGAGCACCATACTTTACTTTGTTATCACAATACTATTTAATCTTTCTTTAACAGAAGACATCATAAAATGAGGTGTTTGTAGTATAATGGTTATTATCATAGGAAATGGCCATGCCAACATGAGTTCAAATCCTGGACAAGGCTGCTTGCATTTCACATACCCTTGGTAAAGATATGAATCTAATTATTTTCTTTCCAGGTATGGGTAAATAGTAGGGCAGAGCAGGCTGTTTAACTTTGGTATAGCAACCATTCTAGGAGAAGGAAAACTCCTATTTCAGACCTGTTAAACCCCGCTTAAAAAAAACCTAACCCATTTTCTTTTGTTATCAAAACATTATTTAATCTAATATCTTTCTTTAACAGTATATTATAAAAGGAGGTGTTTGTGGTGTAATGGTTATTGGCATAGGAAATGGACACAGTGACACGAGTTCAAATCCTGGACGCAGCTGTTTGCATTTCATATAGCACTAATACCCTCAGGAAAGGTATGAATCAAATTATTCTCGCTCCAGCTATGGATAAATAGTAGGGAAAACCAGGCTCTTTAACATATGTATGGCATTAAACTTTACTTTAAAAAATTGGCCTTGTGTCACATCCTACTACATATATTCTCAACTCTGTGTGTATTTCTTTGTTTAATGGCATATCAACTTTCATGAGTTATCTAAGGTCAAAACCATCCATGTAAAAGAACTAATGGTACTATTTAACCAATTGCTGGATGGATGAGGGAGTTCATACCTTTCCCAAGAGTATTAGTCCAAAATTGAATGTAATAGTGCAACCAGAGTTCAAACTTGCTTACTATGATGTCACAATCCAGTTCATTAGTCACTATGCCACGTAGACCCCCCCCCCTTATGAATGTGTGTGTCTCTGTGTATATATACATTCAGCTGGTGTCAGTATTTTTTTCCTTATGTGGATTATGTTAGATTAGAAATTTCTTGATCAAAATCAAATAGAGGATTATCTTCTTGTTGATGTCTCTTAAAAGTAGACATTGTTTTCAAACTACGAGCTGAGATATTCAAAAATCATATTTAATCTATGGATTTACTAATACTGTTTCTTTTCTGACTCTATCTTGGAGAGGAGACAATCTCAGTAGCTCTTCAAATGCTATAATCAATAGAATAATCAACTCAAAAGTGAAATGTATATATATATATATATATATATATATATATATATATATATATATGTGTATTTTTTATGTATGAGTCGTGGCTTACCGGTGGGTACGGGTACGATCGTTGGGAGCGCACAGAATCCAGGGGTTAAGACCGTGAAAAAACAAATACAAAGTGCTCAATACAATGTAGAGCAAAATTTATTTAAGAAATGGATATAAAAGTAACCTACTCGAGATTCATCATCTGAATCGTCAGGGTTACATCCGCTGAATTAATCGAGTTTTCGATTAATATCAGTTGATACAATGTATGTCTGTTCTATCTGTAACGATAAGATCCATTCCAACAGACATACATTGCATCAACTGATATTAATCGAAAACTCGATTAATTCAGCGGATGTAACCCTGACGATTCAGATGATGAAACTCGAGTAGGTTACTTTATATCCATTTCTTAAATATACATATATATATATATATATATATATATATAAGTCATCCACAGACACCGTGTTTCTATGTTTCATGTCTCTTCAGTGTGGATAGACACAGCAACTACCTCTGACCAGGAGTGAAACCCAACTGACTTTTCATCCACCCAATTCATTAACCTTTCGGCCATTCGACAGCTGCCATAAAGGGGTGGTGTTTAAACTATTAAATACATACATTTGTTTGTATATTTTACATTTAACCAGAGAGATCTAGTCTGTAAACAGATGATATACATATATACATACATACACACACACACACACACACATATATATATATATATATATATATATATATATATATATATATAAAGTAAAGTGGGCAGAGTCGCCTATTGTCAATATCAGCCAAACAGCAAGGGAGTTTATTCCCTTTTCACATGTGCTAGACCAGAGAGATTGTTTTTGCTGAGGTGGAGTGCCACAGCTACCATCAGCTCCTCACCTTACCACACAAATCAGATTACACAATCTGTGCTACTCATACACTGATATGTCAGCAGGGACCAGTACCAAACCTGGAAGCTTGCGGGTGATCTATCGACTGAACTAAACTGGTCCAAAACCTTAATCTAAAATAAATTTATTTTGGCTACTTTCACCTCTTCAAGTTTGATTTTATAATGGACAAGAATTACATCTTAGGTCTGTTTAAATATATTTTTCTCCTCTCAACAATTTTCTTTGTAAATTTCCTTTCAGGATTGTCTTCTTAAAAATGCTCACAGACACACCCACACTGATAAATCAAGCTTTTCTTATATCTAAAAAAAAGTAAGTAAAGTCATCAGGGTGGCCTATAGTCGGTATCAGCCAATCAGCAAGGGAGTCTATCCCCTTTTCACTAGCACTAGACCAAGGAGATTGTTTTAGCGTCTGAGGTGGAGCACCACACCTACCATCAGCTCCTCACTTTACCGCAAAGACCCCTGTGCTACTGATATACTGAGTTGGCGAGAGCCAGTATCAAACCTGGAAAATTGTGGTTCCTAGTCTAACGTTCATATATCTATACTCTGTATATGTAAAAAAAAATATGCACATACACTGATATTTATATGTACATACGAAAAATCTTTATAATTATGTTTGAGTTCTCAAATTTGTTTGAATCTATGATGGAGACACTTGATACCATTCACCTATATATATATATATATATGTATATATATATATATATATATATATAATGGACTCGTCGATTCAAGTTCAATTCCTAGACGAAGCTGTTGGCATTTCACATAGCGCTAATACCCTTGGGAAAGGTATGAATCCATATATTCTCCCTCCAGCTATGGGTTAAATAGTAGGGCAGACTGGGCTCTTCAAACTTGGGTAGGTAACCAGTCTAGGAGAGGGATAACTCTGAATTCAAAATTCCTGAGGTTGGTCGTTGATTGGGTTTGTGGCAACCTTTGATGCACCAATTCTTTCCTATCGACTGTGCCAAAAAGTGTGGATGGTCCAACACAAGCCTTCACCACTATAAACAAATCTCTGTGTGGGAGTTCATTGTGTGTATGAACCCTCATATGTCGATAATCGACAGGAGAGTCCATTTATATATATATATATATAAGTTAAGGTAGGATGGAAATGTAGTCAACACCTAGTTACTGACAGTTTCTCGCCTATGCAATCTTCAGATCAAGTCTCCATGTCTACACTATTTTCACTAGAAATCAGAATACTGTTTTACTTTTAATCCCGAATTCCAGGTAGACCATAATAATTCCGCTACATTCATTTAAATGATCTGTGTGTTTTGTAATGGTCATATATGAATGACACACCCCTAGTAGCCATCACACCAAGCCTACATAATCCAGAAACTTTTGTTCTCTTGTTATAAAGGGATTTATAAGTACAAACTCGTAAGTTCACTTCTATGCTTTTATTCAAAATACTTCTCTGTTTGCTTGGTAAATAATGTATATGTTTAAACACAGATGACATCATATACGAACTTAGAAAAGCTCACACAAAAATGGGCTCAACAGATGCAACAAGCTTGGGATATCTTGCAACAGTTTTTTTGTTTGTTTGTTTGTCCAGTAATATCCAAATTATTCAAATGTGTATGGAGTAAGGCTGTTCTGGTTTTATGGTCGTTGGTGTGTGTGTGTTTGCAGGTTGTATCTTTTAAAGTCCATTATATTTGGTTGTTCCTTTTAATTGGTTGTCTGACTAAAAAGTAATTAAAGGAAGGGAAAAGAAGAGCCAAAGACAAAAAGGCATTTTTAGCTCTCAGACTCATAGTTACTTCACAGAGAGGAAATTTCTTACTACTAAGTAACATCTAATCCCAGTCAAGGCTTGAGTTCGAATGGCCAGGGAATCTGATTGGTGGTAGGAAGTAGGTCCTTATGCAATATATTCAACAAATTTCTTACTACTAAGTAACATCTAATCCCAGTCAAGGCTTGAGTTCGAATGGCCAGGGAATCTGATTGGTGGTAGGAAGTAGGTCCTTATGCAATATATTCAACAAATTTCTTACTACTAAGTAACATCTAATCCCAGTCAAGGCTTGAGTTCGAATGGCCAGGGAATCTGATTGGTGGTAGGAAGTAGGTCCTTATGCAATATATTCAACAAATTTCTTACTACTAAGTAGCATCTAATCCCAGTCAAGGCTTGAGTTCGAATGGCCAGGGAATCTGATTGGTGGTAGGAAGTAGGTCCTTTTCTCTGCACATGCCCAGAGGGTTTTTCCTGTCTGAGGGCTCCTGGGAGATTGTTACTTTTTTTATTTCATTATTTTATTTTATTTCTATTTCTATTTTAATCCCAGATGTGTACATAGTCTTTAAAGATAGAAAGTCAGTTCAATAAATTATTCTTTAATAAAAGTGTCTAAATTTGCATTGTGCGATATCTGGAAACTTGTCTAGATGATCCAACAATTTTTGTTATCCTGTTATTATTAGTGAGGTAGTTCTATAATTAACGCCACTTTTATTTCATAGTAATATTCTAGAGAAGCGCTTCTCAAAGGAGTCCATAGAGACCTCTGGGGGTGAAAAATATTTTGGGCAGGGTGAATAAAAACATAGAGTCCACAGGGTCAAATTTACGAGTTGGCCTTTATAAATCCCTTTATAATAGGAGAACAAATATTGCTGGATCATGTAGACTATAATTTATTAGGGATTTATGAATACAAGCTAGTAAATTCACCTTTTATTTTTGAGAAGCCCTGCATTAGACAGATTACGAGGCCTCTTTCAAAGACATCTATACATATATAAAAGAAAGTTGGTGTGTATGTATATATGTATGTCTGGATAAAACTACAAATCCCTTTATAATAGGAGAACAAATATTGCTGGATCATGTAGACTATAATTTATTAGGGATTTATGAATACAAGCTAGTAAATTCACCTTTTATTTTTGAGAAGCCCTGCATTAGACAGATCACGAGGCCTCTTTCAAAGACATCTATACATATATAAAAGAAAGTTGGTGTGTATGTATATATGTATGTCCGGATAAAACTACAAAAATAAAACAATTAAAGACAAAGTAAATATATATACACACTAAATATCACCAGTTCTTGTTTTGTTTTTTGTTTTTTAAATTATAAAGAGTTGATTTATATTCGAAGATATTCAAAAATCAAAATATACATAGAAATAGCATTGAAATTCGACTTAAAAATGTCCAGTATTTGTAAATCTCAAAAGTAAACAAATCAATACACAAGTTTTTTTTTTTTTTACACCCTTTCTCCCTCTACCCAGGCAATGCTGGGTACCTAGCTGATTTTAGTCTATAATAAAAATCGAATGTCATGCTACGCTTGATAGGCCAGACCGATAGAGCAATGTCTGGGTGGCAAATGACAGAAACCGTCTTCACAGATTGGAAAGTCAACAAAACGGGGTTGGGGTGGGGCGGGGCAGGGATGATGTTTTAGGGTGTTCCTCCTGTGGTGAATACCAGATGTGTTAAGATGACAGCTCAGACATACATTGATTTTTTTTTTGTTTAAAGACGTTTTTTGTAGAGCCATAGTTCAAGAAGAAGTTAGATGCTTTCTAAAAATAAGATGATTTTTTTTTATGCATGACAATGTTCCATCACATTCAGTAAAGAAAACTAATGAATATCTGAATAAAATGGATTTCAATGGGGCAATCCCCCAGGGGCAGTCACTCCCTGCCAGGGGCAAAGCAGAATTGTGTTAATAAATCCAGTGTAAATGTCCCATCTTTCTTTGGCTCTGTTTTCTCTCTATATATCCTTCTTTCTTTCTTTGGCTTTGCTTTTGTTTATACCATACATATATGTACATATATGATGTTTATACAACACACACACACACACACACACACACACACACACCACATATATATATATATATATATATATATATATATATATATGCCAATTTTGCCTCACAGACACATTTTACAAAATAAATCTAACAATCCTGATTGAAAAAAAATTATCAAAAATCAGGGAATTATCCAATTTTAATGAAATTTTCGGTGTTGATTTATTAACGAAAGAATTTTATAATACATTAGTTATTTTATTAAAAAATTTTCTGATTTTTTTTCAGGACATTTAAATTTAACCCCACCCTTATTTTGTGGGTGCAAAATACCGGTGGAGTTATATGCATATAGATATAGTTTACATTCAAATAACACAGTTTCCAAAATCCAAAGATATTCATAGCCACATCTGATACACATACAAGTTAATTCATGCAAATAAACAATATAGATAATCTTTAAAATATCAAATCAAGCACAACAGAAATATTCAAAAAATGTTATCTTTGTTAAATACAGAAAAGTGTAAACTAAACAGACTAAGTAAAAAGTAAAGTTAGTGGAGAGACCTATTTTGGTACCAGCCAGTACCACAGTGAGGGAGTCTATCCCCTTTTTGCTAGCACTAGACCAGGAAGATTGTTTTTGGTAGGTGTGGTGCTCCACCTCAGCGCTATTCAAAAAATGTTATCTCTGTTATAACACAGAGAAGTGTGACCTATTCAGACTCTAAGTAAAAAGCAAAGTTGGTGGAGTGACCTATTGTTGGTATCAGCCAGACAGTGAGAGAGCCACACCTACCATCAGCTCCTCACTTTACTGTACAGATCAGATTACTCCATCCGTGCTACTCTACCAACTGAGATAAACCGTCCCTTCTACTAGTACCATATGGTAGACTTTAAATATATGTATTTAACCAACCCCTTTGCATGAGCAGGACACGACTCAGATCAATTTTTAACAAGTTTGAATTCACTGTTCTTATTCTCCTAGACCAGTTGCCATACCAACATTAAAGAACCCATTCTGCCCTACTATTTACACATAGCTGGAGGGAGAATAATTGGATTGCTACCTTTCCCAAGAGTACTATTAGCGCTATGGCAAATGCAAACAAACTCATCCAGGATTTGAACTTGGTTCACCGTGTCCATTTCTTACACCTCAAAGATCTCCACTTTAGAGTTGAGATATACAGTACAGAAATTGTTTATGGTATATATGGCAGTCCAATTTATAACTGATCAGTCAGAACCTAACCCTATCATAAGTATATATATATATATATATATATATATATATATATATATATATATATATATATATATATATATATATATATATATATATATATATATATATATATATTAGGAGACACATAGTGTAATGGTTAATGTCATAGGAAATGGACTTGACAAACAGTGTTCAAATCCTGGGCAGAGCTGTTTGCATTTCCCCTAGTGCTAATACCCTTGGGAAAGGTATGCCTCCAACTACTCTCACTCTAGTTATGGGTAAATAGTAGGGCAGACTGGGCTCTTTAACCTTGGTTAGGCAATCAGTATAAAAGATGGAAAACTCTGAATTCAAACCTGTTAAACTCCGCTCAAGAAATTCACCTTGTGTCACATTCTGCTTGTGGTAAGAGGTTGGTAAATATATATATATATATATATATATATATTATATATATATATACTAGCTTATGGAGGCGTGTGGGCTAGTGGTTAGAGTCGTGGAAAATGGACTCGTCGATTCGAGTTCAATTCCTAGACGAAGCTGTTGGCATTTCATATAGTGCTAATACCCTTGGGAAAGGTATGAATCCATATATTCTCCCTCCAGCTATGGGTTAAATAGTAGGGCAGACTGGGCCCTTCAGCATTGGGTAGGTAACTAGTCTAGGAGAGGGATAACTCTGAATTCAAAATTCCTGAGGTCAGTTGTTGATTGGGTTTGTGGCAACCCTTGATGCACCAATTCTTTCCTATCGACTGTGCCAAAAAGTGTGGATGGTCCAACACAAGCTATAAACATTGTGTGTATGAACCCTCATGCGTCGAAAATCGACGAGAGAGTCCATAATATATTAGCTGCAGTACCCAGTAATTGATGAAAGAAATAAGCATTCTTTACAATCACATCATGTGTAAACAAACACTTGAAATCCCCCCCCCCCAAAAAAAACCCTAGTGTTATATTTCAGAGTGAAAATTAATATAAGCCCTGTCTTATTTTTTGGTAAACACAGTAGTATTGGTGAGTGTGTATATGTTTGAGTAGCAGTAGCAGCCATTCCATTTCAGTTGCCATGATGGTCCAAAATTGTGAACATCATGCGTGTTGTGATTGAAACTCATCTCACTATGTGCTGACATCTACTGGCCAACTTGCTTACTAGATCTATCACCTTGTGATTACTTCCCTCTGGGGAATACCTGAAGGCAAAAGTCTTTCAATGTAGATGTCACAGACGACTGATAAACTGAACATTTTTTTATTTATCATGAATTTTGCAACAATTACCAGAAGCAATGTCTAGGCAAATGCTGTGAGGCTTCAGGAGTGTATTGCTCAGAATGCAAGCATTTGGACAATATAATCATTAAAACCAAGTTTGACAATAACAAAATAAGGGAGGTTTGGTTTGCTTGTTTGCTTTCTGGCATATCAACACTTTTTGGGTCATTTAATGCCAAAACAGGTCATTTTGATCAAAGTTTCTGTTTCAAGTTTTTAATATCTTCAAATTGGTATAAATAATTTTCATTAATTTCATTTGATTTGTTTGTTTTACAGCATGTTAACCCTTTTTGGATTATTTAATGCCAAAACCAGTCATTTTGATAAAGGTTTCTGTATCAAGTTCTTAGTATCTTTAAATTGGTATAAATAATGTTTATTACCTTCTTTTGGTTTGGTTTGGTTTGGTTTGATTCGGTTTGTTTAATGGTATAATAATCTTGTGGGTTATGTCATAGTTCATAGTTATACTATAATATATAGTATATATATATATATATATATATATATATATATATATATATGTGTGTGTGTATTAGAAAAGACATGACTCGTTGGGTCACCCATTGAGCTCGGGTTAGATTGTTAAAAAAATCACAATAGTGTAATTTATTTTTAATACATTTTAAACTATTTTCCGGTCAATTTTGCACAAATTTATCGTAAACATGGATGTCAACTCTGTCTAAGATGATGTAAAATCTGTATTTTACAAAATAAATTTACCCTCCCCTCCCGATTGAAAAAAACATTTCTTTTGCAAAATATAGATTTTACGGCAACTTTGCCAGTGGCTGATATTTTTCATTTAAAAGAAGGGTACTATATGCAGAGTTCTGTCCCGGCCTCCTGCCTTAAAAAACCCTACGTGGTGATAGGTCAAAAAACAAACCCACCTATGAATGAAGTCCCTAGATGAAGTGGTGCCTGCTGTATATGAAACAATGATTTGTCAATTGAAAGAATTTTTATTGACAATCTTTTTTTTTGTGGTTTAAAGGCATTAAAAGTAAGCCATATTTTTAAAAGGTTAAAATATTTACATTTACTTGTTGAAAAAAGACTGGAGGTGGTAAAATATCGCATTAACTTTTTGTGAAAAATGCCTTAAGCGCTGTTTTTTTTTCTTTTTATAAAAAATATTTTCAAAAATATGGCTTACTTTTAATGCCTTTAAACCACTAAAAAAAAATAATTTGTTGATAAAAACGCCTTCAATCGACAAATTATTTTTTCATATATCTGCGAATAGTACCAAAAGAAGTTTTGGTATCTTTATCCTTCACAAAATATAAATATAAATGAATAAAAATAAACGTTTGTGTTAAATCTGTGTTGTTATTTTAACATTACTTGCATTCATAATAAAAATATTTACAGGGCTGGTAAAATAAGCATAAAAGTAGGTTTTTCTTAACACTCTCCTTAAATTTTCACTCACAATTATTGACCCTATAAGTTTTAAAAATTAATAATTAAAGTAATTTTAAAAAAATCTATTCTAAAACATGACATCAATTTTATTTATTTTAAACAATTTTAAGTCACATTGTGTACGAATTACATTTATTTAAAAATCAAACAATTATCTTATGTTTACCTTCCCTCGATAAATTTTTAGTATAAGTATAAAATAAAAATGAGTGAGAGAGGGGGGGAGTCAATCTGTCAGCAGCCAGCCAATGTCCTATTGCCTTTTTTCAAGTACTTAAATGTATTTCTCTCTCTCAACACATCTGTGTGAGAGAGGGGGAGAGAACTAAGCTATAAGTATAGACAGAGAATGGTGGGTTTTTGACTTAATTACAAATTACGACTAATTAGAACCAAATGAAATGGAATTTTTTCAAAACATTAATTAGATTTAGGTCTAAATTATATTCTGGGATATGCTTTGTATCATTAAACTATTTAGGAAAAAAGCCTTTAGACATTGAAAGGTGATAATCTCAGCTTTAGTATAATAATAGAAGATATATATTCATAGTTATTTACTATTGGAGTATTGAACATAAAGTGTTCGATTATGGGTGTAAGAGGTGTATTTATTTGCTATAGATTTCAATAAATTTAAAGGGCAATATATGTTTGACTAAGTAGATTTGTATATGGACACAAAATATAAAATTCTACATATATCCTCGGACAGATTTGCATCCCATATTTATAGATAAAAATCAAAACTAAATCCTGTTTTTTAAATAAACAATTATGTGTTTATCCAACCTCTTCAACACGAACAGGATGTGATACAAGCCCAGATTTTAAGTGGAGTAAAGCTGGTTTGAATTCGGTTTCCCCTCTAGACTTATTAACTAACCACATTTAAAGAACCCATTTATCCCTGCTATTTACCTCTAACTGGGGGGAGGGGGATGAAGAGATGGATTTATGCCTTTTCCAAGGGCATTAGTACAAAGTGAAATGCAAACAGCCTGGTGCAGGATTTATTGCCAATTTCCATTACCGAGTGTGAATTTCCCACTCTGAGTGGCAATTTTCCCTTCTTGAAACAATAAACAGATTTTAAGTGGAGTAAATTGAAAGTTAACTAACCACATTTAAAGAACCATTTATCCCTGCTATTTACCTCTAACCCTTTTATTAGTACGCAAACAGCCCAGGGATAAAATCAGGTTTTTTTTGCCCCCCGGGCAACCCATTTAGTTTAAAGCCTGAGCCTGGTGCATTTAAAATTGTGCTGGATAAGCGAGTGTGATTTAAAGAATTCGGTTTCCCCTCTAGACTTATTAACTAACCACATTTTTATCCCTGCTATTTAAACTTATGCCTTTTCCAAGGGCATTAGTACAAAGTGAAATGCAAACAGCCTGGTGCAGGATTTAAACCCGGATTGCCAATTTCCATTACTTTGGCTGTAAATATTATGATAAGCCCATTTCCGAGTGTGAATACAATTTCCCACTCTGAGTGGCAATTTTCCCTTCTTGAAACAATAAACAGATTTTAAGTGGAGTAAAGCTGGTTTGAATTTGGTTTCCCCTCTAGACTTATTAACTAACCACATTTAAAGAACCCATTTATCCCTGCTATTTACCTCTAACTGGGGGGAGGGGGATGAAGAGATGGATTTATGCCTTTTCCAAGGGCATTAGTACAAAGTGAAATGCAAACAGCCTGGTGCAGGATTTAAACCCGGATTGCCAATTTCAATTACTTTGGCTGTAAATATTATGATAAGCCCCGAGTGTGAATACAATTTCCCACTCTGAGTGGCAATTTTCCCTTCTTGAAACAATATACTTCCCACATACTCTTAAGGGTTTCTGAAACAAAGAATTTTTCATCAAACAAACATTTAGACAATAAAATTGTTTTGTTTGTCTGAATTTTTGAGATGAGGCTTGATAATCGATATAATTTTGATTTTTCAGACTGTTGTCCTCATCTTTATTGTCATTAGCAAGAATATGCGCCCTCCAGGCGTAGGTATTTAAGTTTTAATGCAATGAAATATATTAATTTAGAAAGACTAACAAAATCAAATAAGAACGCATTAAAAAGATTACACTTATTTTAATTATATTCATAACTGGGAAAGGTGTGTCATGAGATCAGAGATAATCTTAGTGAGATAATCTTAGTGAGATCATCTTAGTGAGATATCTACAGATCCAGGTATGAAAGCCAAGTTCTTTTTCTCATAAAGAAAACTATCATGACATTTATTGGCTATTTCCAAAAAGACATTCATGTTCTTGAATTTCCTGTGCAAATCATGAAATTTAGATAAAATAGGCATTTTCATCATCATCATCATCATCATCATCATCATCATCATAAGCATAAGCATAATGAAAATTTAAAAAAAGGTGCTGACAACTGGAATGATTTCAGCTATCATCATCATCATCATCATCATTTATATGATCAAGATTAACAGGGTTAATTTTTATTCTGTTTTTATATGCCTATACAAAATACATGTGACGTTTTATTATGTTAAAAGTTTAGTTTGGTTTCTTTTTTTAATGGCATATCATCTTTTGTGGGTTATCTAATGCCAAAGCCATCCTTGTAGAAAAACAGTAGCGGTAATATTTAATCCATACCTGGGGGTGGGGAATGAGAGGGTTCATGCCTTACCAAAGGGTATTAATTCTGTGATGTAAGTTATCTTCCAGAAGTTTAAATTTTTTTTTAGAATGTACAAACATGTACTATTTTATTATGGAGGGGGGGGTCAAGATTAGAATTGTTCTTTAACATATCATCTTCTTCAAATTGCATTAAAATATTAAAAAATAATGTTTTGGTTTTGGTTTTTGTTACTTGCTATAAATGATTTTAATGTTTTATGTATTTTTCTTTTTTTTTTTTATTTTAATGGATCTAATTTTAACTTGAGATATGAGAATTCATGAGAAAAAAAAAGAAAATATGTTGAATTATACTTTATAGCCAGATATAGATGCATTCGCACACAGAGAAGCAAACGTGAATAAATAATCAAAGCGAAGATTGATAAGACCCAACAAAATAGTAAATGTAGACTTTGCGGTAATAGAGATGAGACTGTAAACCATATACTCTGTGAATGTAGCAAACTAGCACAACGAGAATACAAAACTAGACACGACTGGGTTGGGAAGGTGATCCACTGGGAATTATGCAAAAAATTAAATTTTGACCATACAACAAAATGGTATATGCATAAACCAGGATCTGTTCTTGAGAACGAAACGCATAAAATTCTCTGGGACTTTGAAATAAAAATGGATCACCTTATCCCAGCAAGAAGACCAGACCTAGTGTTGATAAACAAAAAAGAAAGAACTTGTCAACTGGTGGATTTTGCAGTGCCAGCAGATCACAGGGTGAAGCTGAAGGAAAATGAAAAAATAAATCTCTAATGATAAATGCAAAATGTCAGTGTGTCACATTTTTTCAACCTTTCAACTCCTGTACAATCAACATTTATCCATTTTAATGGGTGAAAAAAGTAATCGTTTAATGAAAATTTCAGATTTGAAAATTTTGTATGTGTACAAATCTCCTGCAGTTAGCTGTAATTAATCAATATCTTGATTAATTCAGTGGATTTAACCCTGAAGATCCTTATGGTGAAACTCGAGTAGGTTATTTATGTACATACTATAATATGTATGTATATATATATATACATGTAGAATTAAACAAAAGACACATCTCCTGTTTAACAATTTTATTTTTGATCTTTTCGAGTTTTCTGGCCAACTTTTTAAAAGTTGGTCAGAAAACTTGAAAAGATCAAAAATAAAATTGTTAAACAGGAGATGTGTCTTTTGTTTAATTCTACATGTATAAATGAAAGAATGCTGCCCAAATACACGCACACACACACACACACACATATATACATATATATATATATATATATATATATATATATATATATATATATACACAGTGGGGGGGAACAATTTTTTTTTTCGAAAATTCTCTGCATTTTGACTGTTTTAACTTCAAATATCAAACATTTTACCCTGAAGAAGGCTGTTTTTCTTTGTATGCTTAAATATTCTATAATTTTCTATTATTATTATTTTATTTTATATTTGATATAATAATAAATAGAATACATGTGTACATGAACAAACTCCTGGCCGAAACATGTGTTAGTAATTCATATTAAATCTATTTTATCCATTCAACATTTTCTTTCCTTTATTTATTTATCCTTTCAACATATCTTCGGATTCATTTCTATTTTCAACTTACACACACATACACACACACACACACACATATATATATATATATATATATATATATATATATATACTTTACTGTACAGATTAGATTACACCAGCTGTGATACTCATGAGATGTATATATCTGCTTAAAAATTGACATATATCACATCTTAATGGTGGAAAGATTGGATAAATACTTACTTTATGAATTACAATCAAAACTCAACTTTTTTTTTAGGAAAGAAAATTAAGGAATAAATTTCTATCCCAGATGCAAAAACCTTTCTATTTTCTTATCTTAAGATAAAATTTCATCTGTTTTTATTTTACTTCCATTTTAAAATTTTTCAAGGGAAAATTAATATTTATCAACTCTTTGCATACTTTAAACTGCTCACAGCAGCTCTCCCACCACATCTATATATAATGGAGATTTGCTTCCGGTTTTTGTCTGTAACAAAAATTACGTCACTGTTTACGTCACATTACCCAAAATCGTCATAACATAGAAAATACACTCAAAATTTGAACATGCAACATTAAACAGTCTTCATTGTTTTTTTTAAAACAAGTTTTAATAAATAGATGACTGGTATTATATATCTATATATAGTTTGTTTTATTTTAATACATATTTAAAGTTTACATTTCAAATTGTTTTATTGTTTAATCCTTTAATGAATTTGATTATTTTACTTACTTAGGGTACAAACTCGCTGACATTGATTTTTTTACTCCCACCCCTCAGGCAATATGTTTCAAAAATTTATTTTACATCGGCCGGAGGGTGTTTTTTATTTTCTATTAGTCCAAGTAAAATACAAAAGCCGATGGATAGTTCATTATAAATGAGCAGAAATACTCAGATTACAATTTTAAATGCATTTTTTAGGCAATGTGGCAGTTTTTGTATGCCCATGTCATACCAACTCACTACGATTTCATTGAGGAAGTACTGAACTGTCATTGCACAATTTACTGACTTTTTTGACATCCATACTTGACTCGCCATACACTTACATTAAATGGTAATTAATTTCAATTGGCTTGGCAGTACCAACACTTTTTGTTATCATTATTCTGTCTTCTTATTTGTGCAAAGGATTTGGACAGTAGCTTAACCAAATGTCAATGAAAGAATATAATACAATAAAATAAAAATATATATATATATATATACATAGATATATATAATATATATAAAGTATAATATATATATACTTGAATATATATAAAGTATAATATATATATACTTGAATATATATAAAGTATAATATATATATACTTGAATATATAATAATTTTATTTTAATAATAATTATATATATATATATATAAATAATAATATATATAATGAAAGAATATAATAAAATAAAATAAAAATATATATATATATATATATACATATATATATATAATATATATAAAGTATAATATATATATATATATAAAATAAAATAATACAATAAAATAAAAATAATACAAAGAAAACTTGAGATAGTAAATATAATGTAAAAGTGACATGTTATCAAACAAATACACACATTGAAGGGGGAAAAAAAGGTTGAATATATGCATTTTCCATTAAATATATGCATTTTCCATTAAATATATGCATCTTTTGTAAAAAAATATACAGGTTGTTTTGGAAAAATTTACACCATTTTGTAATCTAATAACTTGACTGATTCTCGATCAAATGATCTCAAATTTTAAGATCATGCGTAGAAATAACCCAAAATTCTTTTTTTTTTTTTAAGTATTTAAACTGTATATTTTAATTCAAAATTATTTTAATCATGTTAAAATGTGTGGGATATTTTTCAGTAGGCTAAAATTTGGTCTCTTCTCACCTTCCTTCTCAATTAAAAAACAATGATATAGATTGTAGGGGGAAAAAAATTATTTAATGGAATTTTTATTTTAACAAAAAGAAAATAACCAGTTCTATATTCAATTTCAAGTAAGAACCAGGAATTGAGCTAAGTTTTTTCAAACTGCCATATTTTTTTTGTTTGCAGGAATTCAAAATTGAGAAAGTCAGTTTCAAGACATTTGATTAAATGTCTAGATTGTGCAATAATTTTGAGAACTCTGAAAATACGTTTTGTGTGCTAAAACTAAATAAGTGCGTTAATTTCACACTTCAGTGGCATCAATTGAGAGCTCCATAAGAAATGGCAGCAATTGTTAATTCAATCTAGCAATTGCTAATTATTCTGGTCACCTTGTATCTTTGCTTTGTAAACCCTTTCCCCTATCCTTAATAGTTGTGTTTCTTCCAATTATTTCTTATTTCTGTTAACTCTGATACTTGAGTTACTACAAAGAATAAATGAATCATGGCACTTGGTAATTTTAACTCTTTAAGCTGTTCACTGTGACTTTCCCACCTGTTGTGGGGTTTTAAGGGGTCAAATAAGAACAAAACGACGGGTAACAAATGTAGGAAAATGTATTAACAAAAGTGTAGACAATTACAGCACAGAGAAGTGGGAAATACGTCCGACAATAGAGTTATGAGCTGACTCGCATTGGCTTACTCTCAAGCCATAATTGTCCCTATTACTTATAGTAACCGTCGGCGCATTCCATTAGTCTATAGGGTATATCACCTATAACACCCCCCTCTTAAGATTTCACTCCACAGGAGTCTTAATATTTTTTTCTCTTTGGATTTATGTTGATAAACTGTGACTTTCCCACCACTGCGATCCAAAGTACAAAAGCAGATGGTTAGTTCACTATAACTGAGCAGAAGGACTCGGATTATAATAATGATAGGACTTTATTCGAATAGAATGAGTTCTGGTGTGAATAGATAGTGAACTTTGAAATATCCCATCATACAGGTAAAAAATTATCTGTATTATTTAGACTATTGTCCTCATCTTTATGGTTACCTACACGTTTTGGCCAATGCACCCTCTGGCCTTCTTCAGGTATTTCTTGTCAGACTTATGAACCTTCTTGCCGAACTCAGGCGCCCTTGAACCGACAAGAAGATTCCCAAGTTTGAGACAAGAAATACCTGACGAAGGCTGGAGGGCACATCAGCTGAAACGTTGTGTAGATAACAGTAAAGATGAGGACAATAGTTGGAATAATCCAAATAATCCAAATAATCTAAATTATCAAGTCTTATCTTAAAAATTCAGAGGAATGGTAAAAAATTCAGATAAATGGTAAAAAATACCAAGAAAATTTGGTTTGGTTTGTTTTGTTTTACGGCATATCAACCTCAGTGGGTCATTTAATGCCAATAAAGTTTTGAAATAAATCAATTCTTAATGGATAATGCAATTTTTTTATAAATACATTTTTCTATTTAACCCATAGATGGGACCCTAACAGGTACTACCACTCCGGGTCAGAGTGGACCAGGGAGCAATGGTGATGAAGGGGTGCTCCACATTCCCCAAACCTCCAAAACTGGAACCTCACCATCAGATAGAGTTTAATGTCATTCCCAGGACATGTAGACCCGCAGCCACCGCCTTCTAGCACCCATATGATAAAAAGGGGTTGGGGCTTGCGATAAGGGCAACAGGGTTGGGAAAGCTGGTATTTGTGCTGCAATCTAAAAGTACATAGACCTAAGTGGCCTGACATCCAGGTCAAGGAATTCCCATTTCTACATCGCTATTGCCTATACAACCAATCATAATGTACCCGTATATCTAAACCAGGACTCTGTTGTGCCATATGATAAAAAGGGTTTGGGGCTTGCCATAAGGGCAATAGGGTTGGGGCAATCATATAGGTGTTAGGGCTTGACGTGACCAGCCGATTGATCGGAGGGGGGCCTCTCCAACCGCCCATCTAGCCCAAGATAGGGCCAAAGTGGAGTATTGCATGTCATGAACTGTTCATCCACCTGGGCTCCATCTTTAAGCATCACGGGTCGCCACCCACGGCCAACAGGTGACCCCATTGGGGGAGTCTTACCCCTCTGCAGAGGTACAGTCGGTGCATTCTAACGCCCCAGCCGACAGGGCAGCAAGAAAATTTGGTACAGCTGTAAAGGAAATTTGGTAGGCCAAGTGTTAAGTATTGTATTTTTTTTTATTCTACTTACATATGTTTTGCAAATGATGGAATGAAAAATCACTGTATTCCCCTTTTTCTCTGAAAAATAGAATAAATCTATTTGAAGCTGCTGTCACTAAATTTTCTTTGTTCACCAAAAAGTGTCATGCTGTTACAAACAGAAAAAGAAGAGGATACTCGAACACACAGACACAACATTTTCTGTTGAGTGTACAGCAACACTTTGTGTGTCTGTGTGTTCATTGGTAATAGTACTACTACTGCTAAAGTGCACTTGCATAATGGTTATCGTCATAGAAAATAGAATTGGTGACTAGAGTTCAAATCCTGGATGAGGCTGTTTGTGTTTCACTTCATATCAATGCCCTCAGGAAAGGCATGAATTTGTCTGTTCTCCCCCAGATATGGGGCAGACTGTTTTTTTTTTAGCTTTGGTAAGGCTTTAGTAAGTGATTATATACCTGTTAGGATCAGTCCTAATGAAATATCTAGAGTCACTCCACTTGATGAGTAGGGGACAGTTGCCTCCAGTGTCAGGTGCATTGTGGGGGCTGCAAGCGAGGACCAGAAATGGGACTTCAGCCATGACACAAGGATTGGTACACCAGATAGCTGATTGCACACAAATTGAGCTCTTAAGTCCCTGTTTTTTGGGTAGAAGTATTTCTCTACCCTGCATTAAATAAAACCTTGTTAATTTCCAACATTTGGGTCTTTCATTTTTATTCAGTGCTCCATATTTTATTTGTGTGTAAAAACATAATAGTACGTTACCAGTTATAGTTGGTGCTAGAAGGATATTTAGTTGTGTCCCCATTGACCTAATTGCAATATTAGCATTAATATATCCATTGATAGACTAATACTGAATAAACTGGAAGAAAGATTTTAAAAAAGCTCATATACATATATAGAACATTTATATATTATATATATATATATATATATATATATATATATATATATATATATATATATATATATAAGTAAAGAAATAACAAAAGACTTAGAGATTTAGAGATATATATTTGGTCTGTGACTCTAATATTAAGAGCACACATTGAGCTCTCAAACTGCAACAGTTTTTTGAATAAAACTATTGTGTCGTAAGGAAGATTTCTTCTCTGGACTTTTGGATTATATATATATATATATATATATATATACGCACACACACACACATATATATATATATATATATATATATGTATATATATATATACATATATATATATATATAAACATAAGTGAATATTATAAGACTACTCAAATGTGTCCTAAACAGATTAAATGTGCACTTTGTTCCATGAATGAGCAGTATATAAAAAAAGCATACCAAGAATGGTGAAAAGTCTTACTTGTCTTCTTTGGTGGTTTTCATTTCAATAAGATAAACAACAATGCCATTGTTTTATATCCACTTCAGTATGAAGATCTTAGCAAGACAGATGATAAGGATTAATAACTAAACTTCATCTTTCCTGTCAAAATGACCCTTGATTACAATTTTCTTTGTTTGTTTTGAAACCTTTTTTTTTTTTGGTTAATTAGAAAAAAATCAACCAATTATCTTTTTCTTTTTCATTTTCTAATCAGTTTTTCCTCACTTGTATTTTATTCACTTATATCCTTTGTAATGTTTTACCATAAGAATAAAAAAAAACTTTATTTGATTTAATCACACAGAAACCAATCATATGGAGGGGTTGGGTAAATACATGTATAGTTATTTGCTTAGCTTAGTTATGGCTCAAGGTCAAAAGTATTGGTCATCCAGTTAGAATAGGACTCATTAGTAATGGTCTGCTAGCCTGGCCAGCTGACCATTATACTATGAGAAATGACCAAACTTAAAACAATTGAATGCAACAAAGATGGATAAAGAAATTGTCGTACTGTGGAGGGGTTGGGTAAATACATACATAGTTATTTGCTTAGCTTGATGGTTTTCATTTCAATAATAAGGTGAAAACCAATGCCATTTGGTGGGTGGAGAAACTAAATCTGTTCAATGAACAAGGATACAAAGAGGGGAATGGGAAATAATGCTTCCACAGTACTTCCACCGATGAATTGAATGAACAGTGCATGAAGATGTGGGTTGAAAAGTTGGTTGGTAGTGTAAGAAGAGTAACACGAATCAACCGTCACATACGACGTACATTCCCCCCAGAATGCAAATGGCAGCGCCCACCAGTCATTAAGTAGAGACTTACCGACGGCCTGACACTAATATTTGCATAACACCATGAACGGTCACTCTAAGTTAACTATCAATAAAGGGAGGTTACTCTAACCTACCCACACAGGTAGGTTTGATTTTATGACATGTCAACCCATTTGGTCATTTTATGCTGAAGACATTTTGTTTTATTCATTTTTTTATAAACTCATTTAAAAAAAAAATACATCAGGGATACAAAGAGGGGTCTTATCCGTTCAAAGAACAGGAACAAAAACAGAATGAGAAAGGATTCTAAATTCTTACATGACTAAAGACATGCTCACAAATCCAAGAGAAGACAACTATTCACTATCTCCCTACAACAGTTTTATCAAAGATTCTTATTAATTTTGGTACTTTTTTGTAATGTACAATAGTGCCTCTAGAATTTGAATTTTATTTGTTCCAGTGTAGAATAAACATCATACTCACCGTAGAAGAATTCCAATTACTGTCGAATTGACAGACAAGGCAACAAGGAAGCTGTAACCCAATACGGATCTTACCTTGTTGCAAGCCTAGTGCAAAATGACAGGTTATTTATAAAACACCTTAACACCACAGAAACCAAGCAGCCAATCAGAACTCAAGGAATGGAATCACCCAAATACATAAATGGAGTATTCCTGAGTTCCATAAGTACCAGCTGTTTTGGGCCCTAACAGATACTACAAATCCAGGTCAGAGTGGAACAATGGTGATGAAGGAGTACTCCACATTTCCCAGAGCTTCCCTACAATAATCATATAGGTGCTAGGGCTTGACATGACCAGCCAATTGATTGGAGCGGGCCTCTCCAACCGCAGGTCTGGTCTAAGTAAGGGCCTAAGTGGAGTATTGATGTCATGGACCGCTCAACCAAGGGTTCCATCCTTAAGCATCATAGGTTGCCACCCACGACCAACAGGTGACTCCATTGTGAGGGGAGTGTCTTACTCTTCTGCAGAGGTGCAGTCGGTATTTTCTAAAGCCTTAGCTGACAGGGCTTGGGTTGAAAAGGTGGTGGGAGATATGTACAGACATAAATGCTACATTGTGTTCAGTTTATGAAACTGTGCAAAAAATTTTCTGGAAAAATATGTTTGAATTCCAATTTATTTTGAACAATGGGGCATTTGGATTCTAGGGGAACCACTGTATTTAGTAGAAAATCTTATGTTCAGTCCAGTGGGGATTAAAATAAAATGAAAATAAAAATTAGAATACCTCCCCCCCCCCAAAAAAAAAAAAAAAACTCCCATGGGGCCTTCACCGGAAAAACCCTCTGCGCATGTCCGACAAAAAAAGGACTGTTTCCCAACCCCCAAAAGAATCTCTTGGCCATTTCGTTTTAGGTCTTAACTGGGTCTAGTCACACCTACTAGCCAGGGGGATATTACATTGCTACAGATGACTATGACCCGGTCAATAAAGCCTAAGTCATAAAACTACCTTTCCTTTTTCGTTCCTTAAATTCCATTTCATCTTACTAGCCCACAAGAAGGAAGAACCAGTTTTATTGGGGATAGGATACAAGTACGAACGAACTAAACCTTACCCCATAATCCTCACATTGATAAATCTTGGCTGCTCAATGACTTGTAAATTTCTGATATTCGTCTCTGAAGATAAAGTTTCTTTGAAATCGATAAGACAAAAATAACATCTTTTTGTTTTTATTTTTTATATGCATTGTAATTGCCTTCAAATCATTAATATATTATAATATATATATATATATATATATATATATATATATATATATATGCAAAACTAACTTAAAAGCTGCCCTATCTGGTGGCAATTAAGCTAGCTCCTGCTGAGGGGCTCTTGGTTGGATCTCTCTGCAACAATGACACTTCATACATTGAATACATATTAAATTCTATCTAACTCTAGGGGTAAAATTGAACAAATGTGACACACTGACATTCACATTTATTATTAGAGAAGAAAAAGATTATAAAAGTTGTTATTATACAAAGAAAATTTTTACAAAAGGTTTTTTTTGTACAAGCAATTATTTCTATTCCATGGGAGACTTTCATTGGATTTTGTAATTAATTCTAATTATTCCCAAATTCATTTACAAGTTATAAAAATTATCATACAAAACAATTTGTCACAAAAAAAATTACATAAAAAATTACCGAAAACTGTTGCAGTAATTAAAACTTAGGAATCCACAATCTCAGGATTGCAGCTCTGGATTTGTCTCAGAATGTTTTTAATTTGCTCATAGAGTTGACTTGATTCTAAAAAGGTACAATATGTTGGGCTACAACCTCTAGGAGTTAAAGACGAAAAAATATGATACATTGAGATTTGTATTTATTATTAGAGATGATGACATAATTTTAGTTGACGTTTTGGTTTCTTTTTCATATCCAGAAATTGTGCAGATTGAATTGTTTAGAATTAATTAAAATTTGATGAACCAAATAATCAAATCAATTGAACATCTGGAGGAAATAGTGATGATAAGGCTGAAGCATTTTCTTTTTGTTGTTTAAAAATCTGTAGAATTGAAGTACATACTCACCTTCACAGGAAGGCTGTGACTAGCGTCCAGTCATCAGACAAAAATAAAGATAGCATATAACCGAATACACTCTGTAGCCACTGACAGGACATGGTCAAGTGTTCAGTACATATGGATAAAAATTTCCACATTAGAACTACCAGCCAATCAAAATCCTAGAAATAGATTTGACCATGCCACATAGTAGAATAGCCCAAGCTGCTATTTGAACCACTTACCAAGTCTGGATTCTCAGAAGCAGATTCAACTGGCAACACAGTTGAATACTGATCAGTCTACACAAATCTCTACAAAATCCAATTTAAAAAAAAATTAGTCTGGAAAATAATGAAATTAGATATTTATTTGAAATATTAATTTTTATGAGTTTTCAAAGGTATCTTAAATCTCTGAACAAACCCTTCCTCCATCTGTAATACTCAGTGTAAAAAGGGTTATAACTCATCTAATATAATAAATGTGAATGCCAGCATCAGTGTCTCACATTCTTAATGCTGCGTGCAGTCTTGAACAAGTCGTGGAAACAGCACTCCACAAGGAAGCAGCTGTATGGCCACCTGCCCCCCATCTCACAAACCATCCAAGTGAGATGGACTAAGCATGCAGGACATTGCTGGAGAAGCAAGGATGAGCTCATAAGTGATGTTCTCTTGTGGAAGCCAACACATGGACATGCTAATGTGGGCTGCCCACCAAGGACCTACATTGACCAACTATGCGAGGATGCTGATTGCTGTGCAGAGGACCTCCCAGGGGCAATGAGTGATAGGGAGGGTTGGAGAGAGATTGTCATGGATATCCGTGCTACATGCGCAACATGATGATGAGGAAAGTTTGAAGATGTATCTATTTTTCTATATAATCACCATTTCAATCAATGCATTTTTATAGGCAATGTGGCACTTTTTGTACGGCCATGAAGAGGTCATTTTTAGCCATTTTTTGATAAATCCTTACAGGAATGTGGCTCTAGACTTAGGAAATTCTCAACGGGATGTTAAGAGTTAATTTCCAGAACAAAATCTAATATTTGTTAATATTGAGAATTTAAAACTTTAAAAGTTTAAATTGTCAAAAAATTGACAAAACCAAATTCTTTTGAATAGAAAGTTCCAGAATAAAAAAGAATAATAACAGAAATTGCAATATCTTAATTTCTTAGTATTTATTAACCAGTTTTAAAAAGGTACAATAAAATTCAGAAAATTCTCCAAGAGTAAATTTGTCTCTACTATTATAATATGTTATAATATGTTATAATAAGTTAGAAATAATAATTGGGTGCTTGCCACCATTTCATTGAGGAAGCATTGAACTTCGTTGTCATTGCAAACTCTTTACATCACTTACAAACATTTTGGGCATCCATGCATGACTCGCCATACACTTCCGTTAAATGACGATGAATGTAAATGCAAGATAATTATCTCCCTTGTTTTGTTCGGCCATCCTATTGCGTGGGTACAGGCACCGTTTGACACCGGTAAAAGTCACGTGTTTGGTGGCGCTGGTTTTCGAATTCTTTTTAGCAGCAGGATTTGAAGACGACAAGAAGTTTCACGTTGAAGACGTTCGTTGAAGACCAGTGCAAAACAGGAGGATAGGTGACAACTCCCGTATTTACCCAAATAAAAGCGTCTTCAGCAGTCGACTCTGTCTTTATTCATTTCTTTGCTGGGTGTTGCCCTTACAATGAATTTCAATCAGTTTAATGCTTTTTGTGTTCTAAAACCAAATAACTGCGTAAATTTGACGGTAGGATCAATTGAGAACTCCATCAGAATTAACTGCCAAGCCGAGACGGAGCATGGCAGTGAGGTGTGCACAAGGACAGGCGCATAACAAACACAACAGTGCTGCCAATAGCTGCATGAACAGTTTCCATGCACCCCAGCAATCTGGAGACATTACTTTTGGGATTACCCTGGTATGATTATAAAAGTCAAGACTGGGCATTGCAGTGACCTGCGCACGAGGGCAGGTGCATAAACAAACACAACAGTGTTGCCAAATAGTTGCTCAAACAGTTTCCCTGTGCCCCCAGCACTCTGGAGACCTTACTTTTGGGATTACCCTCATATAATTATATAAGTGACTATTTTATGGGGACGTCTTTGCTGAGAATCATCTCCCATGAAAGCTGAAAATATTGTCTGTAAAAATTCCCTTAAGGAAATCATTATATGACTGAGAAGAAGAAGACAGAATCCCCTAAAGAAATATTTCATCTAAAGAAGAAGAAGAAGAAGAAGAAGAAGCACATGACAGAATCACCGGAAGAAGAAGAAAAAGAAGAAGAAGAAGAAGAAGACAGATTCCCCTAAAGAAATATTTCATCTAAAGAAGAAGAAGCACATGACAGAATCAGAAGAAGAAGAAGAAGAAATAGGAGAACTGTAACTGAAGAAGAAGACAGAATCTCCTAAAGAAATATTTCATCTAAAGAAGAAGAAGCACATGACAGAATCACCAGAAGAAGAAGAAGAAGAAGAAGAAGAAGAAGAAGGGCAAGAACGATGAGGAAGAAAAAATAGGAGGAGGACTGTAACTGAAGAAGAGAGAATCCCCTGAAGAAATATTTCATCCAAAGAAGAAGAAGAAGACAGAATCCCCTAAAGAAATATTTAATCTAAATCAGTTTGAAATGAAATAGAACAGCAAAAACTAAAATGTGTAACTCATAAAGGCAAAGATATTGACATGCCAAATAAATCAGATTTCTTATCCCCCACCCCCCACCAAAAAAAAATATGTGGGAGAGTCTTTCTAAGGCCGGACGAGTTAGTCATTGCACCCACCCACCTACAGCATAACTTACCATCTGGTAAATGACACAAAATATCCGGAATGCAATAAAGCTTGCAAAACAGTTTGAGATTTCAAATTAGACATGAAAATACATAAGGACAACTTGCTCAACTTGCAGCAAGATTTTTAAAAGAATCAAAACTATGGATCTAATCTTGTACCTCACAACCACCAAGAACTATGGATCTAATCTTGTACCTCACAACCACCAAGAACTATGGATCTAATCTTGATCTCACAACCACTAAGATCTAATCTTGTACCTCACAACCACCATGAACTATGGATCTAATCTTGTACCTCACAACCACCAAGAACTATGGATCTAATCTTGTACCTCACAACCACCAAGAACTATGGATCTAATCTTGTACCTCACAACCACCCAAAACTATGGATCTAATCTTGTACCTCACAACCACCCAAAACTATGGAACTAATCTTGTACCTCACAACCACTAAGAACTATGGATATAATCTTGTACCTCACAACCACCCAAAACTATAGATCTAATCTTGCATTTCGCAACCTGTGATTTATTCTTTTTTCTTTTCCTGATGGTCTATCCCCTTTCCTCTTTTTGCTGGCACTAGACCAAGGAGATTGTTTTGCTGAAGTGGAGCACCACACCTACCATCAACTCCCCATTTTACGGCACAGATCAGATTACCCAATCTAGTAGCAACTCATTCACTGAGAACCTTGCGATTCCCAAGTGGGTGTTCTATCAACGGAACAAAACTGGCCCCTCAGAAAAGGACCTGTCATATAGTACCTATATAATTAGAATGGAATTGTCTGTTTTTCTAATATATAATGTCCCATTTATGAGTTAAATAAAAAAAATATTTTAATACAATTGAGTTTAAAAAAAGAATTGAGTACCCATCAAGAATAAATAAAACAAAACATCTTCGGTATAGAATAATCCAACCAATCTATAAATAATGTCTGACAAAACCTTGAAAGACAGAAATGAGATCTCACAAGGTTTGATAATTCAATCTGGGATTTGTTAATTACTCTGTTCACCTTGTTTCATTGCACCTCACAATCTGTCAAATTAAAGAATTGGAATGGAATCATCTGTTTTTCTAATGAATAATGTTTGACAAAATCTTGGAAGAGAGAAACAAAATTTGTAAGAATTCCATCAGACTACATAATCAATTTGGATAATTATTTTTTTCTTTTTCTTTTTTTTTTTTCAAGTAGTTAACCGATAGGGGCCGGTTTAGCTCAGTGGGTAGAGTGTTCGGCTAGGAATCAAAAGGTTCTTGGTTCGATACCGGCCCTCGCCAACTCAGCGTATGAGTAGCACAGAGATGTGTGCGGTAAAGTGAGGAGTTGATGGCGCTCCACCTCAGATGCTAAAATAATCTCCTTGGTGTAGCGCTATTGAAAAGGGGATAGACTCCCTCACTGTCTGGCTGATACCAACATTAGGCCGCCCCGATGACTTTACTTTCACAAGAGGTTATTTTTGTTCTTCTTTTGTACATTTGATTTTATGGAAATAAGTCAATAATTGTAAACTGCTTCCTGATAATATGTAAGTAAAAAGTAAAGTCGTCAGGGAGTGGCTTAGAGTCGGTATCAGCCAATCAGCGAAGGAGTCTATCCCCTTTTCACTAGCGCTAGACTAAGGAGAATGTTTTTTGCGTCTGAGGTGGAGCGCCACACCTACCATCAGCTCCTTACTTCACCGTACAGATCCCTGTGCTACTCATACGCTGAGTTAGTGAAGACCAGTATTGAACTAGGAACCTTGTGATTTCTAGCCGAACGCTCTACCGACTGAGCTAACCCAGTTAATAATTAACATTACTTTGATATTAATAACAAATTCCCTACTATAAACATTCAGAGGGGTTGGTAAATATATACAAATGAGACATTTCATTTCATTTCAATGCATTTTTATAGTAAACATCATTGGCCAATGTAATTTCATAGTAAAAATAGTTTTCAATGTATTTTTATAGTAAACATCATTGGCCAATGCAATTTTATAGTAAAAATAGTTTTCGATGCATTTTTATAGTAAACGTCATTGACCAATGTAATTTTATAGTAAAAATAGTTTTCAATGCATTTTTATAGTAAACGTCATTGGCTAATGTAATTTTATAGTAAAAATAGTTTTCAATGCATTTTTATAGTAAACATCATTGGCCAATGTAATTTTATAGTAAAAATAGTTTTCAATGCATTTTTATAGTAAACATCATTGGCCAATGTAATTTTATAGTAAAAATAGTTTTCAATGCATTTTTATAGTAAACATCATCGAACAATGCAATTTTATAGTAAAAATAATTTTCAATGCATTTTTATAGTAAACATCATGGACCAATGTAATTCTATAGTAAAAATAGTTTTCAATGCATTTTTATAGTAAACGTCATTGACCAATGTAATTTTATAGTAAAAATAGTTTTCAATGCATTTTTTATAGTAAATACATACAAATGAGACATAAACAAATTTTTAAAAATAGACTGAGAAATGCTGTGAACAGATTTGCTTTACAGAAATTTTTAAGAATTTCATCAGAAAGTTGATTCCCAGCGGGAGGGGGGGGTCAAAGTTTAGGTACTGGAAAGGTATGCCAAAAAGGGGGTTCCCTTCATGAAAAATTGTGATATTGTGAAAAGTACCTGCTACCTATTACTTAAGCATAACATTTATTATGTAGATATAATATAAATAATTCATTTATATATCTAGATAATAAATTAAAATAATTTATGATAAACTATTTCAATTTTTTTAATGCATGTCACGATGTCATTGTTTTTATTAACTTTAACTTTTAACTTAAATAATCAAGTCATTTTATAATCTAATAAAGATATACAGCTCATTCAACTGTGGCATATGGAAATTTAATAGATTGCAACGGAGTTATCTGAATAGTAGTTGATTAGAATAATTTTATTTATTTTGTTATTGTCAAAAAGAACTACAATGGTTAAATTACAAAAATACTAATAGTATCATGTAGTTGCTTGGTTACCTCATTTCAGGGATGAAGCTGCCTCCTTTGACCCCATTTCCAGATTCATTGGTGGAAAATTCTTGGAGTCATTGATTTTGGAGATTTCTATCCACCCCTTTTTCTTTCTAGTAAAATCATATCTAAATAATACAAATTATCAAACCTCATCTCAAAAATTCAGACAAGAAATACCTGAAGAAGTCCAGAGGGCAAATCATCCGAAACGTTATGTAGATAACAATAAAGAAGAGGACAATAGTCTGAATAATCCAAATAATCCAAATCATCACGTGACTCATGATAAATTCAGAGAAATATTATTGATTAAACTTTGGATTTCATTTTTTTTTTTTGTGGTTTGTTTTTTGACTTGGCTAAACCACTTCAGACAATTTATACTTGTGAAAATCAGTCAGTTTGCATTGTATCCCAAGATTCTTGGTGACTGTTTGAAGGAATGCTTGAAAGATGTCTTTGAAAACTAAAACCAGCTGGTGTCATAATTCATAAACCAGTTATAAGTTCACACACACTTAAATACACACAGAGATTCTTTTTATGTCTTTTCTTCCATAAAAATCCTCTGTAAACATATTTGTGCATTGCTCAGCATCTTATCTATGGCCATAAAAAGAAAATGATATTTTCCCTATACAAAAGAAAAAAAAGGATGTGCGTGGTATAATTGTTAGAGTCGTAGGAAATGGACTTATTGACCAGAGTTCAAATCCTGGATGAGGCTATTTGCATTTCACATAGTGCTAATACCCTAGGGAACTACTCTCCCTCCAGCTATGGGTAAATAGTAGGGCAGACTGAGCTCTTTAACTCTTTATCTACACACTGCAGGTGAAATGGTTGACAAGCTAGTATCATATTACTTTACTACATATATATTCATTTAATTCATTTTCTAAGATCTGACATCTCTCGGGGTAGGGGAAGGTCCGGCATTTTGACCTTTGAGCGGTTTGGGGCACTGGTAGATAAAGGGTTAACCATGGCTAGGTAACTAGTCTAGGAGAAGGAAAACTCAGAATTCAAACCTGTTAAACTCCACTTAAGAAATTGACCTTGTGTTGCATCCTGCTTGTGTGGAGGGGTTGGGTAAATATACAAAAGAAAAAAAAGCTACTGTGCTAGTGAAGGTTTAATCTGTAAAAAGAGAAAGATTTTCAGAAGGAACTTTCCATTTTAACTGGTAGCAGATGGATATTAATTGATAAAATCTCCAGGGATAATCAAGTTTTAACATTTGTGATATCAAGCAACTAAAGTTTCATTTTGGAAACTAAGTTTTTTTTTAATATTCTGCATTAAAAGTTAAATTTAGCAAACAAATTTTTATTCAGCACATTTGTGTGGCAAAAAAAAAAAAAATTGTTTGCTAAATTTAACTTTATATATGGGGGTAGAAAAAAAATCAGGTTACAAAATTAAATTCTAAATGTGTGTTATAAAAAAAATTGTTTGCTAAATTTAACTTTATATGTAGAATGTAAAAAAAAGAAAAGGTCATTGTGGTTTCAAATGAAGAAGCACTGAATGCTGCTGTAGGATGTTCCAACCTACTACAGCAACAGAATACAGTAAATCATCATCGTTATACAAGGGAAGGGGTACAAAATGGAAAAAAGACTTACTGGATAAGTGTGTTTAATATAGCAATGCAGCTTTACTGATCCCTAACGGGATCTGAGACAATGTTTTTACTGTTCAAAGAACAGAAGCAAAAAGAGGTTTGTAGAAATTCACATAAGATCGTATTCAACTGTGTTGTGAGTTGAATCTGTTCTGAGAATCCTGAGTTGGTCGGTGGTTTATATAGCAGGTTTGGCTATTCCACTGTGTACCTTGGCCAAGCTCATTCCCAGGATTCTGATTGGCTGCTGGTTTTAGTGTGGATGCTTTGATCCATATATACCCAACTGATTACTGTGTTCTCATAGTTAGTACAGGGCCTGTATTCGGCTACAGTCCCCCTTTTTTGTTGTCTGGTAACTGGACACTAGTTACAGCCTTCCTGTGAAGGTTAGTATGATATGTTATTTCTACAGGGTTGAGAAGAGGTTTCAGGTACTATCATGTATAATTCATTATCATTATACATTATTCTACAAGTTTCCGTAACCCTTAAAAAAGAACTAAAGAAAACAAGAAAAGAAAAAAAAAAGGTCCATTATTTGTTGGGCCAAGAACTTTTCAGGAGTCTGTTGTATAATAAATGGTTGTGATGTGCCAGTGCAGATTATCGGCATTTGACTCTTTGGTTTTACTGATGCTAAACTCACAGACATTTCAAAGCAAGCTCATAGACCGACTGACACACATGTGCATCTATGTTAAAAATTTAATTAAGAACAAAAAATAAAATAAATAATGACCAAAAAAAAAAAACATTAAATTGCAAATTTGGTTAAGTTTGTTTCTTTGAAACTCTTTACAAGTTTGAAGTAAAAAAATAAAAAAAAGAAAGAAAAAAAAAGAAAGAAAAAAAGAAAAAAGAAAAAAAAGTTCTGCTGCAAAACAAGCCATGATTGGTTAAAAATTGAAAGCATGCCATTGGCTCTAAATTTCTCTCTTGTATGATTGGTTCTTGTCTAATGATAGCCTCATTCTTATTGGCATACAGACAAAAGAAATGTTACATTCACATTGACCAGGTTGGCAATTGGCCAATATAACAAATTTACTATTTTTCCTTTTTGTAAAGATGATATACTTCCACTAAGTTTTATACTCGAGTAGAAAATACAACATACTTGAAATTATATTCTTTCAACTTGTTAGTAGATTGGGGCAACTTACATCATATAATGGGTAATGACTTCAGCTGGCAGACCATTAATAGTGAGTTTGATTCTTACTGAGTGCTCCTTATGCTTTGGCCTTGTGTAAAAATAAGCTAAACTTAGTAAATAACAATTTGTTAGAATTAAAAGATTTAAACTTAGAGTGACGGTCAAGTCACACTTAAAGTACCAGTCAATGTTTGATCACTGAAGTTAAGCAGTATTGAGCCTGTTCAGTACTGAGATGGGTAACCCAATAGAAACAGAATGTAAGCAATCTGAGACCTGTTTGCAGCATCAGACCGCACTTGATCCCTGAAGTTAAGCAGTATTGAGCCTGTTCAGTACTGAGATGGGTAACCCAATAGAAACAGAATGTAAGCAATCTGAGACCTGTTTGCAGCATCAGACCGCACTTGATCCCTGAAGTTAAGCAGCATTGAGCCTGTTCAGTACTGAGATGGGTAACCAATAGAAACAGAATGTAAGCAATCTGAGACCTGTTTGCAGCATCAGACCGCACTTGATCCCTGAAGTTAAGCAGCATTGAGCCTGTTCAGTACTGAGATGGGTAACCCAATAGAAACAGAATGTAAGCAATCTGAGACCTGTTTGCAGCATCAGACCGCACTTGATCCCTGAAGTTAAGCAGTATTGAGGCTGTTCAGTACTGAGATGGGTAACCCAATAGAAACAGAATGTAAGCAATCTGAGACCTGTTTGCAGTTTCAGACCGCACTTGATCCCTGAAGTTAAGCTGTATTGAGCCTGTTCAGTACTGAGATGGATAACCAGTCAAGGAGAAGGAAAACTGAATTCAAACCAGCTATCCTCCCCTTTAAAAAAATTACCTTGTAACCACCAAAGTTTTAAAACAACAGATTGAAATAATTGATAATCATTTATTTTAGCAATTATTCTTTCTGGTAAACTGGGATTGTCCCCCTTTTGGTAACTCTCTTGTAGAAGAGTAAAGGAACTGCTAGACTGTGTCCATGCAGGTATTATGACTATCCTGTGAATTAGTTCATTAAAGCTACCTTAGTAGTATGTGTTGGAATATTTTTGTATATAAGCTGTGCTCTAGGATTACCAGACACTTATCAATACTCAGGAATCTTTATCAAAGGATTACCAAAGAAGGCCTACAGGATGGCCCAAAAGATTGCAACAGTATGAAATATATTTGTTTTATTACAGTCTGTTAAAGAATCCTTGAAAAAAAAACGTCTAAGTTTTCTTTCGTTTTTTTTTCACCAGATAACATGAATATAATACCAACCTCATATAATCCAAATAAATCAGTCAAGTCACTCCAAACACAAACTTCAAAATCATTGAAAACATAGATACGTCCTCAGCCTGTGAACTTTACTGCAATTTGATTAGATGACTGAATAACAGTCTTACTTCCTGGAAGATCAATTAATGACTTTTTTGTCTAAATCAACCCTGTTACATAATTTCCACTTGACTTTCCTCGGGGAGACATTTTTACTAATCAGGTTTTTGAAAGAAAAGCAGCTACAGTAGAATCTCAGTTCTCATACATAATTCCTTCCAAAATTATGTTCGAGAACCAATTTGAATGAAAACTGAAACAATATTTCCCATGAGAAATAGTGTAAAGTGGATTTATGCATTTTTTGACCATCAGATGAATGACTATTTATGTGCCTACAGTTATATATATATAAGGCAAAGATGTGTATTTAAACAATAGATTAGACATAAAAATGTAAATACAAAAAATATTTAACATAATTATTTATTATTTTTACATACCTTTTTGGCTGTGATATGATGGTGTATGTGGAGGCAGAGAAGGTTGGAGGGTTATTGCTTTAAAAGACAGCCCCCCCCCCCCAAAAAAAAGATGAATGGGTAATTGACTTTCTGAGATGTTTTTCCCTTCTCTATCTCTTGAGCTCAGTTGGTCACTTATAAACACTTCTGGAAGAGGGCTTCTTTGAAATCCAAGATGTTTAAAGTCCAACTGAGACCTTTTTTACTCAAATTTTTTGTTTGAACTCTGGATTGTTCGATTTCAGAGTCATTCAAAAATCGAGGTTCCAAGGTATTTAAATAAAAAATAATGAAATTTATTGTGTACAGTGCTCAGGTGCACCACAACTCATCAAAGTCTCATGTCAAGTACACAGAATAATGTAGTGTCAGGAACATGAACAGTTTACAGTAGTAATATGCATGCATGTGTGCGCGTGTGTGCATATGTATGTGGAGAATGGCATCAGGTATAGTGTCGGCGGACTACAGGAAGCATGGAGGCTTTGAAAGATTCAGTGCTTCGGCAGCCTACAACAGACGCGGGCAGTTTATTCCATGTCTCCGCAATTCTGAGCATGAAAAAATGTTTCCAAAAGTCACGTGAGCAGTGCTGTTTTCTGACTTTGTAGGCATGCCCACATGTGTTGGAAAGATGGAGATCAAAAAGGTGCTCAAGGTTGCTGTTGTTACGATGATTAATGACCTTTAGACACAAAATTTTGTTTATACCTATTTATATAATTTAGATTATACCTACTATTACATCATAAATAAGTACACCTCTAATAATCTATATATATAAAAGAAAGATTTTGTATATCTGTATTGTTATTCCTCACTTAGGTACCCCAGTAATAATACTTTTCAAGTTCCTCCTGTAGCCTCTTTTTGTCCTCCATGTTTTTTTGGGTTTTTTTCAGAACATAAACAAGTAAAGCTAGCCTCCACTTTATACCCATAAATAGGTATTAGAATCAAAAGGGGAGGTAATCAAATGTATAATATATTAACATTAACATGTATGTCTGTTTGTTTGTTTGTACAATGACTGAGTGCACATCATTTACAAGGGAAAATTAGCAGAGACCAGCAAAGACCAAAGTTCAATAAAATTCACACACTATTCTTGTCCAAGAAGGGATTAAAGACTTTTTACCCCTCATTTCTCATATAAGAAAAGCTAAATATTGTTCTATATATAAATATAGATAAGATATTTATTTTTTTGACTTTTTAAACCCTGGGCAATGCCAGGTAGCTCTGCTAGTCTTTTATAAAAAGATAATTTTCTTTTAAACCAAACATATTAGGATTTTATTTATTATAACATTATACAATTACTATTTCTCTGAATTTTTTAGATGGGGCTTGATAATTAGTATTATTTGTATCATTCAGACTATTGTCCTCATCTTCATTGTTATCTGTACAACGTTTCGGCCGATGTGCCCTCCTGCCTTCTTCAGGTATTTCTTGTCGAATTAGGGTACCTTCTCGAAATCGGGAACCTTCTTGAATTTGCGAATCTTCTCGGACTTGGAAACCATCCTGATTACGACAAGAAGGTTCCCAAGTTTGAAAAGAAGGTTCCTGAGTCTGAGAAGGTTCTTGAATCTGACAAGAAATACCTGAAGAAGGCCGGAGGGCACATCAGCTGAAACGTTGTACAGATAACAATGAAAATGAGGACAATGGTCCAAATAATACAAATAATACTAATTACACAATCATTATGGATATTGTTAGGCATTATTTATTACCAAACTCTGATATCAAAACTGAAAATAAAATTGCAACACTTCTGTAATCAAATATAAAATTGTATAAATATATAGTTATTTACTAAGCTAGGCTTAGATGTGGCACAAGTATGGGGCGGCCAATGAAAATCAAACTCACTAACAATGGTCTGCAAATCTAGCTTGCTAACCATTACACCATGTGAGGTGTCCATTGTATAAATATATATAAGGGCATAGAAAATGAGACTGACAACCTGAGTTCAAATCTTAGACTGTTTGCATTTTATTTCACTCTAATGCCCCCCCCCCCGTTATAGGTAAATAATAAGGAAAACTGGGCTCTTCTGTCTTGATAAGAACATGTCTAGGAGAATGAAAACTTGGAATTCTAAACCTGAGTAGTGTTGTCCAAAGAATTTGTGGCACAACATGCATCATCCATTATAAAAGTCGTTGGGGCGGCCTAATGTCGGTATCAGCCAATCAGCGAGGGAGTCTATCCCCTTTTCACTAACGCTAGACCAAGGAGATTGTTTTTTGCGTCTGAGGTGGAGTGCCACACCTACTATCAGCTCCTTACTTTATCGCACAGATCCCTGTGCTACTTATACACTGAGTTGGCGAGGACCGGGATCGAACTAGGAACCTTGTGGTTTCTAGCCGAACGCTCTACCGACTGAGCTAACCCGACCCAGGAGAGTTTTATTTATTGATTTATATAAATATACTAGAAGTGGCTACCTGACATTGCCTGGGTAGAAGTGGGGGGCAAAAAGTTAGTTTGGCAGATCCATTATTACTGAATTGTGAGTTGTACTTTTGCAGGATGCCCCATTAAAATCCCTATGTAAAAAAGACCTTGCATTGATTCAGCTTGGTGAGGCACCAGGAATAAAAGTGCACAGACACTCTGAAAAAAAAAAAAAAAGAAAGAAAATCAGTGTCTCCTATTTAAAACATTAAATGCAAATAACATCCATGCTGTTACTTTTTAAATTTTATTTTTTTATTATTTTCATGAATATAAATCAAATCTTCATCATTTTTACTCAAAAAGCAAGGCATTAAAATTTAAATACTTACGTCCGGAGGGTGCATATTCTTGCTAAGTTTGTATAATGTTTTTCAGCATCAAATTTTCCCAAACTTTTCTCTATATATTTCACTTATTTAAGAAGAATCGGCAAATATGTATTGTTTTATATTCAAATTACTGTCAATCAAAATATGCTTATTGATGCAAGTTTATATTAAGGAAACAGCTTGCCTATAAATTCTTTCAATCTTTTATTAAGTATGAAAGGCCAAATCACTTAAGCACTTATATTTTCATAAATGTTTTATTTTAGGACATTTTATACACATCTCGACTTTAACTCTTTGCCTACCAAATTTTCTTGGTATTTTTTACCTATATGATGGAATATTTTAAATTTCACTATCTATTCACCTCAGAACTCGTTCTATTCAAATAAAGTCTGATTATTACTATAATTTGAGTCCTTCTGCTCAATCATAATGAACTAACTATCAGTTTTTGTACTTTGCTTGGGTGTGATGGGAGAGCCACTGTTAGTGGTTTAAAGTGGGCATAGAGTTAAGTACCTAAATTAGGATAGTGTAGACAGAGTTTCTCGCCTGTGCAATCATCAGACCATGATCACATAGGCAAAAAACTGACCATCACCAATAATGGTTGAAATATTAAGGAACAACAGTATTAATAAATATATATATATATATATATATATGAGGAAAAAATGAGTAAAGAAAAGAAATGTAGATGGATAAAAATGAATTTTATCGACATCACTTTTAATCGATATCACTTACACATGTGTTTCGGTCCGTTTATCAAAATGTATACGGATTTACGCTATTATTATTATTAAAATAATCAGATGGAGTTGAAATGATGATAATAATAATAATTTCGAAAATGATAATAATAATAATTTCAAAAATGATAATAATAATAATTTCAATTCGATCTGATTATTTTAATAATAATAATAGTGTAAATCCGTATACATTTTGATAAACGGACCGAAACACACGTGTAAGTGATATCGATAAAATTAATTTTTATCCATTTACATTTCTTTTCTTTACTCATTTTTTCCTCATATTGTTGGATTCAATTCCCTTTCCATTCTTACATATATATATATATATATATATATATATATATATATATATATATATATCAGCTTGTCTTGGAGTAACATGAAACTGTTGGTAGATTAGGTGTTCAAACCAAGTGAAGTATATCAAAGAAGCCTTACAATAAAAAATAAAAAAAGATAGAATTACACCAATTAACAAAAGAAGGGAGTTGGGTGGGGGTGGGTGGGGAGCTGATAGAAGATAAATAATATAATAATGGGAGTCTTATTTATGATGGAGGGAGATACATATCTTTGGCAGTCACTGTATATCATGATAAATCTTATTAACACCGTGATTAAATGAAATTTTATATAACACTAAGATTATGTGACTGCGCGCGATTATCATGACTTGATAATTTGGCCATCCCAGAGATAGAGTTTTGGCTCTGCATTTTGTGGTAACTGGCTCAATCTTAAGTGACGGAGATCATGGTATATACTGCTGAGGAGACCAAATAAGGTCAAAACAGCTGTCCAGTGTTCCGCATGTCGTACATGGTTTTCTGGTTGTGGTAAGTAAAAAAAAAGTAAAGTCGTCAGGGTGGCCTAAAGTCAGTAATCAGCCACACAGCAAGGGAGTTTATCCCCATTTTCACTAGCGCTAGACCAAGGAGATTGTTTTGGCATCTAAGGTGGAGCTCCACATCTACCATCAGCTTCTCACTTTACTGTGCTACTCATACGCTGAATTGGTGAGATCCAGGATCGAATCCAGAACCATGTGGTTCCGAGTTGAACGCTCTACTGACTGAGCTAAATTGTTTGTGGTAATTTGATTTAATTAAATTTAACATTTTCATCTTATATTGCTTATATACAGGGACACATCATCATGGCTAAATAGTACCACTACTGTTGTTCTAAAAGGATGGCTTTGGCACTAATTAACCCTCGAAAGTTGATATGCCATTAAACAAAGATACCAAACCAATTATCATATGATTTGTGATTTTTATTTTATATTCTATAGGCTTTGGCAATCCCAGAATTGGATGTTGTTGAAACGGTTGTAAAACCAGACCTGAACCAAGTCTTAAGGCCTCCATCTGCAGCTAAGCCGCAGCCGAACTCCAAAGTCACAAATTTGGCTCAATGTAAGTTCAAACATTTTCTTTTTGTGTATTTTTTATATTTTTTTAAAGAAAGCAAATATCTGCTGCTAAGTGAAGAAGTAAATAAGATATCAGGAGATCTCAATAGGTCATAAATATCTTTCACTTCAATTCATCAAGCAGAAAACTGATTTCACAATAAATGACAACAATACAATACAGTCATAACCCTATATAACAAATAAGGAGACGGCGTATGCACAGTGGTCTTAAGTGTCAAAAAGGAAATTAGTAAGCCAAGCAAAAAATTCTCACCACAGCTATTAACATCTACTTCACATGAATTGCTAAGCAAGGTTGAAGAGCGCAGACTACACCTTATTATTTACCCATAACTAGAGGGAGAATAGTTGGATTCATACATTTCTCAAGGGTATTTTAAGCTAGATTAAGTAGATGGATGAATACATAGAGAGATATAATGTTTGTTTTTTTACGGCATATCAACCCTTTGTTGGGTCATTTAATGCCAATTCAAGTTATTTTGATATCAGGTTTCTTACACTACCTGCTGTTGCTTAAATGGTCACCCAATTAAGTGTTGAACAGGCTCATTGCAGCTTAATTTCAGTGATCAGCATGACTTGATCATAATTTTGGCAACTTTTATCTCCATATTATATCTTTAATTTGGGGCACCTCACATGGTGTAATGGTTAGTGAGTTAGATTAGCAGACCACTGATAGTGAGTTCGATTCTCACTGGGTGCCCCATACTTCTGGCCTTGTGCCACATATGAGCTAAGCTTAGCAAATAACTATATCATTAATTTGATATAACTTGTCCAATTATATATATATATATATATATATAGAGAGAGAGAGAGAGAGAGAAACAGAAAGAGAGAGAGAGTTTCAGGAGAAAGAGATAGTTGTAGGTTGGTTGTTTTGTTTTATGGCATATCAACTCTTTTTGGGTCATTTAATGCCGAATTAAATCTTTTTGATAAACAAAAGACTCAGGTTGCTTATAGTACCTGCTGTTGCTTAAATGGTCACCCAATTAAGTATTGAACAGGCTCATAGCTGCTTAACTTTGGTGATCTAGTGGAACTGGTGCTTCCAGTGTGACTTGACTGTAATGGAACTGTAGAAAAGAATTGGAGTTGAAGAATCTGAGTGACAACCAGGATAAAAAGTAGGCAGAGTGGCCTATTGTCAGTATCAGCCAGAAAGCAAGGAAGTCTATCCCCTTTTCACTAGTGCTAGGCCAGGGAGATTGTTTTTGCTGAAGTGGAGCGACACACCTACCATCAGCTCCCCACTTGGCCGCACAGATCAGATTACCCAATCAGTGCTACTCATGCGCTAAATTGGAAGGGACTGGTATCAAACACAGAATCTGACAATTCCTAGGTGCCTGCTCTACCAACTGAGCTAAACTGGTCCCAAGAACCAGAATACATTTTGTCAACTACTTGCAACATTAAAGATTTTAAACATACAACTGATTTGAATTCAGACTTTTCCTTCTCCTAGACAAAATGCCCTGTTAGAAAATATTGACTGTATCCCCTGCAGAGGGGGAATACACCCCAAAAAAGGGTCCTGGGTATGACAATATTATTGATGTCAGTTAGCCTACTGTTGGTTTGAATAACAGCAGCTAAGTACCACTCAAGCAGTGTCCAAGACAGTTGGTATAAATAGGACTCAAGAATGATCCATCCATGAATCTGGGTGACTTGGGTGATTCCATTCCTTGTGTTGTGATTGGCTGCTTGACTGCTTGATTTAAATGACATTGTGGAGTCTTATATATACTCTGTCATTTTGCAGTGGACCTTGTGGCTTTCAGGATTGTATTCAGTTACAACCGTTTGCTGCCTTGTCTTCCTAGTTCGACGGTAATTGGACTTTAATTATTCTTCAACTATGCTGGGGTCCCATCTATGGGTCATATAGTTCTGCTTAAAAATGATTTGTATTCGATAGGACTGTGTGCAAAAAAAAAAAAAAATCTTTAAAAAAAAAACAACTATACAAAAAATGTAAATATAGATGTATAATGAACATGATTCCCTAACCTCTAGGCATAAAATAAGCCTATACAGGTTCACTTTCCATTAAGATTAATTAATCGATGCAGTATCCTAGACATTTTTTTCACATGATATTTACCACATACTAGGCCCTATTAATGTGGGACCACCCACAAGCTGTGACTTATGGGTGGCAGGTTCAAAAATGCGTTGATCCCATCAGCATTTCCCCCTCAAAGGGGCACCTCAGGCACTGGGCAATAAACTCAGCCCTGCCCCTTTAAATCGAGGGGACAGATGTTGCCTGGGGGAATGGCCCCCTGGAATCAATGATATTAGCTTGTAAGGTCCAGGGCCAAAGCCACTGGACCCCCACGATGAGGGGCAGGTTTACATTTTTTTCACATGCTCATATTAAATACAAATAATTCTTAAACAGATATATTTGACCCATAGATGTGTCCCTGACAGGTACTACCACTCTGCGGTTAGAAAAGACCTGGGAGTAATGCCAATGAAGGAGTACTCCACTCTCCAGATCTGCATAACAGCAGCCTCACCATCAGTTTAGTGTGATAACCAGGGCATGATCAGAGTGTAGTATCTGTGTCCAATCCCAACCTTTCTCAGATAGAATCTGTCAATAGGCAGTCTAATAGCAGTCTAATGGTGGACAATCGCGTATATGTAGTCTGTTGCCAACAAACTTTCTAACTCTTTTGCTAAAGAGTTCCTTCAACTGAAACAGTCAACGGGAGATAACTCATAATCAACAGAATCAGTTAAGCTTCTTTCGTGAAAAAAGAAAAAAAAAGATCTGCCTTCAAGCAAGGATGTAGGTCCATTGACGAAAATCTCACCCACAAATAAGACCCCCCCCCTCATACACTGTTGGATGTCAGAACCCTCAGCAGGAATGCTGCCTTCAGCAGATAACAACTACTGAAACTTTTCAACTATACCCAATTACCAACAGAAGAAACACCTGAAATAATATACAAATACCTGAACATGCAAAAACCATACCTCACAAAGAAGGAATGAAATAAAAACATCTCTGACATAAAATAACCCATGGGTTGACATGCTGTAAAATCCAATCAACCAGCCAATGAACCTATGCTTTTTTCTAAGAAATCTATATAATTGTATTAACCATGAATAAACTGGATAATGCAATGGAGAGGAAGAAGAGGGAAAAAAAGAGTATGTGAAGAAGAAAAGGTAGGCAGAAAGAAAGCTAGAGAGGAATTAAAAAGAAAGAAATTTATACATATATATATATATATATATATATATATATATATATATATAAGTTAAAAGAAAGGAAATGAATCCGACAGTATGATTATATTGATTATATTATAAATTGTTTTCTCTTTAACAGCATTGTGTGATGTTTTCATTCCACCTTTTCATACTCATATATATATATATATATATATATATATATATATATATATATATATATATATATATATATATATATATATATATATATATATATATATATATATATATATATATATATATATATATATATATATATATATATAATATATATATATATATATGATTATATATATATATATATATATATATATATAT